>JAOXXN010000065.1:35864814-35875273 GCA_026770055.1 Myrmophylax atrothorax | reverse complement strand
TCCTTGCATTTAGTTTTTATCCTCCTAATACAGTGGGCTCACCCCCCCCCCCCCCCCCCAACTTTTGTCCATAGCCAATATTCTTCAGGATTTTTATCCCCTCAATGGGTGCCGTAAAAACTCCTTCTAAACCACATGAGAACAACATCTACATCACCTCCACACAGTTTAATTGACAAATAAAAGTAAGTATTTAGACTTTAGTCATCAAATTGTGCCTGTGATATACCTGGGAGTATATAAGTGATGGAGGATCCTGGGAAAGCAAAGGAAGGGAAGGCAAAGGAGGGGGAGACAAGGCAAGGCAAGGCAAGTGGAGGGAGAGGTAAGACAAGGCAAGACAAGGGTCTTGCTTCACAACTTCAAGGCTGGAATGTCCACTTTTCCTTTTAAAATATGTTTTATTATTTGTTACTGATATTATAATGTCCCTCTACTCCACCAATTAAGGATCAAAAGTGTAAATAGTATGTCAGGCTCAAGGCAGCTGGTAGGCAAAATAGGATACTCCTTTCTGGAAAAGTTTGAAAGCCATGTAATCATAGGATTATTTTAAGTTTCCTCGTCATATTTTCCCTAAGTTTGATACATCTTGCAGCAGATATATTATGCAAGAGGTTATGATCTGATTCTTACATACTAGTTTATGATATTCCCATTACTCCTGAGGTTTTATAGAAAGTGGAGAAATCCATGCAATGCACAGCAATCAACCACTTTTCTCACTCTTCTATTGGCACAATTTGTTTTTACCACTTTATCCTAAGAACTAAAAGGGAAGTAAACTAATAAAACTCATTAGAGACAGAATTTTGGTAAGGACGGTTACGCTTACAGGTAGCATATTTGAAGTTTGTTCCGTGTATTAGCACTGCCAATGCTGGGCTGATGTGTAGCAAAGAGCACCTGTCAAAACAAAAGAGCTTCATGCCTCACAAGTTTAAGCCCCAGGTAAGAAACTCGGCCTTGTGGATAGGCTGAAGATGTTGCAACCTGAAACGAAATAGACTTGTAAGAGAGAAAATGAGGTCCCTCTGTGTGCCAATAGGCCTCTGTTTGCCACGATTAAATCCTCTTTGTTTCATTACACACATCAGTGCAAAGACAAACAGTGAGATCAAGATAAAGAGCTTGCAACACATCTTTCTCTCCTTTTCCCTCCCCATCACAATTGACACCTTTTTCTCTGGACAAGCTTAAAAGAACTGTCTTGCACAAATAAAATTGATGAGACCTCTGAGCAGGTGTACAAGACAGCTTTAGGCTTTAAAAAAGTGTGAAGCACTTATGTCAATGACCTGATCAAATGATAAGCATGCTGGCTTCCTTTGCTCTCTAATTAATTTTCTCTCTTGAAGAGGATATCTAGCATTACATGATGCCTAAGCTAAATCTTTAAAGTCAATGCAATAATGCTTTTCTAGGAAAATAAACCATTGTAGAGTATATATGCCTCACCAGAATTAGAAGAGTATTGTAACTCTCCAGCTTGGACCAAATGTTTATTTTAGCAGTTGTTTTAAGTATTGTTAAAATAACAGATTTTCATTGTTAATACAACATAGAGTTTCTTTGTCTAAACATAGCAAAGATGGTGGTGGCATAGTGGCTGCATAAAGCTGGAGGGAACTGGGGTCAGATAGACATACATTTTAATTATCTCTTTGAAGTAATAATTTTATTCAGAGACTTTTATTGCCATATACTGTATTGTAAAGCAATTACAAATGACTGTGCAGCTTCTTCATGAACACTGATTTCTCCCCGTAGAAACAGTATAGTCCAGAAAGACAGTGGGTAGATCAACTATAGACGCAGTCTACACTGAGATCATAAAAAACCCTCTGCATTTTATTTTTATTGAAGTGGAAGGAGTTAGCAGCGCTGCTGTTCAATGGCAATATTCTTCCTAGAATGCTGAAGAGCAAAGGTGATTGCTCAAAATGAGTGCTGCTTTAGCAGAGGTTGATCGTGAAAGAATAGAGAGTTAACAAGCAATTTGTACTTATGGCAATTACCTTGAGTTTCATAAAGTTAAAGTAGTTTGTAAAGTTTCCTCCTCCTTAACCTATTTATATTCTACAAATGGTATGGATGTACTACTTCTATTAATAAAAATATATACAGGACAGACATCACTGCTGAATTAGTGTAGAACTAATTGCAGTAACAGTTTGTGTTATTGAAGTTAAACTGATACTCAGCTTAGGTATCCTCGATGAGGTGAGATAAGGGTTCACTCAGGTGCGGATACACAATACAGTTGAAAAAAAGAGAAGCTAAGCTAGTCTGATAATTACACGGTTTTTGTTGATGACTTCCTCTCAGTGAAAGAATAGGATTCCACAAATGAAGTATGCCTTACTGTGTTTATTTACACACACACAGACACACCCCACCACACACACCTGGGTATAAACAGTTCTTACTTTTGGATTATAGAGCCTTTTCTTGCTTTGCCCTCAGCCTGTAGTTACTGTTTACTAACTCTAAGGAGCTTAGGTCAATAAATAGTAGTTGTAGAAACCTCACAAACAACTGAAGAACATGTTGCAGAATTCAGAGAAATATATAAATGAAAGAATAAGAATGAAAGGGGAGGATCAAAAATAAATTGAGGATGAATAAGAAGACTAAGCTGAGCAAACTTTCATTACCTTAAGTGTTCAAGTCTGAAACTGTTATCTTTATATTTAATGACATATTTTTTTTAACCAAGATTTTCTTGTGCTCTGAGCGCAGTATAACAAACCTAAATGTCTAAAAACTATCTATACTTTGATTTTTAAAGTAATATAACATAGGGGACAAGGTTGTGGTGATCTTTCTAGTGTTATTTAATGTAATTTCTCTGAATCAGCTGATTCACTGGATCAGCTACTACTGAAATAAGAGTTTCACTGTCAGCAATGTTGTGCAGTCATGCCGAATCCAGTCAGATGTGGCACTTTCTCTTTCTTAGTATATTTTGCACCCTACCAAAGACTGGAGATTCAACAGTTTGTTGCATCAAATGTTTGGAATTTCAGCTTCAGATTTCAGTTCCCACAGAACTCTGAACTGACCTAGTCTCAAACAGTTCAAGTTTTACCCTTGCAGTGACTTGGGTAGCAGACAACCACTTACCACCAGATCATCCTCTGGCTGTATCACTGCTGTGCTGAGATGTAAAGATAAGAATACTGAGTTGAAGCAAATGCATCATAATTTGGTATTTTCTTCATTTTCACAGTACCTTTTTTAAATTTCAGAGGGAAAGATTAGTTGTTAAGAATTTTGAAGCTGGAAATATTAATATGGTCTTTTAACTCTGCTGTTGCCATGTTCAGTCACTCAGAATTCACACTCAATCTTTTTGTAAAGGCAGAAAATAAAAAAAAAAAAAACAGATAATCTCTTCTTACAGCAGACACTTCCATTGTAGTGCTGTCCTGCCACAGGCACTCCCAAGACATTAGGCAAAAAAGATAAAATACTTCAATGCAGGGAAACTAGTTTTAATCTGGTAGCCAACACCAAACCATTCCACTGAGAATCTGATAGACTATTCTGTTCCCACAGGATGATCCAATAGACTGTTGTATCCATTTCTTTTGTATAATACTGAATGGTCAAGGAAACTTTGTCATTGATTTTGCAACCCGTTTGTTTCACTGTATCTATTGAAGTGATAGTCTATGATAGATGAGAGCACTTTTATTTTCCCCATGAGGATGTTCTAGAGAAAAAGAAGCTTATGTAAAACATGGCATGAGAAAGAAAAATACTACAACGTATTTTTTTAAAATGATAAGAATGTCATTTACTTTAAAGTAGGAAAGGAAATACGCCTCAATATTTGCATTTCTAACAAGAAAAAGTTGTGGGTTTCTTGGTTTGTTTGTTTTTCCTTTTTTTTTCTTTTGAGAAGAAAGATGCAGAAAATGGCACTATATTAGCTAAATATTGTACCTTGGAACATCAGTCATTTTCTACTCAATGATACTGAAAGGGTCTAATTTATAAGTTTTTCCATCTCTCTGTTATGCTGGTTTGTAAGTTCTGACATTGCTACTGGTATGTTAATGAGAAGCTAGTGTTCCATTAAGAGTAAACCATATGCTCTACTGCATACTGTGAAAGAGAAAGCATATAATGTGACTGTTGCCTTAGTAACACATTAATTCATTTTGTCAGTGTTGGCACAGATCATTTCATTTATAAGAAAACAAGTATAATAGTTTACCACATCTATAATATTTACAGTGTTTCTGTTACAAAACAGTGACAAAATGAGTTTAAAAAATAGAGTTGGGATAGTATTATTAAAATATGGAATTTGTGGTAAAAATGTTCCCATACAAATTAAAAATAAGATTGGTGTAAATTTCTTTTCACATTATAACACCAAACTGTTTGGTTTTTTGCATATTTGTATTCCACTAATAATATGCATAAAAATATAGTCCTTGAAAAGCCACAAGTACATTAGCAGTTTTTAATGAATGCTAAACAAAATATTTCATACAACAGTTTTGTTAAGCTACCACCATTAAAATCTAATCTTATGTTAGTGTGCTACTCATAACAAAGCTAAACATTTATCTCTTTTATCTGTTCATCCAGATGTTTCTAAGTATTTTAACACCACTAAAATACTGTAATTGAAGTATCCTGTTCTCTTAAGTGATCATATCTTACATTTTATTCATTGAAGAAATAGGTGCATGCGAATACATATATATGTGTGTATGATATGCATTAGACATAAATGATACTTAATATGAATCGAGAGACTGTGAAGGTTTAATAGGGAAAAGAAGTGCAGAAGGAGGAAAGGTAATTCCTCTCATTATAGCCTGCACTTGCAGAATGTTCTCAGACCTACTTGTTCTTAGATCATTGTACACTTGTAGATGAATGTTTTTAACAACTAGCATTTTACATTTGGAATGCACACTGAGCACTTGATGCTGAAGAAACCAGCATTCCATTTTAGATATCACTGCCATGAAAAAATTATTTTTCTGGTGCAACTACTCTAGGTTGCATACATCCCAAAGATGTAGTTAACAAGTCATCAGCTGCATGTTTACAGTTCTTTAGGTATTTGGACTAGCACACATACCCTATAAAGGTTTAGGACCACTAAATTTCTTATCCTAGTATAGATAGAGGGAAAAATTTCTTTCTCAAAAATAAAGAAATTTTGCAAAAGCTGTGCTGAGACCAGATCTAGCAAATCTGTAATGCTGTTGTTTGTTTGTTTGGTTTTTGTTTGTTTGTTGTTTTTTAAGAGGATTTAGTTAAATATAATTATGGAACTTTCTAATGTGACTCACAAGTTATTTCCATCAAATCTTATTAAGTCTTACAAGCAAATTTTGTAGAGAAAAAAAAATAAAAGGAAAAGTTATGGTAATATACTGCACAATAAGCTGCCTCTGGAATAAAATCATGGAACAGAATCAGAGTCACAGAAAATAAGATTGAAATACTGTGTCTAATTTTTGTAGCTGCTTATTTTTTTATTTTATTTATTGAAGAATAAAAATAAATCTGTAAAGTCTGAAATAAGATGTCTTTTGGCTGAAGTTTCTTTAGCCCTTAACATACATTTGACACCTGTAAAACCAAATTCCATTTGTAGACTAAGATTTTAATATTTTTTAGATTAATATTGTGCCATTTAAAGATAAATGAATATGATCACTCATATTGGATTGTTCTCAAATAATAATCTCTTGTTATACATAATAAAACAGCTGTAATTATAAAGTCTTAATAGACTACCCAAAATCTCTTGCTAGATACAATCCTACAAGCCCAGTTCTGCATTATTGGTAGCTTTTTATAGATGTCTGCTAGCATCTAACATGCGGTTAACTTGGCTGAGAGAATTAAAGTTTACATTTTCTTAGCTCCTAAAATGAAATCCCTTGCTGGATCACATGGCAACACTGAACGCTTGATATTTCTAAAGACCGCATCTAACAAGGAAAAGCAAGAAGGAGAAAAGCCTGTGAGCATGAAGGTTACAGATCTTTTACCAAAGGTATATAGCACATTTGCTCTACAGACTGTGTAGAGTACTCAAATTTTGTTTCACATCATGATAAGACATCACACCACCAGTACGACAAGGGAATCAGATCAATAATCTCTTTGCCTATATACAGAAAGTATGAAGTAAGAAAAGAGAAGAGATGTCTTATAGGATAAATAAGAAATTCTTCACCTACTGTATAGAGCAATCTCAATTACTTTCTAATGTCCTCAGGGTTCTTTGTTTCTTACTGATTTCAGACTGCTGAAGATAAAAACACTTAATAAACTTAATTCAATGTTGAGTGTGTCCTGTTTTTATTTTCACCTAAGTATTCAAAACATTTTTCATTATCAGACAGGATGGTGTGTTCGCTCTTTAGGTGACTATGCATGTTTCACAAATGTTATGGAGAAATAAGATGATTAAGTATGATTTGAAACATATGAACTAAATACATATTATACTGAACTACTACCAGAAGCTTTCTGGGTAGAAGACACTATGTCCATGTAGATGATTGCTTAAATCACATGAATGAAAGTTTTCTAGCTACACTATATCACTACTAATACAGGTTTCAACAGTAAGACTACTGTTTCATACAAATCATAGTTATGGGACTTCTTGTCACAGTTATTCTTGTCATTCTCTTTGTACAAGCCAAAGCTACTAACCTGAAAGCTTTGTATAAATGCTTCTGAAGATAAAGACTATTTTTCAAAAGTGGCTACTGAAGTTTAGAACATGAGTCTGTATTAGCACATAATTGAGGAAACCTTTTTTCAAGAAAAGTGCTTTTTTGAGCATGGACTTTTAACAACAAAAGAAACCTCAGTATGTCTATATCAAATCAAATGGTAATCTTTTATCTGAACCCAGAACTGGGGCAAATTTTACCCTGATTTCCTCATGATCGTGGACATGAAAGACCTCCTGCATTTCTGCTGGACATCCCACATCTTGTATTAGTCCTTCAAGGGACAGTTAAGGGCAATTTAAGTGTTGTAGTGCTCTGAGGGCAACACCTGGCTGGGTGAGTACATGAAGCAATGCCTTCTGCTGATCTGCTGATTCTGAATCAGCATTTAAATACACTTAACAATATTGGATAGTTTTGAAAATCTACTTCAGTTTTAATTTTATATTTCTTATTTAGTCAGTAGCAAGCAGAATTTTGGCCTATGGGACAAAGTGAAAATTCAGATTCATGCTAAGAGGTTTATATACAGATGGATGTGTAAGTGAATTCACCAAGATATTACCTCCAAAACGACAGTGTGACTCCTAGACACAGTCACTGCTGAACAATACATCTACTTAAGGCTGCATGTTCCCAGACAATCTTTTTCCAAACATTCTGGATCTGACACTTACCCTATATGTGTATAAAGGACGTGGGCTAATGTTTCACCATTCCTCATGAGGGATGAAGAACAAAGAGAAGCCAAGATTTGTATCAGATTCTCAAGGGAAATAAGTAAAACCTAGTTCTCTAGTAGTTGACCTGGGTACCTAGTTCTCTAGTAGTTGACAAATACCAATCAACAGCTGAAATTCAGACAAATTATTTAAAATTATTTGAAACTAAGGTACAAGCTATTATAGTACACAAGAATCATTCTCTTAATTACTGGACATGTGTCAAGTAACATTCACTAGCAGAACTTAGATGTCTTCCTCCAGTGTTGGCTTGACTATAACATGGAATTTCACTTATGAAGCACATTGTGAGCAAACATAGTGGTGTTCTGCTATCTTGACACTGTCCCTGCATGTTGGCTGAACAGGAGAACCAGTAAGAGACTCTGTCCATTAAAGGCAACTCACTCATTTTAAATCTGCTTCCACCACTACTTTTGTCCAGAGCTCATAAACTAGATGAAAACAGGTTATGAAAAACAATTAATAAAGAAATGGAAGCTGTCAAAAAAGGATAATCTTAACTGCAATATATAATGTTAGGATGTTTAAAAGATATTGTCCTCTAGTCAGTGGTAAAATGTGTAGCCTGTGACAAGTCTTGCAATGCTATGTCCACAATAGCATGTAAACACAGTACTGCTAGTTGTATCTGGCACACAAGCATTCTAACTTGCTTCTGACAGCCAGATAACCAGAAGCTTATTTAGATTTAGGGGGTGGTGGTGGTGAGTCTTTGCCAGTTGTAGAAATAGTAGCCTAACAACTTGTAATACATGTAATTACTCTCCATATCCCCTGGTCAGCATATCTTCTGATATGTAAATTAGATGGAGCAAGCAGATGTATAACCTAGGAAGCATTCCAGATTCATCTTGATAAAAGTATGGTATTCATACTGGGCAGGGTTCTTTTGTCTATAACAATGCCCCACCAAAAATATATGCAATGTAAAAATAAAACTATTGACCATTTCCAGGAGCTACAGTCTAAATGGAATATTTTCATTCCACCTGCCATGTCTAATAAGCAGCATTATTTACCAGCATCACACTAAGGTAGATATGTGACAAAAACATAGAAAGAGATGACAGAAACTGCAATCATGAAAGACATTTCTAAAACTTAAGAATTTGCCTAAAAAGTGAAAAACTAGGGAAAGATGAAGATGACAGTGGTAAAACTCATTGCTACAAAAGCTACTTTTATGTGCATTTGAAAGACTTATGGAGTTCCCAACCTGCCTACCTACTTGCCTATTGCAATTGTCTCCTGCACAAACACTGAATCACAGAATCGTGGAATGGCTTGGGTTGGCAGGGCCTTGAAGTTAATCTGGTTCCACCTATTCCAGTGTCCCAAGTCCCCGATACTATACAAAAAAGAGACTCCTAAAGCAAATTACTTTTATTTCTTAGTGAAAGGAACAGTCATAGAGCACTTAAAATAACAATTTTATTCTGTTTCTTCAATCAATGCAAGGGTTTATTGAGCCCTTCAGATAATTTAACTAACTTCTAAAATACTGAATGTTAACATACATCACCTATGTTACCACTTGTACTTGCAATAAGCATAGGAACAATTTTGGGTTTATTATTGGTTTTCGGTTTGGTGTTTTGTTTTGTTTGGTTTTGGTTTTGGCATTTTTTGTTGGTTGGTTGGTTGGTTGTTTTTTTCTTTTTTGCTTCAGTTTGGGTATTTTTGGTCTCTCATGACAGTGCTTATGTTTGGTGAAGCAAACTAGTTTTCTGGACATATTTATATTTGGGAACACTTTGAGTATAGTAAATCCTATATTTTAGGAAACATCATGATTTGGCATGTTGTCACATACAGTAAAAATCAAACCTTCTTCAGATTAATTTGTTGATATGACTAGGATGTCTTTATTAAGGCATGATTTTCACTGTTTAATGATGCCTTTTAGATAATGTAGCAAATCAAATCCATACTCAATGTGACTGTTGAGTGCTGTTATTCTCTAGATATATTATCAAAGCATTGTAGCAGATGAGCACTACTTTGCTAACTCATGGAAAAACAGTGGGGATTTTTTTGTTGTTCTTGGCTAGATTCCCCCAAGAGAATTGAATTGCAAGGTATGACTTTTTCTTTTTTATGTATTTATTCTATCACATTAGCTTGTGTTATTGTAGTTGAGTTAAGGCTTCATAAACTTGATATTATTTTTCAATACAGATATTTTGGATCAAACAAACTAGGAAAAAAGCATTCTATGGGCTCATTGCTAGAATGTTTCTTGATACACTCAGGCTATCTTCTTTTAGTCTCAGTAAATTCAAAGCAATTCCTATTGTTTTAAATTGCATGTTTAATGCTTCTAGGGAAAAATATTCAATGAGGATAGAATAACTTGATTTTTATTTTGTTATTATTATTATTTTGTATTAGGGGGTGCAGTGTTTAGTTATAATGTTTCTAATCAAACATGAAACACATGTATTTATTGACCTGATACATTCTACTGAATGTTTGAGTGAGACAGTAAACTACAATTTTTCTTACTAGGCCATCAGGTGGGTAATGACATATTTTCCTACCCTTACGTTTCCAACTTCTAAAATTCTTAGTTTTCTTTACTGGCAGTTCTGACCTATTGCCTTCACTCAGTGAATCTTCAGACTTTTTAAACTGGGACAGCTTATCTTGACTTTCTCTCAGAAACATTTCTGTAATAGCCTTGAATGAGATGTCAACTAGAGGAAACCCTTCTGAGGAAAATTTTCAATTGAGTGAGCAAATCAAATAGAATGCAGTGCATGCTGGTTAGCGCACAGTGCTAATAGTGCAGGGGTTGTGGGTGTGATTCCCGTAGGGGCCATTCACTTACGCGTTGGACTCCATGATCCTTGTGGGTCCTTTCCAACTCAGAATAATATGTGATTCTGTGATATTTGTAAGCTGGAGAGTTTTCTATCAATCCTATAGGCTTTTCAAATGAAAATTTCAAATCTTTATTTATGCCCATCAAATTAATGACTCAATTCT
>JAOXXN010000065.1:35845156-35864714 GCA_026770055.1 Myrmophylax atrothorax | reverse complement strand
AGATGAAGTCTGGACACTCTGTAAGAACAAACTATAACTTTAACTGCTCTCTATGCACAGGTGATGAAAATGGCATCAAATTGAATTCTGAATTCAGTAATTTTGTTTCAACCTAAAGAACAGTGATTTATAATACATAGGGAAATCTATTAGGTAAAGAAAGAACTAGTAGGCTCTAATACGTGTAAATAACTTTATAGTTTGCCTGATGTTTTGAGGAAACCAGTTTCAGTTCAATTTACTAGTCTGACCTTTATATAAGCCTTTTTATAGTTCAAAAATATTTTTATGTTTATTTTATGGACATTTTTTCTGACATCTAAATTCTCATAGTTGCTTTCTTTGATCTATTGGCCTCATCTCTGCTTTTCAAATTGTTATTTAAATAAATTAAAGTTATCTATCATATCTATCTTGTGACAGAATTTTAGGACCATAGGAACTGGGAGTTCGACCCAGTTAATATCGCCATTACTTCTTGGCAAACAGAACAACTAAAAGAAAACTTACTTAAGCACAGACGTTTGATCTTTAAAATAGCTGTTTGCTTATTTTCTGTTATGATTTTAACATTAGTTGCCTGAATTACCGTGTTGGTTATTGAAAAAAGTAATATCGAAGGAAAAATTGCTTGCATTTTTTGAGATAGTCAGCAGAGGGCATTTATGGACTAACTCAAGACATATTTCTGCATTCACTATGGGAATGCTAAAAAATGTTCTGAATGACACCATATTGCTATGAAAACTAAATCACTACTTTTAAAAATGGAAAGCTTTGATTTAAAATGAGATTTTAATCACAAAGAGGGAATAAAGAGAGATGACCAATATAATTTTTGGCTTCTCTAAAATTAATTGACTGCATTATATATATCAGAGAGGATGAATTTTAACGGCACCATGGAAAATAGAGATGTAGTGAGACGGGGGGGAAAGAAATAAACACTCCTTGCTTTCTTTCATTGTTTTACAAATATATAATAAATAGTTGCAGGAAGAAGCTAGTTCCTTTTAAGACTACAGCAATAGAACAAAAATCGAGAATTGGGGGGGTTTTTTAAAATATGGTTTCATCTTTTGTGCTGGAAGACATGCTAATTTATATTATTAAATAGCTGTCCTTCAATGAATATAATGATAAATAGTCTAATAAAATGATGAAGACTCTGAAAGAATAGTTAGGGATCAGATAGTAAAAGCAGTTGTGATATTCAAAGTGTAGGAATAGGTCCAGAATACAAATTTGCTTAAATACTTATAAAATCAATATTAACCAATTTGGATAATAGGCTTATGTGACTATCCAAAACTTGGTATTTCATGTGTGCCTATATTTCATAATGAAATAACATCTTTAGAAGTACCTTCTTTATCAAGAAGAATGCCTTTTTAGCACAGTTATCCCAAAAGAGATATCTTTTCAGTATGAACTGTAAAAAATAGAACTCAAATACTAAAGAGATGTATTAGACAAGAAACCTTTTAAAGCAAATTCCGGCTTTGATAGTGATAACTAAATACTCTGGTAACTTGAGTTTTATTTTCCAACAGTGTAGTTAAATGGAAAGAAAATGCAAGGTGAAAAATATTTGCAAAAGTAAGAGAAAAGACCTAAAGATCAGTAAAAGAACAAATTTTCTCTTTGGGTGGATATTTGTATTCTCATGAGTTCAAAGTTGGTAGGATTCAGTAAATAAATAAAATAAAAACATAATTTTAGAAAACCTCTGTTTTAAATTTCATATTTTTGTTCTAACTTTAACATCCAACTTTTATTCTAAACCGATCACAGTCGTGGTAAAAATAAATTTAAGTCTGAAACCTTGTTGAGAGAATTGCCCTATATTTAGTAACAAGCAAAACATGCTTTTTTTTGGTAACGTGGGTATATTGCATGCTCTTTCTTTTCCACCCTTTTTTTCTTTTGAAAAATGTTATACTTTGTTTATTGCAAAGCACCATTTTTTATGTATTTGTAAGCCAAGATTGTAGTTCAGTGCAAGTTCAAAGTATTCCCTTGCCTTCCATTTGTTTCATGCTTCTGTAATAGTCACACGGTAGTACTCCATGCCATTGTGCAAAGTTTTCAATCACTTTTACCCTTTGTGAGTGAATACAGATATTTCTCCAAATGTTCTACATTGGCTAAAAAAATTTAACTTATATAGTGTAAATCAGATGTTTCCAAGTCAAAAGAAACCACAATAAATACATTGTGTAATAAAAATATGAAATAACTGAGATCATATACTTGAAATCTTCTAATTATAACTGCAACATTCATTTGTAGGTCTCCAAGAAGTTTAGAGATAACACATGCAATGCCTTGAAGTTCACGAGAACCCTCTGTTAGAGCATTGCATGAAATATGTTGACAACTAAGGGTTACTGCTGACTATGCCTTGCTCTTCCATTTCACCTTTAAGGTTCAGGTGTTTTCACCCGCTATGTCAGAAGAGGAGGTGAGTGGCCACCTTGGAGGTTTCCTCCAAGTTAACAACAGATCAGATCACCAATAGTGTTGTATTTAAGCTAGAATAATGAATTACATGATAAAAAGATACCTCCTGTATTGCATCAAACAACCCAATTCACTGACTATTATAATGACGTTACTGGTGGCAGAAAAGAGATGAAACTCCTGAAGTGTCTTCTTGATGACCATGAACATTATTGGTAAAGATTTTACTTGAACTATATTTAATTTACTCTTGTTAAAAGTATACTTCCAGAGGCCAGGTTTTAAAAATGCAATTATATTCAACAGACAAATAAAGTAAAATTAAAAATACATTAGTTAGAGTTGTTCTTTTCTTTCTTTGGCTACATAATCTTTCAGAATTATGAATTATATAGTAGTTTCTTACCTAGTTCTCTGAATGTGTGACACCTCATGGAAATCTACATTATACATGTTGACTGCTTTGGAGTAACTAGTTAAGGAATATTATAGATTTATATACATCTATATTTTTATGTATATGTATGTATATATATATGTGTGTGCCCATACATGCAAGCATTGCCTCTATATAAATACATGCAGACAATTGTCAATTTGCAGTTTTCCCTTCTTCATTGTATAAATCCAAGACATCAAAGATATTGCAGACTTAAGAAATAACTATGAATTTCCTTCTAGAATTTTTATAACCTTTATGATTTTTTTATAAATGAGATAAATTTGATAAAGCTATCATAGTCGTAGAATACTTGTACCACAAGGAGCTAATCACACTCTCAAAGGACCTTGAACAAATGTAGTCTTCAGGTATATCACTTCATAAATGAAAGTCAGTTATCATTAGTATCAGAAAAAAAAATGGTCAATTATTTGTTTCTCTGTGATATTGAGGTCTCTGACATAAATAAGCTTTTAACCAGGCTTCAGGGTTCAGAAAAAGGCAGTTTGGCTTGGAAAAGAAATGGGACTAGGATCAGGAAGAGACAGTGAAAAGACAGAATTTAGCACTTGAAAAGAGTGGAAGAGGTCTAAAGAGAATGACATGGAAAACTATGGAAAAAGAGAATGTAGACAGAGGAAAACAATAGCTTCTAGGACTTGAGAAAACAAGTTTAGTGGGACACAAGGACAGTGCAGATTTTCTTCAGTACACCACATTTCAACAAAATAATCATCACACTCATTTTCATGTGGCAATGTAGTTGATTATATAAATCACCTGAGGTTATCTTAACTAGTGATTATCTTAACTGGACAGACATGATAAGGGGAAAATGAACAGAAGTGGTGTAGAATTACTAAAAGAGAGACAAGAATTAGCTGGACTGAAAACAAATGTTGAAACTATCAGATTACCAGTTTTCCCTGAGACTTGAGTGGGATCTGATGTTACTTAGCATTTTCATTGATAATACTGACCAAAAAACCTAAATTTTGTTTTGAAATTTTCTAATGACACAAGACAGAGAGTCACGATCAAAATATTCCACAGGAATGCATCAAGATACTAACAAGTGAAACTAAAGAGATGTGATGAAATGTGTATGATTAATCATTATCTGAAAAAAACAGTGGAAAAGAAGCACTTCTTAGATTTATTTGACTCATGTTCACTGCCAAGGGATAGATAAAAAAGAAAAGACAATCCTCTACTTTACTGACTTTGAATTAATCAAAGTATTTCCAGAAGAGCTGTGTACTTGCTAATGCCATTGCACAAGAAACTTGTAGCATCATTTTGCTGCTCTTTGTAGCTATGGTCATCTGTATTCACTGAAGATAAATTCATACTGATCTGTGAAGAGAACTACTGGGGGTGATTGGGGGTGGATCTTGCAAAAAGGGATTAATTGCCTTGATTAGTGTAGACAGATGAAGTACAGAGAGATGTCCCACACAATTCAGGAACACGTGTGAATATCAAGAACACCCTGCCTGCAGTGCAGGCAAGCTGCTTAGCCAGCCTTAAGGGTTTGATAAATGTACACATATGTATATTGCTTGTCTGTGTGGTGTCATTGTGATGGACTCAGCGATTCTGCTGTTTCCAGGAATGGCAGCAGTAACACAACACATACTTTGGCACTAATGGAGACATAGCCTGCATAGGCCTGCAGGTTACAATTGTTTGTTCTTTTTGTGTTTACTAGACTTGCAACTGAATGTAATTGTACAGCACGGCTAAAACACAATATTCAGATACAAAATAACCATTTCTCTGACCTAAACTCTTCACATACAGGAAACTGTAAACTGTAAGTCACGGTATTTGTTTCTAGTCAGACATACTCTAATCCCCATGATTATGCCTTTCCATTGCTGCCATTAGAGATTTATGGTGGAATAAGAGGAATCTCAATGTAAGAAGTGCTAAATGCAGATTTTTATTTATATTGATTGAAATAAATATTTTAAAAATATTTTTTGAAATAATTGTGAAGAATTATGAACAGAAAGAATTTTTGGATGCTATAATTTATGACTTCATAGCTGACAGATTGGCTGACAAAGATTGGTGATGCTATGGATAATAGATCTGCTCCCATCTGTGGGGAGAGAAACACTTTGAATGGCAGTTTTGGAACCTCTCCGCTAGACAAAGGAAGCAGAAGAATCTTATAAATATCTGAGGTAGAAGTGAAGAGATGAGCAAGTGCAAGTCTGCAAAGGAGTAACTGTCCTTCTGGATCAGGAAAATAGCAAAATTATTTTTGCCTTTTTTTTTTTCCTCTCCATGAAAAAGAGATATAAGTTGAATCTAACAATATTAAGTAGACCAATTTGTTTCACAGGGATTCTCACCTCGTGGGTCAAAATGAGAGTAATATATTTATGAATTCATTCAAACTCCCAATCTTTTTGCAGCAAAGCACTAAAAACCTGTGACTGGTTGCATGAGCTAAAGGGTATTACTGACAACTAGACCACTGTTCATGGATATAGCATCTCTGAAGACTGTTGTCAAGCACCCTGGTTCATGCTCTGCATTCCCTTGAAGAAGTTGCAGTGATGGTTGAGAGATATACCAGCCATTCCAGCATCTTTGTTGCTGAGATAATCCTCTCCTGTAAATGGGCCTTTGAGTACAGTGATTTCTCAAACATGGATCCATGGTTGCAGGCACTCTGAGTGTGGCATTCAACTCACTTAACATCTACTCCATGAAACAGCTGTTCAGCTGAGCCTTGTGTTGTTATTTCATATCTTTTCATAGCTGTGGAAAAAGGAAGAAACTTTATTAACTCTAGTTAGCTGCTCTGTTTCTCTGCTAGAGATTAACACCCCATCAGGGGAGTTGGTCAGCAAAATGAAGCCTTGCATTTCACATCCAAATACGTGTACTTCAATAGCCACCATTGAATTAATGCTGCATGTTGTGGTTTGGAGAGTGGGCATACGTATTAACTTTTCTTTCATTCCTCCCATGAGTGAAACAATCAGCAAAGAAACAAGATAGCCAACTGTGGAATGCAACAACACAACAAAATATTAGAGTGCTCATACTTGTGAAATGAAAGCACAGGCCTTCACTTGTCTGAACATTGGTTTTCCAGGGCATAAAGAAGGGTTAAAAATATTTGTCTGCTAAGAAAGACATTAGTCTCCAAAACCTTGCTAGCTTCTGCTATCCATATAGTTCATTAGGGGTATGGAAGGACACATTTCTCAAATTTCTGGAAATAGCCACATCATAGATAATGAAATGTCATTATTTTGAAAATGCCATTATTTTCTTCTACATCCAGTGCACATTAGAAAATACTTTTTTTTTTTTTACTGTTGTTGAAACCAAATAAATAATACCTTTCTCATGAGTATTTTGCCCAGTTCTGATGTTTCAGAAGCAGTGTTGGATGCACAAAGCATTGGTGATATAATAACACTGCTTCAACTTTCAAGCCTGCAATGATAATAATTAATAGTTTCTATCAGTACTTTATATTCATTGCAAGTACCAATAACATTACTGACATTGTTAAAAGTTCCTTATCTGGATGCTGCTGAGATAGACGAAATGCATGATTTTGGATCATAATGCTGTATCATTTAAGCCTGGATTTACTTGCCACCATTTTTCCAGGCTTCTCTATGAAATGGTGCATTGTAGAGATTATTTTGGGACCCAAAATGTTAACTATTCATTGGAATGCACTGTACAAACTTAGAAACATGATGAATAGTATTTTAAGCATAAGAATTTTAAACATATCTGTTCTGTGTTTAAATGTCAGAACAAAGCATATTACAGGAAAAACACCTACAAATGCAAAATGCAGTAAAGCCACAAGATATGGGTTAAAAATTTCCATATTTGATCTGGGTAGCAAATTACAGAGAGAGCAAAAACCCCCCACGCATAACCATAGCTGCCAATTCTGGATCTTTCAAAAAGCAAGGGCAGGATACCAAGTACATGATTCTGCCTTGTGCCAAGCAAGCATCTATGAAAATGTCACCTTTATGCAAGTGAAACACAAAACGAGTAGAATTTGCCCTTAAATGTGAGGGGGGAAATGTTCTGAAAATAAACAAATTGCTTTTTACTGCTAATTAAAACATGAATCAATAAATATTTTCAAAGTTAAATAATACTGTTCCTCTCAAGCTGAGCACCAATCTGCTGGGCTCCAGCCAGCAGAGAATCTTTTCTAGCATAGTTACAAACAACTGATGAGTGGAGCTGAAAACAGAAACAAGAATACAACTTTCACAGTAATTCAAACAAAACTGCATGATTTTTAACATATCATTTAAAGGTTCTTTACTCTTTCCACCTTTTTGTATAGTGGTCAGTACATTGCTGGTGAGATAATGACCTACAAGGAGCAGTCAGATTATGGGAATTAACATGTCAGTTTCAAAATAAACACCAGTTGGTTCAACAAAGCCTGCAGCTAGGATTATGTCAGGACTAGGAAGACATTTAAAACCCAATTGAAGCAGACTTACTGTTTCTGAACAGAAAACATGCGATAGCACCCTGTGTTACTGTAGACTTACAAAAGTGGTGTTACTGGCTGCCTGAAACTGATTTCTAGGCTAGGATGATGCTCAAGACAGAGTTCTTGCTTTGGATGTGGAATATGATCAGATCCTCGTTTCTTGTCCTCTTGCACTTGGTATCTTTGGTTTTCCCAAAATTTTTCACAAGTGAGTCTGTGATTAAGAAAACTGTTCCCCAGTTAATATTATCTACTTTTGTTGCTTTGCATATTGATTATGGGACAACATTCCCGACAGAGGGGTGTAGCAGTCACAATAAGGGTCACTTGAATTATAGAAAGGTACCTGCTAAGATTTCGGATTTGAACCCAAGACAATTACTGAGCTCTCAGGAGTAAAACCACGTCATATTTTGTTAATTGCATAAGAATTTAACTTACATGAGAGTACTGAAAATTCTGTGAAAAAGTTTACACTGAACATGCTTAGACAATTGTACAAGCTTCTTTTTCTCTCTCTCGCACCTATTCTGACATTAAAAAACAAATTAAAGCCCCACAACATTCCTACCCTCAACTAAATTTTTTAAAGAATGGAAAAGGTGTCTATACCTGAATTGTGGGGACATGTAAGGGACACTACACTCCACATAAACTCTATTTGGATCTGTTTCTGTCATATACCATTAAAAAAAAAAAGTTTATATTATCCTTTAAACAGCACTGTAACACTGTAACATTAAGAAGGCAAAGATTTCTCTTTTTTTGTTAATGTTATCTTTTTATTCTGGGGTACATTCACTAAAGTCCTAATCAAATAAATACATATCACCAGTGAAACAGAGTGATGTAATATCCTAGAAATTGCCAAAACCCTGAGTAAGCAGTTTCAATTTAAATGGAGATTGTTTGAGTTGCAGGTCCTGATTTTTTGTGGTAGGTCTACAGTGTCATGTCTTACACACTCTTCTGCCTTGTGCCTCTAAAACTCAAGAGGTGGTTGTATATCAGCTATTCTGGACAAATTTATCACATTTTATTGTATGTCTGTTATAGCTTAGACTAAACAACGTCAAGTAGTGGACACAGTACACTAAATTTCCATGCAAACTAACCAACAATAGTATGATTGAATTATATCTTAAGCAGTCCTTGGAATCACTGTTAACTGTATTTCAAATATCCGGATTTTATAATAAACCTGCTGTTTTAGGACTAGCTGCGGTACTTGAAACTTTGAAGTTACTTGATCAGTGGCAGGATTATCAGCTATTTCTAAGTCTTATTGCCAGGCATGGAATGAATGTTTCAGTCCTATTGAGTGACATTGGACAGATTTCTAGCAGGTACGAGAATAAGAACACTCTTACCACAGACTGTTCTGCTCAAAGATTTGCCCAGCCCGTGGCTATGTCTGGTCTCTGCTTTCAAGAAGAATATTCTGGACTCTTACTCTGCACCCCAGCCTTTCATTCTGTCACTCTGTCTTGGCTGTCTCAGTTTTGCTTGCCTGCAGCTCTGCTACTCCTTTGTGGGTAGTGTGGAGGTATATATATGTATATTGCATATATATTTTGAAGCACTTGGATGGTGGGTTTTACAGCATTTGGATGATGAGTGCTAAAAAATACTGAGCAGTATGTGAAATCAGGTGGTATGAAAATATCAGGAACAGTAAGTGGTAAGGATAGTAGTGTCATTGGTTGTGGGGTGATGGTACAGCACAGGCTTGGGGGCCCTGAGCCAGCTCATGATTCTGAGTATGCTTCTGAGTGTGTTTCTGAGGTAGCACAACCTCTGCTTAGGTGTGATTAACAGCACGGTACAGGAGACAATCATACAGGAGAACTCTGGGAGATATAATGGATAGACAAGCATGTGTTCTGCCAAAATATTTGAAAGTCCTATTTATTACTCCATTCTATTGTAATCTGAATGCGACTAAGTAATGTTGAGATCTAAATAATCTCTTGGTTAGTGAACTAAAAGATTATGCTTGCTTTCACACTGCAGTCATTTACATTGTCTTTGTTGGCGAGTTGTGGCAGGATGCAAAAGAGGTTGCATTATACAAACAAATAAAGAACAGTAGAATTTATACCAAATGAGTTTGCTAAATCCTGCATTAATGAAAACTTCAAAGAATTGCTGTAGCTGCTGCATGACAGTAGGAGTAGGCTGAAGATGATAATTGTAGTAACTGAGATATATTATTAGAAAGAGCACTATTCTGCTTCCGGCTGCGTTACTTCAAACATACTTACTGGTACACTTTACCAGCATTTGTGTTTAAGCACCAGCACATAGATAAATAAGCCTAGGTTACACTCTCCACGAACATGGACTCGAGCACAAAGCATTACATCACTTCCTAGGTAGTGCCCAGGGAATACCTTACAATTCCCATATGGCAGTTCCTTACTTAGTATTAGTACTTTACCTTTCAAGCCTCTATTTTCTTTTATGCATTACTTATTCTCACTCCTTTAAAATAGGAACAAATGGAGAATGAAGTGCAATGTGATGGATAAAATAAAAAATGGAAAAGGAAGGCTGGACTATTTTTGTGCTTTATAGAATATTCATACTCAACTTTAAACAAATAAAACCAAAGAAACAGGCCTTTCCAAACTCCCAGGAATATGATGTAAACATATGCAAAAGGAAGATTTCAAAATATTTACTCTACTATAGTCAATTATATATGTTTTTCATAGAGAGGCAAAGGTATACAATAATAACCTCAAGGTTTCACAAAGAGATTATACAAAGGAAATCTAATTCTTCTATTGCTAAAACTGTTATAGTTTCAGCACTGTTAATCTGCCCCTTTATGTATGTATCACAAATATGGTTCTTTATTTGAGCCTGTCTACTTTTGTATGGTCTCTGCCTCTTTTGATGAATGGTTAGTTATTCAATATTTGACTAGTTATTCAAAGTGTGATCTCTCTTTTTTTAGTATTTAGTGCAGATTTTTTCTTCCATATTTTGATACACTTACTATGGCATTTAAATGCTATAAAAAGTTAACTAATTTATCTTTAAAAAGTTCTATGAAGATAGATGGTGTTGTTATCCCTCCTCTGCAGATGACAACCTGGAGCATAGAGAAATTACTGGTTTAACTGAAAAAGATGAGGCTATTCTGGAAGAAATTGAATAGGATCATCTAGTAAAGGCTTGCATCACTGTGCATTTATCCTAAAGTATTAATTGCAGGGTTTTAGGAAATACAGTATCTTTACTTCTTTTGAGTCATTAGCTGAGAAAATACAGACCCCCATGTTTAGAACAGTTTCTAACTGAAAAAAAAAGGACTTTTGTGTCAAGAAGATGACTTCTGAATCTATGGAATTTATGTGGACCAACTCTGGTCCATGTATGAAATTATTAATGTCATACCTACTTGTAAACTGAAGAAGACCAAGGTTTGCTGGACATCTGTTTTCAACCCTAATTGTAAAACATAATGATCAGTCTACTCTGCCTTTTTGCCTCATTCCTCTTTTACTCCTGGTCATGCCCAACTCACTTCTCCCTTCTGCTCTCCCTTTACAATTGTCCAGTATCTTTATACTGATGCTATCCCCCTCTGTAAGTGTGTTGCTCAAGCTTCTGCTACCTTCCTCTGATTTTTGGCTATGCTTCTGCATATTCTGTGCAAAAGCTTACTTCAGTCAGGCCATACCTACCTCTGCCCACGTTGCCTGCCAACCACAAGGGGACAATACTTAGAGATCTGGAAGGCAAGGTTTGGTTTTTCAGACTGGAGATGGACCTGCCAGAGAGAACTCTGGTTAAATGTGAACTCAGATTTTTCTCACAGTCTTGAGATGTTAATGATGTTGATTTTAAACAAATTTCAATGTTTCAAACATTAAATATTTGTTGCCTGTTACTCTTGATAAGACGATGAGCTGCTCTGTACTAGAGCACCTGAGCAAATGAACTACTGTAATTCTGTAATTTTTAATGTGAACCTAAAGGGGTAGGAGTTTGTTTTGTTGTGAATTTTTTCATCCTGCTTGTTTTAGAAACAGCAACTCTATTTTTACCTTTTCTAAATATACACATGCATGTATGCATGCGCAAACAATTAACTATAATTATCTTGGAGCAAGACACTGAAATGTCAGATTTCAGGTACTAATTTGGGCACGGTTCAGGTAAGGTTGCTAAATTTTGGCAAAAAAATATAACATGCCAAAACAGAATATTTATTGTAATGGAAAAGAATTGAAGAACTTCAGTTCTAGGAGTACTAACCCAGGACAATGAATCATGAAATTTAAGCTGCTACATGGAAACATAGAGGAGTAAAATGCTCTGACAGTTCCCAGTCCTCTTTTTTTATGTTTGAGTAGGCCTTGCAGAAAATAACACTGGACCTGCAGATGTTATTATTAAGGCATGGTTTGTTTACAGCATTGGAAACTTCACTGTCTTGAATCACCGGTTATCAATCTATCTATGTACCATCTTCCATGCCAACATTTTCTGATAACAACCTTTTTACTTTTGGAATTATAAACATACTTTAATTAACATTTCCTGCACCTTAATTTACTTTGCAACAGCTTTAAAAAGAAATTATTTTAATTGTAGTTTTCTAACTTCATTGCTATTTCTTCAATGTCAGTTACATATTTTATTTAAAATACTTATCTGTCAAACCAAACTTATTTCTGTCTATTGACTTGACATCTTTTATTGTTGTTAAGGCTTAAACATTCCGGGGATGAAGAAATATTTTAAAAAACTTAACTGATTAATATGTTTGCCAAGAAATGTTCATATTATGTTTTTCCAAGAAAATTCTCAGGCTATTGGGCAGTCAGAAATCATCTGCCTGAGAACAAAAATATTAAAATAACACTACATGAAAAATTTTCTTTATGGCCCATTTTCCATTTAGGAGCTTCCAGTTATGAAAGAGTTTTCAAGGAAAGCTACCTATTATTTTTTAATTTAAAACTACTTCTGAAATTAATCCCTTTACCTCTCTTCATATCTTTCTGACAAGCTCCTAATCTCTTCAAACTGTTGGTTAAAAAGTGCACCATTAAATCAGCCTGTCATCAATTTTGTCTCTCACCACAGTGACTCAAAGAGTTACATCAGCTAGATCATTTAAAGAAACCACAACTTTTTCAAAGAACATCTGCTGCTATAATTTATAATGTATAACATAATCTGACATTCAGATTTGACAGAGTTTGGTAATGTCTTCTGATAATGGGTAGTGAGAGATTCTGTCCTAGGATGCTCAAAGAGGCAATAAATTATTAAGAGATACAACTACCAATCTAATAAGAAAAAGAAAAATAATCAATCTCCGCTTTGAATACCAACATCATGATGCCATACAAACTCTTTTTTAAACAGCCTGTTTTAATTTTAAGTATGTGCTGGTTTCTCAGGACATAATTTCCTGAGATTAGTGAATATGAATGAAAGTGCTAAGTGCTGACAATTTGAATTCTCACTTCTTTTAACACTCAAGTGCTAAATATTGCCCAAACTTTTGCTAAAATGTTAAGTATCTATCTTTTTTTTCCCTGGTAAATTACCATTGATTTGAAGATCTGACAGCTACAGCCATAGTATAGTAGGAAGAAGTTAGTGCATAGGAGAGGTAAATTCCAAAACATGATAAGAAAAAACATCCAATTTTCATGAGGAAGGAAACTGCTCTATTTCTGAGAGAGAGAGAGAGAGCAAGAGAGTAAGTCAACATGGGCTCAGTCTAGGCAGAGGCATCAGAAGAGCGGAAGTACTGTGGGTAGTGAGCAGTAGTCTACAGAAATAATAGCATTTCCAGGGACAAATTCCCACTAAAAATCTGTCATTAAGTCAGTTACTTTTTTTCTGACTAAAATTCATCAAATTGTTTTGTATCTGCATGCTGGGTGTATAGGTACTGTAAGATGAAATTGGGGAAGGAAAACTGATAGGAAATCTTCAGAGATAAAGTGGATTAAATAAATACTCAAGTTGCATTTAGAGAACTGCCATTAGTACCATCTGGAAACGAAAATATTGGTTGCTATCATGCAATTGCACTGGAACATGGGTATCTTTTTTGCTAGCTTCCTGAAAGTGGTCTGGTATGGAAAGTTACTTTCAATGCACATGAACAATAATGGAAAGGAGGAAGAGGGCTGGTGGAAAGCAGGTTCATATTTTTTAATGGAAAAGTTATCCACTCAGCAACAAAGGTGGTGAAGTTCCCAGTTTGAAAGTACTTTACAATCAGAGTCCTCATCAAGAGAGTCATTTTCAAAAAAGCACCACACTCCCTCATTGCAAATGAATAAAAAGCTGAGAAAACAAGCAGAGAATAAAGCTACTCTCAGCCTGGGGCTGGCTCTGTAGTGTGGCCTAAATCAATTCCCATCTTTTTTTATGCAGAGTGCACTTACATGCTGATGTGATGGCACAGTTTTTTACAAGAGGTCCCAGGTTTGGTAACTTAAAAGAGGCTTAAACAGTTCTTAAAATCCTTTAAAGGAGAAGGCATGTTATCTGTAGTAAATACAAATGTATGCTGCAATTATAGAACAGCATTTCTTCCCATTAGAAATGGAATAGTATTTCTATTTTTATGTTGTATTGTTTTTAAAGAAATTATATTCTCTTATAGTATCTCTGGATTATTGTTCTTTTTTATCTTTGCATCATAAAATAATGTAAAAATAAATGGTGTCCTCCCAATGAGAGCAGATTGTGCAATCTTCATTTTTCAAAACTTTGTACCCTTAATACACAGTCAAGAATCCAGTACTATGATTACCTTAAATTAAAATTTTATTAAAATATTTTGTGTGAAACTAGAAAGTTTTGGTTCATTTGCCTACTCTCGCTTGAGTCTTTTAGGCCTTCCAGCATTTCACCAAAACACTTTTTTAAAATGACAGTTTAGTGTCTCTTATATTTAAATGTCCCAAAAATTATGCTTGAAGAAAAATACAAAATATTGTGAAGACTATAACAAATGGAGAAAGTGTCATCACAACTATGAGTCTATTTAATTTGCATTTCTGCACATAATTTTAAAAGAAAGTTATCTCTTTAAAATACAAAATGGATGGCAAATGCCCTAACTAACCATGAAGTGGGTAGTACACTGGTGAATACCCTGACTCATCAGTCTGCATCTCCTGTTTCTTCATATAATGCAATCTGACAGGTAAGCTTATAGGAATATGAAGGAGCTGTACTAGGTGGGATACAAAAGTGAGATTATCATGTTACATCCATATCCTGAAATTTTCCATCTAAATAGGATGTGGAGAATTGCTTTATCAATTAAGAGAGATTTTAAAATATCCTAAAAGATCCATCTTTTAAAATATCCATCTTTTAAATGTGGCAGCACAGTACCATAACATGACACTCCTACATCATGATTTTGATGATGTATAAAAGAGATAATGACAAACATCAGCTGCACTGCATGTGTTCCTCATGATGTTCATAAACCTTAGTTTAGGAATGCACATATTCAAGAACTGGCAGAAACTGTGTACACTAGCATAGAATAATGTACCATGGAATAGAATAAACTTTGTTTATCTGCACATGTACTTCTGCTACTAGGACTAAAAGATGCATATATTTTTTAAAATAGTCTGCTTTCTATTTGGAACTCCCAGAAAAATTCCACTTACCTACGCCAGAGAACATAATTATATTCTAAAAATGAATTTTGGTGCATCAAATTTGTGGCTACTAGTTACTAGACTAGATAATAGTACCATTATTATCTTCATCACTACCAAGGAAAACAAACAAACAAAACCCCACAAAAAGCCCCTTTGACATAAAATCTACTATTTATTTTCCATTTATCTACTTGCTTTTCGCAAATATCAAATCATCAAAATTTAACACCATATTTGAAACTCTTTCTTTTAAAGAACTTTATGTTCACAGATGTCATTTTGAGGACTGTAAATATCAATCCTAATTTGTACCTCTATGGATCTATCTGTCTACTCTATTGAAACATAATTTGAAAAAGAACGAGAAACAAGCAGTGAAGATCTGTTGCCTGAGTCATTATCTGTCACTCCTTGCTTTACTTACATGGCCCATTTTGAAGATCATACTGCCTTTTTATACTTGCTGGGTATCCATTCCTTAGACCTCATTTGCTTGGGTGGTTCAAGCTGTCAAGTGCTCAGAGTGCATGGCAGCAATTTTGCAAATTCCCTGAAGCGCTTAGCCCCTACTTAGTCTTTAAAGAGATGATTATTTCTGCTTACCTACAAAAGCTTTCTATTCAAGAAGAGATTTTTTTCAGTCACACTAGTTAAAATCCGGCTATCTCAACTGACTCTAACTTCAGACAATGTAAATAGCAGATTCTGATTACATAATTTTCATTCTGAGTTGTATTACAGAATATATGTGGTAGCAAAAATAATGCCATTTTTGTGTCAATAAAGCAGTATTTTATACTTCTATGTTCAAAATTGTAATTTGAAAAATATCTGGTGTAATGGGCATAAAATGATATCTATTTCTTCAAATGTTCTTGTAGAAAGTATTGCTGAAATCCCAGAACCCATTTCTGAAACTTTTTCAGAGGAGTGATCTATTAAAGAAGTCTCAGATATTTCTGAGGTAGCACTATGCTAATGTCAGGCCTGGGTAATACTGGAGGACACACAAGTGAATTCAATGGCATGCGACTGGAATTTCACCTTTCCCTGAAATGTCAAATATGGGTTATTGATGGGGTAATATTTATGGATCAGTGACTCTATGTTACATCTCAGTTCTTGAACAATTGAATTTTAGTGGAAGAGTTTTGAGTTTAAATTGTCAAGATTAACAAGACATCATTTCCTTATGAAAACAAGGAGTGTATGTCCATCTCTGGAATATACCTATTCCCAGTCAATCCCTCATATGACCCTCTTTTGCTATACTCTGTGATACACCTGTCAAGATTCTCTAGTCTTGACATAGGCACCTACAGAAGTCTGAAATTTACAGCTCATGCTCTCATTCTTGACTCTCAAATCATCCCTTTCTGCTTTGTCTCACCATATCTCTAGAGGCCAAAATGTTTCTGATACATTTTGTTATAATGGCTACCATACTTAACCAGAAGGTAGAGAATATAAACTCTTGGTTCCCATATTTAAACCTGTATCTGGTGACAGAACACTCTTAGAAGTGCCATAATTTAGTCCTTACTTCTTCAGGTTAGGCCACTGAACAGTAAAGAGTTGAGAGATAAATTTAAGAAAGGGACACACAATTCACTGACCTTTGATAAATATTTCTAGAATAGTCAGGGTCTTGGTAGTTCAGTCCCAATTTCAAAAAGGTGAATATTTTTTCAGGCACAGACATAATTCTTTTTAATCATTATTATACTAGGTTTCAAGGACATTGTCCTAGCATTCTATGTAAGAATTTTGTGAGAGAATTGGTAAATATTGCTTTGGGATAATCCCCAACTTTATTCTGTTCTCTGTATAAAAGAAATGTGTCCATACAAGAACAAGGTTGAATTACACCACTGGATGAGAAATCATAATAGTTTTCCCATACTCATCAGTTTATATTAATTTCTATAAGCTTATATGAGTTCAAGCATGTTTTGAGGGAAAAGTATGTTTCTTTTAATTTCAATATGAAATCTTAGATTTTGTCTTCTGTCTCCAAAGAACAGTTATCTTTTAAAAGAGCCTTTAAGTGAGTGGGACAACATTTACAAAGTACCATTTGTGCATTCTGCAGCAATCCTCACACTGTCTGTTAAATGAAATTGGCCTTCACTTCTGTTTCTGAGTGTGATGAATGGCATCATTCAATAATATACGTTTGTCGAGTTACAATCTTGTGCAGTGCTAAGCGAGGTTCAGTCTGCATATAAAATATAATCTCTAATTAAAAAAAAAAGCAAGACAGAAAATGACAGGGAAAAACTTTGATGCCACTATATATGCCATCAAAATTACAGGGAGGACATTAATGATTGGGAATATTGTTTCACACAGAGTTTGCCATGCACAAAACTGGCGAGGTGAATTATACCTTGGGATTTAAATCATAAAAACATACCCTTATATATGCAAAATCCTTTTTTACTGATGAAAATAGACATTCTAAGCTATGAGTGGACAGGCAAATATGATGTATTTTTATGTGGTAAATAAAAAAAAATTCAGGACACATATGCACAGATGCCTGCTTCTGAATGAGGAACCTGCTCCCTTTGCAAATTCAGAAGGGATGTGAAATTGTAATTTCTAACCTCACAGCAATTTCTTTTAGGGTTTTTTCTTTTGTGAAAACTGGCAAGCCATACAATATTCAGCAACTCCATTATGAATATAATTTTTCAAAAATATTTAAATAAGATTGTGGCCTTCCTTAATGAGGAATGCGAATCCATCAATACCAATCACAACAGTTTAAGGCACATTCATTGTAAACAACAAAAAATAAAAAAAGACAATGAATGGCATATTGAGTGGATCAAGTTTTATTTGTACTAAACCTACTCTCTCTTGTGCATTTTCTCTTAACATTGCTTTCTACAAGTGATAGAATTTTTAACCTTGGTTTAGCAGATAAGCCATTGATCTGTCAGTAGACTTTTCCCTACCTCCCACAGTATGGGGCTTCAAAAGTTTGTTTGGAAATGAAACCAAATTCTATGTTTCCTCTACAGATGGTTGACCTCTTTCAGTTAGTGGCTGCATTACTCATTTAAACAATTATACAGGTCAGAATAGTGTAATCTAAATTATTTAGTCTCTGAGTGTTTTTCAGACACCACTGACAGTCCGAGAGGATCCAGCTGCTGGTTGTACCTGGATTTGAACTCCACAAGATAACAGAGCTTTGGTTAAGAGTTTCAGTCATCAAACATTGTTTCATCTACAAAAACACATACCACAAGCAAACTGCTCCTAAGAGAGTGCAACTGCGCAGGTATCAGAACATGCCAACAGCAAGACTAACATTTCCCAGACCAAATGTTCAAAACAGTTTTTATTTTATCTAAATAAAAATACCTGGATGCTCCTTCAGCATGCAAATCTTTAAAATACCTTTTTTTGTTTGTCCCCCACAGGGAGCAATTCAAGTCTACCAAACAGTCTAGCAAAATATTATGATAACCTTTTCTATCCTAATTTGTACTGGAGGCTGTGTGTGTGCTAGGATCAACATTAATTACTGTATAACATTTCAGCTGTGTAGTTCATAGAAATGTCAGGGAGTTAGCTAAAGGGGATGTGGGGTCCTGATATCAGCAGGGGGTAAGTGGCCTCAGCCATTGTGCAGCATGTGGATGATGGGAATTTACAAAAATAGAATCCATAACTGAGGTGTTAAAGCTAACTAACCCCAGTAAAAAGTTCTTTTTCACCAAGAAAACCATCACATAGAGAAAGTGTTCACCAGCAATTACTTGCATTTTCTAATAAAATCTAAGTTAATAAAGTCTGGAATCCAATAATTAGCAAAGCAGACTGTAATAATGATTCTACATAATAAGTGATCTACTTTGTTAAAGTTAATATATCAGTTTGAATTAATGCATTTTAAATTCCGATTCCTTTTGCAGCTTGAATCCAAACTAATTACAGGTTTTAAATTGTCACTAGTAGGAGCTCAGCCAAGGCATATTTCCTCTCTTCTTTAGTTGCACCCTGAGAATTCATGAATCAATTTTTTTCTGGGTCATGACTTTGCCCTGCCAGGAGCAGAGAAAACCCTTCAGTGTGAAGAAAATTTAATGGCAGAGATCCCAGTACAGGCAGAATTTGCACGCAAATGGCTAGGAAGTAAATGGCAGGGGAACTTTCCAATGCATGAGAAAGAAACCTTAAAATCATTTGCAGTAATCCAAATGGCAGTGAATTAAGCAAATAGTTTTAAGCACAGCAGTATCCATGTCTGCCTTGGCAATTTAGGATTGTTGGATGATTTAGGAGAGGGCTTTTTTTGCAAGCATTTTTTTTAAACAGTAGAGGTCACCTTAGTACAAGTCTCTTCTGAAAAAACTGCACACAACAACAATAAAAACCCCTTTTCTACCCCCAAAAATTATGCATTTTGGAGTACTCCTAACTTCCTTCCAATGTTGTATCTAAACTTAGAAAAAATATATTGTCAGT
>JAOXXN010000065.1:35819925-35832281 GCA_026770055.1 Myrmophylax atrothorax | reverse complement strand
TCATCTGGTATGAAATATTTCCTTGGTTACCCAGTCAGGTGATAGCTGTCTCTCCCAATCTATGTAGATTCTCTGAGCCTGCTAATTTGAGGCCTAGCTAAAACCACTACAACTTCCACTCCTTACTTCATACCAAATGACATCAAACTCATATTCTATAAGTCTACATCTATCTATTTCCCGCGCTTAAACAGTCTTTGTTTTTCCCAGGGCTGGCTTCCACCCTTCCATGTTGTAGGAAATAGTCCATTAGGATGGGTAGATACTTCAGGCAGGAAAAAACATTTCATCATTGGACACCAACACCAGTTCGGCTCCTTTATTCTATGAAACAGAAGTTGGAAGTAGATAAATATACATGCCATGAATTAGAACAACAATAACAAACTAGTGAGAATGTTGCGGTTCTTACACTTACAATTTGGGAATATTTTTCCTTCTTGATAGACTCAGGTAAGATTTGAAACTGCATTTTGATAAGAATAGCTTTTTTCTTCATTCATCAAATAGTTTTAATTTAATTGATGTATCAATACATGATTTAAGATGTAATTCTAAAAGCTTTCTTGTGGTCTTGGAACCTGGAATCTGTGGAAACTGGCACATGGAGTAAAACCATTACCAAGGAACACAGTTATATGAAACATTCACAAAACACAGTGTCTTAGAACATGTAACATGGGTGGAGTACATTTACTGAAAAAATATGTCTATGTGGTCCAGTCTTACTCTACATTGGTGCTAGTTCATGCTCCAGGCTGCAAGTTTTCTGCAGTCAGCTGCAGATGTGATAGTACTTGCTTTTATCTTATCTGTAAACATCCCTCACTTAGACAACTTGAGAGGCATTAAGGGCGTGTGCCAATGAACGAGTTACCTTCTGAACTTATATTTCTCATGCTCTCCAAGAATTGCCTGCAACACACTTTTATACTGCATTGTACACTCAGAAAGAATACAAATATGGAGTAGATTGCAGGAAAAAAGTTAGTAACACCTTGCACTGCTGATAAAGTGTTTTTCATTTTTCCATAGCTAAGGTTTCTTGCTATGTCCTTCTTAAGACTGGTTACTCTTACTCTTGTGATTTGGTAGTTGCAAAATGAAAAGTAAACCTTTTTTTCCCCTTGCTCATAATGAACAAAACACTTTATCAAGGTGATTAACAAGACTTTTTTTTTCATGCTCTAGAGTCCTGCAATACATCTCTGTCAATTACACACATCCCATGTTGTGTATATGTATATACTGATATATAGAGACATCTTTAAAATACTGTGCAATTATAAAAAAGTTACTCCTGTGCTTAGCTACTCCTGTCCAGACAGTCAAGTCAAAATCACAGACCTGTTAGACATCACAGAGAACAAAAAGACAGCATGTTGGAAAGTATTAAATCATTCTGTTTAGTGGATGATACACACAATTAAGCAGTTCAGGTCATAAATGCTCCTGACTATCTTGTTGACAGTAAGCTACCACACAATAATTTATGGAATTTTTTTCCATCATCTCCCACCAGCTATAAAAAATTATTTTCATGCTGATGGACCTTTATTTTCTACTGTCCAGACTATTGTCATGCAATATGCCTATATTTAAAATACATTAATTTTATTAATATGTTAATCTTCAGTACACATCTCCCCCAATATCCTGAGATGGTCAGATTTGTTCTCTGGCCTGAACCAATCTCTTATAAGGTGCAGCACTCATCCATATCCCTCTCTCACTTTTTGCCCAAGTTACTGCTACTTTCTGGTTAGTGGGGTCCCACGTTTACTGTGTTTTTACTGACATGGATTGAATGGACTCAACTGTTTTAAAAGAGGTAGCAACTCATGTTTGATACCTTGTAGGTAATGCTGTATGTTAGTTTGAGCAATATTGAGGCTTAAAACTTCTAGAGTGCAAAGAAAATCTGGTTTCAAATGTTAAAAAAACCTTTCTTCTTATTCAGGTACTAAAGCTACGCACTTTTGTGGTAGCCAGAGCTTCTACATTGTATGAATAACTTTTTTTTTTTTGCCACTACTTGTTTACTCTAGAAGCAAGGGAAGACATGGCACAGGGGAAAACAGTAATAAAAATCAAATCTGTGCTAAATTACTTTTTATATATAGCAGCAAATACATATTTGTCTCACCAGGAATTTTGGTATTTTAAAATGTCCTGAAAAGCAGTATGTTACTTTTTTAAGTAATTTTTTTGAAAGCAGAACTGAACTTTGAGTATTTGTTCTTCTTGTCATATTTATTAATCATTAAAGTTTCTGACATGTTTTCTTATCATTGCTTAATAGTAGTGTCCGTGTTAAACCATAATATAGGTGTATACATCTGTTATTTACTCTGAGATGACTAACTACCATATATAAAAATTCATATTAAAATTAAGTGATAACATACCAATGAAATTATGATTTTTAAAAGTCCTCTGCCTTTGAAATAGATTAATATACTTAATTAAGAAAGAAGATCATAATTCCACATCCTATAACTGACACACAGAGAAATAAATTAACTGAGTTAGAGAACAGACCTGTGTGACATACGGCTCAAGGACTTGGTGCAGCCTGAAGATCATCTTCTCTAGCATGTCAGCTATTTAACAGCAATGTGTACTGTTATAAAAACCAGGGTGTGCATCCTGGCTGGGCTTTTAACCAAGCACCTAACTGAAAGTAGTTGATGGAATTGTATCTCCTGGCCAGACATATGGGTAGGTGGGAGGACATTTATAGTATCAAGGAAAAGGCAAGAGACCCTGTACAGTCATGGCATGAAGTAAACTTAGTGGTAGCAAAGAAGAATGGACTCACTGTAGCATAGAAGAATGAACCTGATCTTAATATAACTGATTCTAATGGTTTACATATTTATGGGGGAATCCCTGCACAATAATTTCAGCGTACATCCATTCTTGCCTCCATAATGCAACATCTGTACTGAATTTAGCAAACTCTCAAGGTGAATGACTGCTTCTGCCTGCACGCCTACATTTTAGACCATCAAGGAGAAAAATATTTGATACATGTGCTGCATACTGAAGTTTAATGTAGAATTTCAGGACACATAAAATCCCCTGTACCCATAATTTGCTACTTCTTTTTCTTGTCATGTTTGTTTTTATTATTACACACGACATTTTAATGAATTATTTCTTTATTATAGCTGTGGTACTCTCTTAAAAAAATTCAACTTTTTGGAATCATGGTAGTACTTCAAAGTGCAGATGAACTGTATGAGCAAATATACTTTTACCAAATGTGGCTATCTCAGCGTGCTAAGGGATAAGATTACCATCTCAAAGGCAGTTACCTTGACATAAGAGATTACTGCTGCCAAAAGAAAAAAAAGTATTTTCCTTTCATCTCATACTTCTCTCCCTCTTTCTGCCACTTTTAGTGGTTGCGAACACTTAAATACCGTGTCTCACAGGAATTGAGCCTGAGAACCTGAATATACCTCTGAAGGTGGCTCTTTAAAAGTGCTTCTGAAAGTGTTCTCTGATGGAAATCTCAGAAGGCAGCTTTCTCTCTCCATGGCCACATTTTCAGGAAGGACATAAAATCAGCTGGGTAAGTGAAAGAGTAGTGCACCTCATGTATCCTTAGAGTAAGCAGGTGGCATATGCTTTCTTCCTTCCATTTCAGCATCTCTGTCTTCTATAAACATTTGCAACCATGTTGTCTGCTTTGGTGTCATGAGCAAATCCTTGTATTTGCACTTGACCACAACAAATTGTAAATTAAGTTATTCTACATACAGCAAAATGGCAAAGGTTTTAACTGGGAGCTTGGACTACTTTAATTTCTCAGCCCTAGTTTTTCAACTGCCCAGGTCAAGTAAAGATCTAGCCCCAGTGAGGCCATAATGGACAGAACTTGCTAGGAGAAGACAAGTTCTCTGGTCTGGGGTAAGATAAGGGGAAGCCACTTAAGCCTTGAAAGTCATGAGAAACACATTTTAGTGTGAAGTTGCAGTATGTTCATGATGAAAATGGATGAAAAGTAAGCTTTCTCCAATTTAAAGTGAAAAATTCCACTCGCTTTGCATTAGAGCGAGAGGTTTCTGTTTTTGTCCCAGCCAGCCCATCTCACTCGGTACCCCAGGTTCAGCGTCCAGATGCCTTGAATGTGTTCTCACAGAGATAAGGTCCAGGCTCCAATGGTTAAACGAATGAACATAGAACAACAACTACAACAGCAACAACAACAGCAACCAAAACCCAAACCTTTATGGGGGGGTAAAAACTACTTATATAGGGTTCTGAGGGGGTACACGTGAACCGGGGCGGCTTTGGATAGGCTAAAGGGGTCTGTCCACGAGTTGGGGGTCTTTTCCCATTGGTTGGTAGCCAGCTATACCTTGCCAGGCTGCCAGCTCCTAGCGTGGATCGTCCATTTCAGGGCAAACTCCTCCTACACCAATTAAATTACTTTTCTTTAAAAAAACCCCTTCCTCACTAACAAAAATTATTAGAATAATCCAAACTGTATTTAGGTTAAGTCTGAGATTGGTTATTAAGCCAACAAAATGAGTGTTCCTTAAGGGAGAACGTAGAATTGTTGAAATAGATCTGGAGACTCTAATTATAACTGTTATATGTTCTGCGTATGGCAGAAAAATCATAAATAAAACTCCAAATTAGCTATTTCCATTCTTCAACATTGGAACAAAGAGTCTATAGAGACTGAACTTGGTGTTTCTCTGCCAATGTGACTTTACGTGAGTTTTTCCTGTTTGCTTTCTGGTACTTAAATGTTCTGGTACATTGGTAGTGTTTTACTAACTCACTGTTATCTTGACTGACAATTAAAATACCAGAAAATAAAAACACTTTTTAATTCCTTCTTTTTTGTCTTATTTTGTATTGTAATCTCACCTTGAAGCTTTTTTTTTTTGCTTTTTGTCATAAAGTATTTAGCAAGAACAAAATTCAATTACAGATAAATTCATATATCCTAAAAGCTTCCTGTACAACATAGAACTGATATTCTATTTGCATTTTAAATTGTTTGAAAATGCCTCTACAGTTACCTTCTAAAACTTCACCTCATATGTGTTGTTAGTCTGGCAGTGTTCTCTCATTTGAACTAAGACAAGTAGATACTGTCAGATCCTAGACTGGTGAAAATAACATCAGGGATTTTGGGATGAGTGTTTTTAATAAGCACTTTTTCTGAGCAAGATTTGTGCTGATATATCTATAAGAATTTAAAAATCATACATCTGATTCAGAAGACGAGCCTACAGTGTTCAAATGTGCACAAAAGATGTTTGCCTTTTTATCTTATTTGCATATATCTCATAAGTATGCCTAGAAAATATTACTTATTTACATTCATCTTATTACTTATGTATAAAGGGTGCAGCCTCCAAAAAGGACATGTTTCTCCAGTATAACAGGATGTATTTGTTTATTTCTGCACAGTGTTTGTGCCACTGCAGTTAAATTTGCAGCCCACATTTTGAGGATATACCACTCAATTTGAAGCTATGATGTTGATTTTCCTACCCATGTTTTTCCCCTTGAAGCAAGATGAAAAATGTTCCAGCAAAAGCACAAGAAAGCTATTTTAAGATCTTTGAAGAAAAATTAATATGTTGCGATGATGATATTTCATCTTAATCTGACATCGCCCAGACTTGTCTCTTTCAAGAAAGGGAGGACATCTGGAAATGAGTGAAAGCCACAATAAAATAAGATTTTTTTTTTTTTACTGAAACTGAAATATGATGGCATAGTTTTTTCTTGACAGTTATATATTCAATGAGTAGGAATAAGTGGTATGATAAAGGTGCTTGATTTATTGTTATATGTGATTACATGAGCTGCACAATATTGAAAATTTACAGGGAACTGAACTGATATTTTAGAAATGAAAATATGAAATAGAAAATAGCTATACTTATGGATATTCATAGCCTAAAAGCAAAAAAAAAAGTCTCCAAGTAGCTAGAGAGAAATTCAGTGAACAGGGATAACACTGTAAATTGGATGTTTTCTTTACAGTGCTCCTGTTTCTCATATCTAATGAATGTAATAAATGAAGGAAAGAGATGACTTTGTTTTGATATTTGAGTTTCATAATCTCTACCACCAATGCAAAACATGAGTCTGACCTAATTTTTACTAATTTGGGCAATGCAATCAATATAAATAAATAAATATATACACATACATAAAATCTCATGTGAAACACCTTTACAATTCTGGACACTAACATTCAGAATTCAAAAAATGTAAATTCAAACTGAAAAGGAGCAAAGAGAGGTTAGAAGGATGAACAGATGATCGATGTGCTGATTTTGTCCAAAGAGTGTTAAAAGACTTTGTTGGTTTGCCTAATCTAGCAAATTGAAAGTTAAAAGGAGAATTCTTGTACGTACATTCTTCAGCCAGCCACCAGGAGAAAGGATGAACTACTTAAGACATGTTGGCAAAAGAGCAGTCAGACACAAACTAGCCCTGAGTAAATTCAAGCTAGAAAGGAAATGAAAATATTATTTCCAAACCTTCCTGTGTTGAGTTTGTATGGCCAGGTTTTAGTAGTGGGGAGGCTGTAGGGGTGACTTCATGTTTGATAGAGAGAATGCCAGCTGGCTCTAGGACAGGTCCACTGCTGGTCAAGGCTGAGCCAATCAGTAACACTTCTGGGATAACATATTTAAGAAGGACAAAAAACCAAAACATTATTGTGCAGATGAAATTGTGCCCAGAGAAGAGTGGAGAGAGAACAATTATGCAGACACCAAGGTCAGTGAAGGAGGCAAAGGAGGTGCTCCAGGACCTCCAGCCCCTGCAGCCCATGGAGGAGACCTGCGCTGGAGCAGGTAGATGCCCTAAAGATGACTGTGAACCTGTGGGAAACCTGTGCTGGAGCAGGTTTCTGGCAGCGACCTGTGGACCCATGGAGAGAGAAGACCACAGTAGAGCAGATTTCCTGTTAGGATTTATGAGCCTGTGGCGGCACCCACATTGGAGCAGGTTGTGCCTGAAGGACTGTGCCTGATGGAAGAGTGATCCATGTTGCAGCAGTTTGTGGAGAACTGCTGCCCATGGGATGGACCCCACGGAGCAGGGGAAAGACTCTTCTCCCTGAGCAGCAGCAGGAACAACCTACAATGAACTGATCATAAGCCCATTTCCCATCTGCCTGCACCTCTGGGTTTGTGAAGGTACAGCTTGGGAAGGAGGGAGGGGTGAGGGAAAAGTGATTTTTAAGATTTATTTTACTTCTCATTATCCTGCCCTGATTTTGTGAGTAATAAAATACAGTTAATATCTCCAATTTGAGTTTGTTTTGCCCACGATGGTATTTGGAGAGTGATCTCTTCCGCTCCTTATCTCAACTCACTAACTTTCGGTATATTTATTCTCCACTTGCCCAGCAGAGAAGAGGAGTGATAAAGTGTCTTTGGTGGGTGCCTGGCACCCAGCCAGCATCAACCCACTACACTTACTGAATTGGTGTTCTGGACATCCCAGGATGTCATTACTGAATAAGATGAAAAATAGGAATTAATCATTTAAAATAACATATTATATATTTTTGGTGCTAATTTCATGCACCAGTCTTTTCTAAAATGATTGAAGCCACTTTTTTTCAGGAACAGTGTTATTTACAATGGCTCTCAATCACCTATCTAGACCTATGGATGTTAAATTGAAACACTCCTCTGCACCTTTTAAAATCTTTATTACAAATTTTGAAAAATTTTTTCCTACCCCTTCCAAAATCAGGTTCCCATTTTCCTTAAATGCCAACTGTTAGAATATAACACCTTTTTGGCAATCATACGGATAAGGTCTGTTGTCTGCATAAAATATTAATTAATAATAAATTAACATCAGATAAAATATTCTGCTACTTTATATTGGAAAAGTGACATCCCAATCAATAGAAGCAACTGAGTTACATTTCAACCTGCATTTAATCATATAAGGTATCAGTCATCTCTGCTTGTTGCCTAAGAACTAGTTATTGCAAAGGCATATTCTGAGAACACTTCGCCCCTCCCACCTCCCCCTCCGCTTAGCTCTCCTTCTTTAAAAATATATGCAAATTATTCAGAATAAAAACTTGCAGGAGTCTCAATCTCACTTTCACGCTGCAAAAAGTGTTGGAAAGAAGGGAAGCCTTGGCTTGAGTGACACCATCTAAAAACTATGTCAAGAAAGTGACCAGACTGAAGAACTGGTATTAAGCATGCATGGCCATAGCTTCTCTCTTAGGTCCTAATGGAGAGAGGGAGGTGAACCCCCACTGCAGATCATGGACCATACGGCTACAAAACTTTGATGAATATTTTCTCAGTTCAGTTGTTGAAATGCTTTGCAAAGTATCTGGTCTCAACTTGCCTATCTCATCGACTGCTGATCCTTGGCTGACAGAGGTAAATGAAACTATGCAGGTGTTAACTGGCCCAGTCTCTCATTATACCTATGAATATTGACTTAACTGAATCTCTGAAACAGTTAATACCATACCTACTTCATTTTAATCTGCACTACTTTTAAAAATAACTATATGTGATTTATTATTGCTATATATTTTTATTCAACGTTTAACAGAAACTTCCTGACTTTAATATTAATTTTATTATCTTGATAATCTCTCCAGCACATTCAAAATTAAAACTCAAGATGTGTATATGGCATTTGCATTATTATCTCTACCTCTCCACACATAACTGTATACCATGCCACTAGAAATCCATCAACAACTTCTCTCTTCATATCAAACATCAAGTATAAGTCAAGAACGCAGTATAATTGAAGCAGAATGACTTTTCAGTCCAGTCAGATGGAGAGACATTTTCACCCCAATCAAGTTTTTAAAGTAAAAATCATGCAATGTGTAAAAACAGAATCAAACCCCAGATATTGTCTCTGATCAGGAAACATACAATTAAATTATTTTGATTTGAAATTATTTCATTTGTTGTAACTACTTGTTCAAACTATTTTTGCATTAATTTTACTGCTAACAGATTGTCTTATGGAAACTATTTTATGTTCATGTCTTTCAAGCTGGGTAAATGCCTCAAAAGATTAGAGATCCACTGCAGGTATATGCTCAAATACAGGACTCTGATTGTAGGAGAAAATTGAGGTGCTCTATGGGGAAAAAAAGCCCTCTACTATTACCAGAGAACAATCAGATGGAATATTTCTGATTATCTAATGGGAATGCATAAATAATCCATTCAACCAAAAATTTCAAAGTGAAACCTACTGAAATGTTGATATTCTAGGTTTTTTGTTCTTATAACAAATTTATTACATTTTCATTACTAAAGGAATTTGATAGCATGTTCTACAGTCCACATTTCTGTGAATGCAGGGTTTAGGGTATATATTTCTAAATGTTTTATTTGGGCTTTTTATAGCTATTCTTGGGTAGACCTCTTCATATTTTGATGCTTTCTCACTGACTTCTATCAGAATTTCAATAATTCTTTGCTATCTATGCTGGTGCATTATTACACTCAGATACGTGCAAGGCTTCAACCTAGGTCTACTTCCCCTCTCTATATTCTACTCATGGGTCTATCTACTTTAGTGCCCTAATAGCTTTGTAAATTATCCCAAGTGCCTCCTAAGTCTCCTGAATACCAGTCAAAGTTAATTGTCCTCCCATGCCTTCATTCCATTTCCACTGTTGTCTCTATCAGAGAACAGATACGTGAACAGGAGAACCAGATTCCTGTTAAAATTAAATACAAAAGATTCTACCACTTTCTGTGGGAGACTGGTGGAAGAATCAATAGGTTTCAGTGTTGTGAAGATTTTCTTTAATAATCTACTATTTTGTTATTTTATTTGATAGCCATTAATTAAATACCTCTTTTGACCTCCATAAAGTGTTACTGTCCCTGAGTAACTGCAATCAGTTACTAACTCCTTGATATTTCTTCTAGTTCAAGTGGTGAATTCTTCTTGCCAAAAAGGCAATCAATGTTATGGAAGCTGGTGAAAAGTGAAAAAGAAAGTAGTTCCTTACTGAAAAAGGCAAGTTACTTTAAATTGCAAGGAAAACATAATTATAGATAATTACCACAAATTACATTTTCTACATACATGCACTAATTAAATCACCTATTAGATCATTATATTTTTTATAGATTTTTTGCTTTCTGTTTGGCATTACATAGGATATATCAAATAGTCAATAAATAAAATGACAGCAGCTATCAAAATTACCCCCAAAATAATTTTATTCTTGATAAACATGATAAGATTCCCAGAGTACTGAGAGAGAAAAGTAATAGTGCTTATGTATCTCCAGTCAACCATGAAGATAACTTAATAAATACACAAGTTTTAGTTCAAAATATATTTTATTATTCACTACTAAGACCTTGTAGCCAATAGGAAACAGTTCATACCCTTCCCATGTCAACCTAGGGCAGCTCTTAATCATTGTACAAAACATGGAAAAAAGGGTAAAAAATGGAGAAGAAAATAATACAGTTTTTGTCTATCATATAGGGGACCACTGCAATTCTTTTAAAAGATCCAAAAAACATAGGAACTGTATTTAGACTGTATTCCATGGCATACTAAATTAGCAAATCTACAGGGAACATGGCATAGTACCTTTTACAGAATTTCATAGTTTGTACCCAGGGATAGGGGAAAGATAATTCCTCATAATGCCCCTCTCAATTTTTACTAAATTCACAGACGTGTAATGGCTTCACTGAAATATTCTAAGCTGTCAGAAGCCTCTTGAGACAAACATTCTCCTTATATATCAACATCCTGTCACAGGTGCACGTTTTTAGTTATCTCCTTTGACTTGCTTGGCGATCAGCTTGGTGATTTAAACCAATGGTACTTACTTCTATAGGCAACTTGGGAAAGAAAAATAACTAATTCTATTAACCGAGCAGTATTTTTTTCTTAAAACATCACTTCTTAAAACAGAAAGGAGTAAGTGACCGTCTCTTACTGCCCTCCTTCATGACCCTTCAAAACTTCCCTAATGTTAAAGGTTTTATTTGATTGAATCTGCAAAGTCGCCAGTGTCACTCTGGTACTTTGTACCTTAAGTTCCCTTCTATGTGCTTATTGCAATAGCACCTTTCAGGTTCGAGTTGGTTTTGGATTAAATCTCTAATTTCTCATGTCCAAAAGTAACAGTAATGATTTCTCCTATCTGGCTAATGACAATTTAGCACTGTCACCATGTGAGATATTGTATTCTTGTTTTCCTGTTTCTGCCAAAAATTTCATCATAATAAATGTAATAGGATAAGAGGCTTCTTTTTATGTTGGCGTACCTAACAGCTGTCTATTTGGATCATGGAATTGATTCTTCAAAACCTCCAACTTTTTCACAAATATCAATCTAGCTTTAATTAAAGTGTTTACAGAGAAATTTGCTATAATAATAACTGAGAGTCCTGTTAATCCCACATTTTGAATTTTCTGGTCATGAATTCCCTGGGGTTTCTAGGTCTAGGTCCTGAGTTACTTTGTAGGTACACAGAGCGGAGCTTAGTGAAACCAGGAGCATGCATATATATCACTTGGAGGTAAAAATTGAAAGTTTTGAAGTTAAACTGCAAATTTAGGTCAACTGGTATTCCTCCTAGGAAACCGTTTCCTGCCTGCATAGTACTGAGTCCCAAAATTTGGATCCAAACATCAGTCTGTACTGTAGTTTAAATTTTAACACTCAAAAAAAGAATATTCAACAAGTTGCCTCAAGGGTAGAAGGAGTAAGGACAGGCAATCTTGTGTCTGCTTGTACTGGCAACTCTTCTCATTTGTTCTAACACCTGCAACATGACTGGATTAGATTGTGGTGGCTCTATTTCCTGCTTTATCAAGCAGTAGATAAAAGGAGGAGTGGGCTCCACTGGCACAAGTCAGGCACGGAGGACACACGATCACTTTGTTTGGAAGTAGTGAGGCAAAAGGATTGCATATATCCTACCTGCATTAGTGGTGTTGAAGCCAAGAAGAAAGGATTACAGCAAACAGCAACTTAGCCTACTTGTGGATAACCCTGGTAGTCACTGCCGGTAATAGCATCCCTAATGTCCACCAGTCCATAACTTCAGTCCTAATAACACCTCTGTAATTTCTTCCTCCAGAGCATTTTAAATCCAGTATCAACCCTGTCACCTTGTATTTCAACTCAATACATGATTATTTCATCCTCAGCATAGACTAAAATCTCTGTAGGATTTTAAAATTTATTTTACATACAACTATGATAACTTTAGTGTCAACCCAGTCTCAGAATATCATTATTCAATATCATTACAATTTGTTTCTCCAGATCCCTTCCATAAGGACTGCATGGGGGGGGGGGGGGGGGGAGGGGGAAAAAAAAA
>JAOXXN010000065.1:35809545-35819825 GCA_026770055.1 Myrmophylax atrothorax | reverse complement strand
AAAAGTCTCACTAGCAGGCATAATTAATTTTGTGTTTGTTTTTAAAATAATCAGCTAATTAGTGGTGTGACACAGTTCATTTGTGACTTTAAAAATATTTATGATTCTTTACAATTCGATTCTTTGCTTTGGAGGAAAATAACTTCACAGTGTTTGGAGTGCAGAGCATTGCCAATTTTCTTTAAAATATTTGGACTTCTGGACTAAACCTGCCTTAATAACTGGCATTTCATAATCCAGATCAGTCTTATGCATAGGAAGAGCAGAGAACAGAGTTATCCTATCAGCATCTTTTTCATCTGGATATGCTTGGTAAGTTTGAAAAACATTATAATGTGTCTTTTAGGATTTCTCTATCCCCTTGCACAACTGCAGCAGTCAGGGATGGAGCAGAACCAAATCTGGGCTTTGAAAATGAAACTCTTCATATAAAGTCATCAGAGTGTGGGTGTTTTATGAATTATTTCTAATATTAGATGATATTTACCAGCAAAATAATCATCTATGTCTCCTATATACCCGAGTCATAACAACATTAAAAAATACATAATAAAATAGACAGTCCCCAATAGTTTCCTTCTACAGACACATTGTAAGTACTTAATCCAGCATGAATGGCAACATAAAGCAACTTTAATTCATGTTGTTGTGAAGATGCTTCTCAATAAAATACCACTTTCAAGAAAGTAAAACCTAAAACTAAAATCCAAACTAAAACCCCCTACTGTCATTATAATACCTGCAGAGTGATACCACTAACAGACCTGTCTGTTTGTTTCTAAGGAAGAACAGCTGTGAAACAGACTGTCTGAACAGTTCCTATTACAGAATGCAACACGGATCACTGACACAAAGGAAGCACTACACCAGCTGGCTTTCTGTCTTAGAGCATTTCTATTCCTAGATGATTTACCTGGTCTCAGTCCTGTCACCTTAACATTTGTACTACCCAATTAAAAAACAATGTTGCTGGATTGTCTGAAAATGTTTTTGGTTGTTTTTTTTTTTCAGATCAAACTGGTTATTTTTTTTTTAAATTTTGCAATACATTACTTATTTTTAAACTTGTAAAAGATGCCTGATTATTTATTTGTGTTCTATTTTGTTCGCTTGTAGAGTTTAGATCAGAAAAATTCTTTTTGAATGTATTCAAATGCAGTGATCTACATTTCCTAATCACAATCATGTCAGCAAAAGTAGAGCTGCTCTTGGGATAACATTTTAGTCTAGAAAATGATTTCCCTTTAAAATGGATTCAATGGACATGATATAAAAAGAAGATGCAAAATTACACACAACAGTTTGCATAATCAAAATAGATATGTTTTACATTCAGGCAAGACAAGATTTCTTTTTGCTGCATTAAGTGGAAGAAAATAGACCTTTTGGAATTCTGCAAGTGTGATATGGCTGTAAATGCAGTAGCTGTGGAATTCCAGTAAGATTATGAAGAGGATGTACAGAACTTAAAAAAAACAAATCAGCCAAGATAAAGAGGAACAACATGAAAGGATAAAAGGATTTCTTTTAAACTAACAATAGTCCATTTATTTCAAATTCGAACTATATTTTCTACTTTGTAACTAAAGTTAAATTTATGAAAGCTTGAAATATGGAGGAATATCTTTCTGTGTAGGAAATTTACAGGTCCTCTTTTAAATGAATGTGAGTTCAAATGACATATAATGAGTGTAGATCTTCATTCAGTAAATAATACCCAAGGTATACTCATATCTAAATTCAGAACAAAACTTGCACATGTTATGGAATAACGTTTGAAGGGCTCTGCAGGTTTCTCCTAGAGACACTGTTGCTCAGGAGAAGACAGACTTCAAATTAGCATTTCTCATCCCTAATGAACAATAATCTTGATTCAACACATCAAAATATCATGTCACAAATGGCTGCAGAAAGCACTGGGGGTTTTTTCAAGGATGATGTGAGGATAAGTTTGTGATAATCATGTGAAAGTTACTGAGTGAAAAAAACCCTGCTTAATATTTAATCAGAAGGATTAATCAGTGTTAAAACTCACCATAACATTTTTTCTGTCCCATTAAATTTTACAAGATTTTAGTTATTTTTCTTGTTGTGTCACAAGATCAAATCAGAAAAGGAAGAAAGGGAATAGCTGCTAAGTGTCATGTCAGGCAATCCAATTGTTATACAGAGGACCCAGGTTTGAGTTCCTTATCTACCATTCTTCCAGTGCTTCATCATCCTAGAGAAATTTTATGTGTTTCTCAAGAAAAAATATACTAGGATTCCACTGAATGTGACAAGTAATGGAGGAGCAAAAAATGGCAGAGACAGAAGGAAATGCATGCTAAAGTTTAACAACCAAACACTCACCTTGTGACTCCCGACTCCCAAGGAACTAGTGTTCCTGACTACCATGCATACTTTCTATATTCTTTTCAGTATTACAGTCAAAAACCAATTTCCCTTGGGTGAAGATGACACCAACTTTTACTTCTCAGCAAAAATAACTGGGACAACAGAGGAAATTTTAATTTAATAAGAACTTTTTCTCAGTGACATCTTTGTACAGGTGGAAATTATTTCTGCCAGTGCACTCACAAGTCAATTTCCAAGCATTGATTTAATAATGAGAAGTAGCACACTGTCTAGAAGTAAATGTTTAATATATATCTATCATCTGTGCACAAATGCCTTCACTCATGAGTCATAGGAAGAGTCATCATTAGAGGATAATCACAAAGGCTCAAAGAAAGGCTGTGTTAGCACATCCTGCTTACAACAGCCTGAAAAGAGCTATTGCTCAGACCTGAAGGGGATCAAGTATTTTAAACGCATACTGGTTTGATTTATGAAGCAACCAAGAAAACACAACTTATTTCTGTTATTCACTAATCACTAAAAGATATAACCTTATTTTTATTGCTTCCAAATACCACTGATTAAGAATTTACACAAGGTATCTGACCTCAATTGCAATGATTACTATCTGCTTTGCAGTGTTTACTGCATTTAAATTCACAGTGTTCTTGTGAGATAAAAAAGTGCAATTGTTCATACAAATAGAAGAGCTAGTAGATTTTAAGATGAATGACAAAATTCTAAAAATTATTTAGATGGCTTGAATCCTACTGATTTCAAGGAGCTGAAATTTATCTTTCAAGGGTATGTGTCAGGAGTGATGGGCAGGATTCATCTCACTTAACTTTAAACTGTCTAAGCAATTTGTCAGCTCTCCCTCCACAGATATGCAGGGCTAGAAATCTCTAGAGTACAATTCATTCTTTCCCCATGCAGGATCTAAGCCAGATGAATGAATTATTCTTTGGAATAATTTTATTCTCTGCTGATTACAGAAAAAACTTAAATGGCTGGCATTAAATGTGAACTGAATATAGTCAGAGAGAAGTGAAAAGAAGCCTCCCTGGTGGATACCAGAGAAGTTTTAAGACACTTTACTGTCCACTCCAAATTAACAGGGGGTATCTTCAGTCATTTTAACTTGCTTCCACTGTACCTAAATTGAAAAAGTCATACTGGCAGGGAGGCTACTGAGCCATGGAAATGGGATTCATTTCTCCTCCAAAGAAGGAATTGCCATAATAAGCACCAGAGAGCTCACAAGATTTGTAGTTGTTTAGGTCTTCCCTTGTGAGTCTAGCCACCTTGTGGTTCAAAGCTCTAGAGTTAAGCTGCCCAAGCTTTGTTGGAGCAGCCTACATTCATCCTTGTTTGCAGTGGGAGTTAATTTCTTAGAAATGAATATTTCAAGTAATTGAAACCCTTTAATTCTCATGTTATTTTACAATCCTTTCCCTTAAGTTTTTTAACCCTGGACAACCATTAGAAGACATATGTAAAATAAGTACTTTTTGTTTCAGTCCTGTTTTAATGGCTAGGTGTTTGCAAAATTAAAAAGATATCATTACAATAGATAATGACAGTTGTAATTACTTGTAGTCTCAATATAGACTTCTATTGGGAAAATATGTCTTACTCTCACATTACTAGATCTTGCCTGTAGCACACAATCATAACTAGATATGAAAATCAGACACAGTGCAACAATTCCATGAATAAATTGAAGACTTCGGTTTCCAGGCCTCACATACCCGACATTCTGGTTGTTTAAAGAAATGTGAAAAAATAAAGAATGAAATGCTGTTGGCTACTACATGTTTAAGGGCATGTGTAGATTCATTAAATGGAAGGGTTTTCTTTCTAACAACAAAAAAAGAGTCTATATTTCATTACAGTTGCACACTGTGGTGTGACTGATTTGTTGTTGCAGAGCTAATAAAAAGATGACTACTTGCAGCTGATAGCATACCCTATTTCCATCTAATTTGATGGTTTTCTGCTGAGCTGATGGGAACCTGTAATCACAAAACATTGAAGATTCAGCTATTTCAAAGCTTGGTTGCAATTTCTACTGTTTTCAGACTACTTAGTCTTACTTAGACATCTCACCTGCTACTATTTGTTATGGAGGTAGTCATTAAAGTGTACTCTTAACACTATCACATGTAAAATTCACTCTCTACAACTAAAGGTATGAGAATAAATACTGCCTTTTTATTCCAAACCCAATTATAATTTTTAATTCTTGTTATTGGTTCCTGATTACTCTAGGCAATGCACTAGTAATAAACAAAAAGAACAATCTCTGCCTTAACAGACGTTCAAATTCCAGCTAAAGGTAAAAAATCAAAAAAGTGAGGGCAATTGTTGCACAAGGACAGAATTGTCAGAGACCATTTCCATAAAGAATTTCTACATTAAAAGCGTACTTAGTGTTTTAACCTATTTTTAATACAGAATATGGGACCAGCTTCTGTAAATCAGGGTGTTCACAATTTTAAAAGCCAACATGGTAAACTAACAATTACTTGGAAATGTAATTATCCCAAAGTTTCTGCAGGCTAAATGTAGCCAGATATTCATCATTACACTGCATAAATACAACAGATATCAGAAAACCCTAATGGCTTCCCATATAGCTGTTGTCATATGACAGCGAGGACTTAATAAGAAAGCCAAATCAATGCTATTTTAATTAATCCTTCTATGACAATTAAAATATGGACATGAAACATAATGCATAAATATTTCTAAATGGTTTTTTTCTCCTGGACCTAAAACCAGGCAGGACAACTTTCCATCAAGTCATAGGAATCATTAGATCTATACAGAGTCTCAAAGTGCCAAAGCTAAGCATGTGATTGTGTTCCTGAGCTGGTCACCTATCAGTTGGGTGCTTTTTCACTTTCTCAGCTTAAGATATACTCCCACTGAGAAGAAGGAGCAGCAGAGACAACACTTGATGAACTGACTACAACCCTCATTCCCTGTTCCTATGCACCACTGGGCAGGAGGAGGTACAGAAAATCAGGAGTGAAGTTGAGCCTGGGAAGAAGGGAGGGGTGGGGGAAAGGTGTTTTAAGATCTAGTATTCTTGTTGACCTACTCTGATATAATTAGTAATAAATTAGAAAAATTTTCCCCAAGCTGAGTCTGGTTTGCCATGATGGCAATTGGTGAGAAGTCTCTCCCTGCCCTTATCTCGATTCAGGACCCTTCCCTTATACATTCTCTCCCCTGTCCGTCTGAGGAGGAGGGTGATTGATCAGTTTTGGTGGGCACCTGGAATCCAGTCAGGGTCAATTTGCCACAGTTGTTGTGGTCATTTTGTTGTATATAAATTCTCATGTCTTAAAAACAGAAGAGGAAGGCATCAGAGCTGGTGCAAGGTCTGAAACATGTCCTGTTAGGAGCAGTTGAAGACTTTGGGCTTGTCTAGTTTGGAGAAAAGGAGGCTGTGAGGTGAAACCTCATTGCTCTCTACAGATTCCTGAAGAGGGGAAGCGGAGACCAAAGAACTGAACTCTTCTCCCTGTTATCCCATGAAGGACATGTAGAAATGGTTCAACACTGTGCCAGGGAAGATTCAGATTAGACATTACAAAGCATTTCTTTACCATGAGGGTGGTCAAACACTGGAATAGCCATCCTAGAAAGGTGGTCAGTGCTCCAATCCTGTGCACTTGGACAATGCCTCTTAATAGTAGCCCTAAATTGGTCAGTCATTTGGATTAGATGTTTGCTGTCGGTCCCTTCCAAATGAAACACTCTGTTCTATGCTATTTCTAAGATCAGAAAATTTTACAATAGCATCCTTAAATAAATAACAGAAAATATAATCATGTTTCTGCGTATTTTCTTTTAAAAAGCCTTTATTTCTCTCTTACTTAACAATCTACATTGTAACATCAGAGACATTATGAACAGCTAGACTTTACATCTGTCCATAAATGACTTCTGAAAACTTGTTTTAGTCTGTCCTGCTCCAGTTATTGACTCAATTGAATAAGAAACCTTGGAATATGCATTGTATTTACTCACTGGGAATTGCATACTTTCTTTTTCCAGATATCATTTCTCTACTTAAATCTTGAAATTATTCCGAGGGGTTTTTTTCTGTGAATATGTAGAATTTGGGCACTGAAACCAATGCAGCCTTCTTTCTAATTGTTGGCCTTTCTCATAGCTACATGAAAGGTCAAACATACTTCAGTTCAACTTAAATACAGGTAATCAAACGCAACAAACTCAAAATCATTCATATATTTCCCTCTTTAATATCCCCTGTGGTACTGCCTCAGCACAGGAAACAATTATATTTGCCTAATTTGGTTTGCTAGGCCTTAATAGTTTCTCTACAGAATTTACTCATTTTCAAAAGAGTTACAGCAAGAGACATAAATGAGTGTGATTTTAATTTATTCATAAATATTAAAGAGAATAGAAAGAGAGGATGTCAAAATGCTATTTCTGAGATATCAAATCTGAGATTTTCTGGAAATGTAATGGAAAACTATTACTGCTCAAACATATAAAAAACTATAGCTTTATTTGTGCTTATGTAGCACATGTAGCTTATAAGAGGTGCCAGGCTAGTAGCAAATCTCTAAAATGCTTTTCTATGAACAGAATACAGTGTTAATAAGGATCACTCATATTATTATCAAAATATATTTTTGCATAAGGATCTCCCTTATGCAAAACTTGACTTTTTTCTTCTGAAATGTTCCATTGAATATGACTATTGGTTAACAAACTATGAAATGAGACCTTAAATATGGAAACTGCAGCCTGCAGTTATTTTTAAAAGTGCTACTACAACTTTATCTAAAATGCCACCAGTGTTCATCCATAAATCCTATATGAGCATATCAAATACCAAGGGCAATCTATATTGTTGCTATGTGGTTAACTCAATCTAGCAACTATAGCGCAGATAGTGTTCTGAAGTGAGAAGATGACTGGACTATGGTAGACTGGCCTGAAGCCACACAGACATGTAATTTGACAACTACTACTTGCCTTGAAACTTTCAGAAGGTCAGAGATATAATGAGGAAACAAGAAGTGTTTCTTCATTTCCACATCTATGTATATGATCCAGCAAAAATCTGACCGCAGTCTCAGGACAAGATATTAAAATTAACTATGCCTCTTTGCTCTCAGTTTTGCCCAATTGCTCACTTGCATGAGTAGTTCTTTTTGTGTCCCCATTCTGGCACTGCAGTGGATTGTAGTCATTGGCTTCTTCAAGAAATAGAATTAAATGGTTGGGTGAAACAGGGGTTTATAAAAATAAGTTGATCCAAAAGCACTTACAGAATCAATTAAAAATCCTACGATGAAAGCCAGAAATCAGAATGAGTTAAAAGATGGGGGTGTGGCAGGAAGGGAAGCATATCAAACTCATCTCTGGAGAAATTAGTATGAAAAAAGTACAGTACATCCTACTAAAAGGAAAACTTGGAGTAGCTGGAGACTATCCCTTAAACAGAAAGTTCACAGAGTGTGGACAGACTAGAAAACCATGCTGGCAAGAGTAGAAGAAGGCAAGAATTTGTGAATGCTGCAAGGAATGCAACTTCCTCTGGAGCAATTAAACATCTGACACTAATAATACATAGAAAAGTCCACAAAATTTATAGGAGAATGGTATGGCCTAGAGTGTAGACTCTTGCAATGGATCTAGGAATACTGTAGTCCTTCTACGTTTCTGTAGTGACTCTCCATGCACGTTTTTCCCCTTTCCATGCCTCAATTTCCCCATCTGTAATATACAAAAGAGAATCCTAACCTTCTTTCAAGACTGCTAATAAAATACATCAAACCCAAGTTAATATTAATATTATTGTATGGAGTTCTATTCTAGAATCTGTAAGAGCAGCTCATATGTATCACCTCTGCTGTCAGTAAAATTGTAGCAGTATAGGTCCTAGAGAGTTTGTTGGTACTGTTGGTTAAGTGCAATTTTTAAAAAGGGGAATTTCTGCAAAAGAGAAAGGAAAAACTACAGTTTAATTGTATGACTTGTTCTATGTAATGGCTTGCCAATAACATTCTCTCCAGCCACATAATCTTGTCACTGTCCCTACACTGGCTTGCATGCTTGCCTAACCACTTGGTGAGGCAATTAAATTTGCTAACCCAGCAGAAAACTAATCTGGGGTGGGAAGACAGGGGGAGGAAATAGGGGGAGCAGTACTATTCTTTTCGGTGGTAACAAGCTGTTAGATTGGCTCAACCGTATCATATAACCACACCATGATTTTTATGCTTGGCAAAGTATTTAGACTCTTGTTCACCAAAGCAATTAAAAGTACGTATAAATTGAGGTGTATAAGCAATCTCACCCATATTCAGTAGAATATTTACCTTTACACCTAGGTTTTATATGCCTTCCTATTTATCTAAGTGTTTTTGTCACTGGCTGGCATTGTTCATGCGCTTGAAATTGAGCACATCTTTAAGAGCAGCACTGAATTAGAATGAACAGAGTTTGAATCTTCATTCTGTGGGGCTATACATGGAGATGTAGTCAATTCAGCTATATGCTGGCTTCTACTTCCTCAAAGTCCATTGTAAAAACTTATCTTTCATAGCTATAGCATGCTGTTTTGTGGTGTTTGAGAAACATGGTGTTTCTGAGGAGAAGCATATGAGGCATAACCCTTTTGATTGGTACGCGTTTGGCAGTTTTAAATGCAAACTTATTTTGATATCTGTGTAGTTAGAGGACATTAATTCTCTTTCTCTGTGTTAAAAAGCCATAACAATGAAAATTACATGAATATAAAACTTCACAGAGGAATCACTCTATTTTAAGAGAAACAGCTTCTAGCATAAAAAGCCTGGATCTTCCAAATGATCAAGTAAGATTTTCCCTGTTTATTTTGCAGATGGGTTTTCAGAGGTAGAAAAATGTAATTATAGAAAAGGCAGTAAAATGTGAGCTGGTTAAGGCGTAAAGTGCAGCACTTAGAATAAGACAATTGCCTAAATTCCCTGATTGACAGATGGATGTCACATTAGATGAAAACGATAACAGATTTAGTGGACTGAAGACTAACTTCCTCTTGACAGTGCCCTGACCCTTAACCTACAACCTGACTCCTGTTAGCTTCACTAACACAGGGTAATTGTCACAGGTGCAGGATAAAAGAAACCCTTACAGCAGCTACCAGTGGTCAGAGGCTTATTTCTTTTGATGACCAGAAATGCACTGTTGAGATATGGTCAAGAAGTCCTGACCTCTGGTGACCTTTCAGGGCATTAAAATTTACCCCTGGGAAAAGGAAACTATATAAAAGGAAAATACTCTGTTCTGACTAATGCAAAGCAATATTTTAACAGTGTAATAATTAAGTTGACAAACAAAACTGAATGATGGTAAAGTAATTTATTTTCATCAACACAAAAGCATGTTTCTCACACAATTGTAACAGGGTTTCAACAAAGACTAGTATTATACACTCAATAGGGTTCATGGGTTTTATAATTATGAGTAAATTCTTTACCATGTCATACTCTGGATATGTGTACTATTCCAAAATGATTTTGTTGTATTTATATGCTAATAGCATCCTTTCAATAGAAGCCACTTCTTTGAATTGTGTTTAAATTTTAGGAAGGTAGAGGATTGTAACAGTATTTATAAATGACATGCTGACAACTGTGAGACTTAACAAAAGTTTATAGCTCCTTCTGTTACAAAATAGAGTACATTTTGTTCTTTTTTTCTCCAGCAATATGAATGGGGAATTCAGAAAACACAGAGCAGCACAATGAGTTATGCAAATATATTTTATAATAGAAGAAAGAATATTATAGAAGAGAACAAAATTGCTGTGTCTCCCATTAGAGTGAAGTCAATGCAGTAACCTGTCCGTGTTGGAAAAATTAATATTATATAGAGAAAAAAGAGGAAGAGTAAGGACTGCACAT
>JAOXXN010000065.1:35768987-35784440 GCA_026770055.1 Myrmophylax atrothorax | reverse complement strand
TGCAAGCATGGTTGCAATTATGTAGGTTCTTCTCTGAAGATTAACTTCAATTATTATGCTAATAAAAATAATTAAAAATGTTTGCTATTAAGCACACAGAGATCTATGAGTCTTAATAATAAAGTCAGAAGAACAAAATCTGCCAGTTCTAAGTGGATACATTTTCCAGTGTTCACTAGGAAGTTAGTATGTTCTCAGAAGATTTCTTTAATTTAGTTGTTGCTAATTTATTCACACTAATACAGGAAAAAAATGCTGCAAAATTTTTCATAACAAAAAACTGTGCATATCTCTGTGTTTTAGCTGGCATGTGGTTCTACACAGATGGTTTGGGGCTTTCTTTGCTGCAAAACAGATGGGCTTCTACTGTCCCTTACCAATCAAAAGAGAACTTGAAAATATAGGAATATCTTTACTTCCATTGTGTCCTGTAATTCAAGAAATTAAATGCCTAAATATATAAATATTACTTCCTGTGTAAAATGATGGAATATCATATGTTTAATTTAAACTATTTGCCTATATTTAATGTGAAAACTGTTGGGTGTAGTGGTTTTCTTCCAAACAATAACTAAATATTACAAAAAGTACTGACTAGAATGAGAGCTATTGCTGTTCATCTTAACTGTGTGATATTGTTGTATTTGTACTTTGCTGATACAGTTTAAATTTATTTTAGATGTGATACGATGTCATTCAAAATAATTACCAACTTAAGAGAGCAGCTTGTTGACAGATCATCTTTTATTATTTTGTTCACATACTGCACTGTATGACAGTAGCACAGACATTTATAGTGTGAATATCAACTAACTTTGTTATGTTCTGTGATCATTTGCAATGAGAAGAAGAGTGTATTTGGGGCATTTTTCTCCTATTAACACAAAATTTCCTCTCATTTTGGAGAACTGAGATGAAGCATCAAAAAAATACTCCTGTGGCTATAATTAAAACTCCCAGAGGATAGAAAGAGAATTAGTCTGAGGGAGTCATTCACCTTGAAATCCAAACACTGCCAGTGCCAGAGGAATGTATTTGCTGGTCATCATACTACAAATGATGCAGACCATGTGAGTTTGGGCTTGAGTCTTCAGTACAGCTGCCACTTCTCCCACAATTCCTGCCACTGCTGTTTTTGTCACTTTTTGGCTAAATGTTCTGAGGAAATACTTTCTGAAAAATGCTTTGCAATGAACTTCATAACATGTTTTACACCATACCTCAAACATTCTACAAAACTAGACGTGGCTGCATTTGGGCTCAGAAGTCTTCTGACTTATGCCTGCAGTGGTCACATGAAATGCCCAGAGACCATAATATCAGTTTAATAAGATGCCATTGCCTTACATATGACATATGGCCGTACAATACTTTTGAACACATTGGACATTCCCTTGTAATGATGGTTTGTTCTCTCATTGACGGGCAGAGAAAAGTTCCTGAGTTACATACTTGGAAACATTCTTAGGTGACTTTTTTTTTCTCTCAAAGTAAGCTTTCTTCCACCTGCAGAAAATTAAGATAGTCATTTCAGAGCCTTACATTAAGGTAATATATCTATTATAATGGTCCATGAATTATAACATCGTACCTTTTCTATCTGTGCCTTGAAAATTACAAACCTAGTGCCACTTAACTTCATTAATGATGTACATTTTTATGATCCAGTAGCCTTGTGTGGGAAGAATCACATCTTGCTGTGTCTAATTTAAAGGAAAAAGGGGCAAGTCATCTAATTCCTTTTAAAGTATGCTGATTTTGTTGAATGCATGGAACACTAAGTAACAGAACATCTTTTCTTTTCCTCTCCAATCTTCATTAATATTTATAGTTTAGCTTTTATTTGGTACATATTGTGAAGAATATATTTTAACAGCAGACCTAGCTGGCTGCAATACAACCATCTTTTCTTGTGTAGGTGCAGAAAAATCTTCTAATTGCAGGTGATATTGGTTTGGTTTTTTGTTCTTTTTTTTTTTTTGGTCAATCTGCTGAATTTATTTTTTCAATTATAATTTGAAGGGGAAAAAGATTAAGTAGTCATACTATAATGTCAGACTATCTCTTTGACATCCTATACATATCAACAATTTTTTGGAGCAATTTGACCCATAAAGTTGTAAAAAATGTATTTGGACATGCCAAGCATTCAGATTCAGAAATTATGCACTACAGTTCATGGCTGAGGGTAAGAGATATTTTGGTATGGAAGAAAGAGCAATTGCTGTGCATTTTGCCGTTAACTCCTCAAGTGAACTCTACGATGACACTGAGCACTTTCTTGAGACACTTTCTGTGGCCTTTCTGAATTCAAACATGGTATTCAGGATGAATGTTGCAGACTGCATGATTGACAAAAAGGTACACAGTGGGAAAAACAGAAAGGATAGGGATTCCATTGTCATGTAACTATAGTCAAGAGCCAGCAAGGTTATTACACGTGTAGTGAGGTGTGCTTCTCTTTATCATTCTTTAGCAGCTTTTTGTAAGTAGGAGATGTAAAACATTTATGGCTACCAAGTGAATTTGTCTAGTTTTCTTGCAAAAAAGCTGACCAAGAACAGGGATTTGAGAAATCACAGAATCACAGAAGAGGTTGAGTTGAAAGGGACCCCCAAGTATCATCTATTCTAAGTCTTAGCCCTGCATAGGACCATCCCCAAGAGTCACACCATGTGCCTGAGCATATAATCCAAATGCTTCTTGAACTCTGTCAGTCTTGTGCTGTGGCCACTTCCCTGAATAGCCTGTTCCAGCACCCAGCCATCCTCTGGGTGAAAAACATTTTTCTAATATCCAACCTATACTTCTCCTGAGACAATTTCAGGCCATTCCCTGTGGTCTGTACCTGGTCTCCAGAGAGAAGAGATCAATGCCTGCCCCTCTTCTTCCACCAGGAAGTTGTAGCTGCAATGAGGTCTTCCCTCAGTCGCCTCTTCTCCAGGTTCTCCAAGTGACCTCAGCTGCTCCTTGTACGGCTTCCCCTAAAGGCCCTTCACCATCCTCCTTGCCCTCTTTTGGACACTCTCTAAGGACTTACTATCTTTCTTAGATTTGGATACATATGTCAAAAACTGCACACAATATTCAAGGTGAGGCCGCCCCAGTGTAGGGCAAAGCAGAACAATCCCTTCCCTTTACTGGCTGGAATGCTTCGTGTGATGTTCCCCAGGTCACTGTGGGGGTCAAAGTCAACACAGTTTGTAGAAATTTTTAGGGTAAAGAAAAGGAACTGCCTTTGCTTGTCAACTCACTAGGTAAAACCAAGATACAGTCCTTTTAACCTGTCCTACTACTCATTATACATATGTTGATAATCCACTTGATACGAATTAGGAATGGTTTTGTCCCTCAGAAGAAGGTTTTTAAAGAAAAGTAGAAATGTTTAAACTGAATATGCAGCAATCAAATTCATGAAAGTCTTCATGTGGCACACAATGGTATTAATTATTTACAAGTGAGTGGAGCACAGCTGAACTACTGACTTTTTTAGCACCCTCCTTGATATTTGGGTTTTGAAGCTTTTCAGACTAAAACTGTTTGGCTCAGACCATAAATTATAAAAGTACAGGTTTTTTTTTCTCTAAATCATAACAAGAAATGCAGCCACATACTGCATATTTTAGTAAATAAGTAGAATTGCTATAATTGTTTATATCAAATTTTTGGTGTATATTTCCAATTAAAAATGGCGGGTAAGTTTCATAGCAAAAAAAATCACGTACAGTTAAAACAAGTGTCATTTCCCTGTGTGTGTACTTTATTTGCCTTTCATAAAACCTGTAAAGAAACATTTTGTCAACTAATAATTTCAAAAATTTGAGTTCAATTTCAAAGTGTTAAAACAAAAGATTTTTTCAGCACATGTACCACAAGAGGTTTTTGCAGTACAGTTTCAGAACTCTTTCTTAGTAAGAAACCTTATCTAATCCTGTTTCATCCTTTAAAACTGCCTACACACTAATCTCAAGGGACAAATTTAATACTTTGCAACAAAGGGAATATAGCCCTTTCAGCTTGAATAGAAGAATTGTTAGGATACCACGTGAGGTATGAATAACATTGTAATGCTGCCTTCTACATGGCAAAGGAAAAAAAGTTTTCTCTTGCAACCAAAAGATTAAACCTTTTTCCTTGGGTTAAATTTCTTGACCTCTGCTACATGCCAAGGCATTTATTTTTCTGTTGTATTTGGGTCTTCTATCCCTTGTGAAGTAAACACTGAGCAAACATAAGAAAACAGTTTGTTTTAGCTGAAGATAGAAAGGCAGTGTTTAATTGAATTTTGATGATAGATGTGCTCCAAGTGGTGCAAACATCTTTGTCATAGTAAAATGATATTGTCTTATGACGTGTGACACTACATAAAGAATATTTGTTTAGTGATTTCTGAGTTTACAGTGTTTAATTGAGAAAAGATAAAAGAAATCTAAATGATCTAATGTGAAGAACAAATGCAGATAACTCAGTTCTTTAGTAATAATGATAAATATTATCTTTTTTATCAAATTGTCAAGGCTATAAGTTGAATTTGAAATAAAAAATCACGTTTTTCTTATTTTTGCATCTTATAGTTTTGTAATTTCTTTTTATAATCTTGTCCAATATGTTGTTTCTACATTTTACATTGCTCAATCTTTTTCAAAAAAAACATATTTGTGAGCTTGTAAGACATATTTACTACAAATAAGGCTCTTCTAATCACGATGTAGATAAAATTTAACATTGTCTCTAATGTACTTGTCTTCGTACACTGCATGTGGTTTGTACCTAATACGCTGTATGAACTGTAAATATATTACTGCAGTAAGACTTGGTTATTAAAAAAATTTGATAATGTAGTACATATTGCTGTAAATTATTTTTTCCTCACACACGGTACTGTAACAATGGAATTTTGGAGAAATGGCAATGAGTTTACCAAATAAATCTGTCTCTGCTAAAATGAAATAAAAATTCCTCTTGTTTTGCTTCCTCATGTCCAGAAGGACTTCCTTGAAACAGTATGTGGTCAATGGCAGCAGTTACTTGTTGCTGATGAGAAGATAGAGTATTAAACTCTGAGATCACAAGTAACTGAACTTAAAACTTTATCTCCATTTGCATTACACTAAATTTTTAAATTTCTGAATTAATGAAAGGATGAAATGGAAATGGATGACAGAAATTAAATATCAGTACTAAATTCATCAGTAAGGGTATCCAGTTTCTGCTTGTTTCACCTGGATGGTTTGGGTTGTCTTTCCATGATGTTGCCAAAACAAATTGCATTATTCTAGTTCTTTTAATGCAACTTACTTTTAAATGCAGAATAAAAACTCCAAGGTGATTGTTTATTTTCTTCATATTTCACAGCCATAAATCAAAACCTTTGGAGGTACATGAAAGTCTTTCTAATGGGGTGCCTTTAAACAAATAATTTCCATCAGATGCAATGACCTGCTGAGAAATTATCTCACTGTCTTCAATGCTTTTCATGGATATAAGCTACAGCCCACTCTTGCTGGGATGTATAGCAATGAACGAGACACTTAAACCCTTTATGTCCTAAAGTTTTCCATTAAAGACACATTTTGAACCCAGATAGGTCTGATAAGGATAAGAAACACTACATAAACACAGTGTGAGTGTTTGTTTGTTTGTTTGTTTGTTTGTTTGTTTGTTTTAAATAGGTCATGAACTCTGGTAGTCCTCTGAGCTTTATTTGCTTATATGTCTTAAGCAATGCTTTCTCTTATAGAGATTTGTGTTTTCTGTTTTAGGCAATGTACTATTGGGTGTTCCTTGCCCATGGCAGTGAGGATTGAGCCTAGATCATCTTAAAGGTCTGTTCCAACACTTTAACATTCTGTGATTTTTGGCATGACTGTGCCAAAAATTGCAATTATATTGGGAAACCACCCTGGTTTCATCTGTTTTAAAATTCCAAGATCTCATAAAAATAAACAGGTTTGATTATTTCCTGTCTTGTTGCTTGTGGAGTTATTATATCTGTACAGAGTGTATACAAATTGCTACTATTCCCATTTGTTGCATTTTGTACATACTTTATCCTTCAATAGCAGATTATTTAAACTTAAAGCAATGAATTATCACACCTACAGTTGTTACAGATAGAGTAATATGGTCTCATTTATTTCAAAACAATTATGTTCATACTAAGCCTTGTTAGAGGTGTACTCAGCTTAATGGACAAAAAAGGAGAGAAATGTACAAATACTAGCTGCAGTCTTTTGTAGCAACAAGGGCAGAATACTCCACCGTATCAAGCTCAAGCACTGGAAGTCCAAATCTATGGTGGGGAATTACTTGTTACTACAGCAATTTCCAGCCTATGGTGGCAGTAGAAAATTTCTGAACTGAAACACATTAAATTGTCTCTATTTTCAGTGTAAATCACCTATGTACCCCCACTTCCCATAAGGAATAGTAGCAATTAAGACCATCACTATTAATTGAGGTGCTTCTAGCTACTGAATATACAAAGGAATTTTAAACTAAAGGATAATCTTCTTGATTGTACTGATTACTGCCAATATTAAGTATTCCAAAATTTTAGTCACAGAATAATGAAAAGCTTACATCCATAATCCATGGTCATCACACCTTTCTTTTTACTTGCAAACTGCATTGACAGCAGTTAAAATATTTCTGTCATGATTTTCAAAACCAGACTGCAGATGTTTGCTAAAGATTTGCCTATTCTCTAGTTTGTGGACCATCTCACACCAAATTATGAATGAAAGGACTAAGTCTGTTTATATAGGACGTAAATTTTTTTTCTGGCAGATCATTTTAAGTTATTCTCTATCAAACATATTCATTTGTAAAGCATTATTGTGTTATGAATTTGGGTAACACTAAAGAATGTGGATTTGGTTGAATTTGGATTACCAAAAGATGAGGAAGAGTGAACAAGACTGAAGAATTATAATCACAGATGTCCAGATGGCTTACAAAAAAGTCTCTAAAGATGTCACTTTATATTAGGCAACATCCACTGTCTCAATTAATGCCATATATAAGTATTCAGGCTTATTCCACAAAGCTAGGATAAGTTATGATTGAGGCTGATGTGAACAAGAAGTTAAGGTAGAAATACATGAAAGTAACTTGGAAAAGTTTAGGAAGGAATTCTTGATGGCAAAAAAGTGTGGTTCCATAATCAATAATGAAAATAGCTTTGGCTAATATTTATTAGGTTTTCTGAGAAATCAATATTGATATATGAATTAGCAATAAGAAAGCAAATGGAAAATAAATGGAAACAAATGCAATTAATGTAAATTATATGTTCCAAAGTGAAAAAAAGGAGTCAAAGGGTGAAAAGTGCAAAAGACATCATACAAGATTCCACACCCGATATGGCTTCCTTCAATGGAGGATTAAATTAATACTAGTAAAAGAATAAACTATAGTAATGCTGCAAACACACTACAAGATGTTACTGATTAAAATAGTAAACCCACAGAAAATATTTAATATATCTAATTTTGGGGATAGAACAATAAAAAAAATGGAATGGAATATTGCTTGTCTGCTGTGCTAGATATTCATACAAACAAAGAACTTCAGGGGAAATCATTTGTTTATCAGCATATAGAAATGATTTCCATCATCTGTGTACACAGCCTCTTACTAAAGCTTACTTTTAGCAAGAATGGATATTCAGAAAGTGTAGGAATATTGCACAGCATGGAAAGAGAAATGAAGAATCCAGACTGTAATAGACCACTAACATTTTAATAAAAGAAAAAGCTTGTGAAAAAGCTAATGGCAAATTCAGTTGTCAAAGAACTAAGGTGTAATAATTCCAGTCAGCATGAGTCTACAGAAAATATGTCTTTTCAGATAAAAGTAATTTCATTTTTGATGAGATTTCAAGTTTCATTGTTAGCAGTAATTGTATAAATGTAAGAGGCTCCAGTTTTGGTAAGACATTAACGAACTGGCCAGCTGACAGATTCAAAAAAGGGATGTCAATAGAAGATAATTGTCAAATGAAGCATTTCTTGAAGGCTTTCCTGGAGACTGGAACAGTTTGAAAGCTTTTCATCAGAGAAATTTAAATAATACCTGACCTCAGTAAAATTTTCAGGTGAAACATAACTTTGTAAAATGATAAATAAAGTTAAGGTAATTTGATTCTGTTAGAGGGAAATACAAAGCTGGAAGTGTCCCACGGTCCTCTTCTCTGAACTTTAATGTAGACACTAGCTGACTTCTCTGAATCATTGTGTTTGAATTAAAAATCTATCTCATAAAAATATCCAAACATGTTTATGAATATGATCTAAATAATCCACTGCACTGCAAAAAACATTTTTATTCTGAGCAAATTGTTCCAGTAGTTATTCTAATTATTTAAAAGAGGTGCTTTATCATGAGTCTGAATTTGCCTGGCTTCAGGTTGCAACTACAACTTACAGGTATAGCAATGTAGTTTTCAGTGAGCTGGACACACTTGGAGGGACTTCTGTCCTCCTTTATCTTATACCTCAGGCCTAAAATTTACCAAGAGACTCGGAGTAAGTAATTGTCATTGTTAGAAACGTGGCAGCTTAGTCGTGTTTCTACTGAGATGGGAAAAGTCCTGGCCTTTAGTATAGTAAAGATGGGGCCACTTTTATGAGACCATACAATTGCTATCTTTGGAAAATTCCAGTAGGTTTAATGTCCGTGATTAAGTTCACTTCAGCTACTGTGCAGAGATACCAGAAATTAAAACACATGTAAACATGCATGTGTAAATAGCAATGGAACTCAGAAGGAGATACAGAGAACTGTGATCAATCAAACAAAAACCATTTAACAATAAAATCACTAAAATTATAAGGTTCTGCCTCATGGGAAGCAGATTTCAATTTTCACATTAAAAACTGGTTTATAGAAGTTGAGTATATTCAACTGTTGCTAAGTTTTGAATGAAAACAACACTATTTAGGTGTTTACCAGATGACTCAAAAGAAAATAAACTGAAACCAAATGTTGAAGAATATTCAGTAGTTACTTGCAAAGCAAAGTATTGTACTTAAACCTATGAACTTGAATATTTCTCATTAGTTTCTATCCTCAACCCCTGTGTAAATGTTACTGGGGAATTCCCAGAGCCTATCAAACACACAAATGGTATGGATTTCATTAGAGCTGAGCTCTACATGCACGTGCTTTCATCGATTGGCAAAAAGGGTTAAGTAAAAAAGATTGAGATACTCTATTCTGGCACATGCTGTCTATGCTTAACTTCTTGACCAAAAAAAAAGATTTATTTTAATCCATTAATAGTTGCAGTATCTCAGCTTTCTCAAGTGTCATCATGATGTAAAACTAATGAGTATCTCAGAGAAATATGCAGCTCAGCACATGGGTGAGAACTTTGAATATAAACTAATTCTTATACAACATTCAAACAATATAAAAACTGTTGACAACCTGACTTTATAAGCATGCGGACTCTCATTGTAGAACCAGACCTGACAGAAACAAGTTTTATATTACTGCTCTATACTTTGATATTTGCACAGCTACAAAATCTGTGGGCCAAGTTAACATATATGAAAATAATTTAAATTATATTATTAAATTAGGCATAAACTACCTGCCAACATTTTTTAAAAAAGGTAAACTATAGGGTGGTCAAAAACAGAAAAGGTACCTGAGTTTATAGTTTATTGAAACAACAAGCCCTCTTCTATGACTACAAATGGGAATTTCTCAGTTTCTCAGGGTGAGAGGTAAAGAAATTATTCATGAAAGGCTGAGATTTATATATTTTGAATATTTTTTTAAATCCCATCAATTAATTTCACTAGCCATCAATAATTGTTATTTTGTTAAATAAACCAGTTAAGACAGTTCTCAAGGCAAGAAGTAAGCAATTGCCCATGATAGCTGGCTCCAGGGAACTGCTTTGCTAAGTTTGCTTTTACTAGGAGGCTGTTTGTTTATGTAGAAATTATGCTTTCTGGAATACTTTTCTTATTTATCCAACACAGCTAATATTTTTCCTTAAGCAATACAGTTGAACTTCATAATTTTTTCATTTAACATTTTCCAAATTTCAATACAAAATAAACTTCATTCAAATCCAAAGTAAAAGTTCATTGCTTTTCGAAGAGAAGTAATGTAAAAATTAAGAACTTGAATAAATAAGCGTAAGGTTATCTTTAATTTATGCAATTAAATTGGGTATCTTTGCATCTAGAAGAAATACCATATCGAGATGCAATACTACACTTTGGTTACATTGTATGTTACAAAGGATCTATAAAGAATAAAACTTATCAACAAATAGATGCAAGCCAGTTTTAGCTGGGGAAAATCACTATGAAGATTAAACATTGGTTTTAATTATTAGTTCAAATGTACGTTTATTTCTTTTACATATTTAGATTTTTTTTTTAGTAAGAAGTGAGAGATTGATAAAGCCTCATGAGATTTTTGAAGTAATTATTTATTTACTAAATTAAAGAAGTATTTGTCTGATTATTTGGAGCACTGGTAGAGGAATAGTTATAGAAGACTAATTAAACTAAAATAGTAGCAAAGGAGTAAATGCGAGGAAAATGAGAACTTGCTTTTGTTCTCAGTAAACACTGCTTATTATGTAGTATAACTTTATACTGTTTTTTCCCCGTTGTCAATGATGAAGACAACATATAGCCATAGGAAAAAAATGTTGATTTCTATTCCAGCTTGCACTTCATCAGTAAAATTATTTGCTAAGGGCCTCTTTCTCAAAGAAGATTCATATTTTTAGAGGGGTCCATAAGACGGATACCTTGTAAACTCTGAATGTGTATCTTAGGGATACACATCCCATTGGTATCTTTTCTATTGGTATATATGCTGATGTTGATATCAAAAGTAGAATTTACAATGTTGGTTTTTCAAATAGGAAAGAAAAAATGGGCAGCTTTAATATGCAAAACTTGAAGAAATAACATCCCTAAAATGGTTACAGGTATCTATTCGCCAGGGTAGGACAAAATGATGGCATTTTTAAATTTGAGATCTTTGCACAGGACCTCTAATGTACCCATCTGTCCAAGCACCTCCTGCAAAGTGGCTAACTGTTCTACTTTTGCCTCCTCTACTCCAGCTGCAAGAACCTGCATTTCTTTAATCAACAACTTTTATCTTCACAAATGACCTAAATGGCCTTGTATCAAAATGGAGCCTGGGGAAGCTTATAAAAGAAAAAGAAAATCCTGCTGTGTAATAAGGTTGGTTATTCCCTGTCAAGCCTGAGTGGATTCCATAGAGAATACAAATCAAAACCTTCAAGTGAAAGTGATGGGCTGAATGATTTGCACCTCCCCTGCAACCTTTCTATTTTCCATATCTGAACTTTACAATTTTTGGCTAGTAGAAATACTCATTTGATACTTTGTGTGCGGTTAATGTCAGATAAACTGTTGAATGAAAAAGTAGGAAAAACTTGAAACAGAATTGCCTCAACTTTTATGTAGAAGACATCTCAGAACTGAACCTTAACATTTTCCTTTGAAAATTCACTGCTTGTATAAAACTTCTCTACATTTAAATTCCATGGTTAATTATGAGAAAATATAGTCAGCTGTTATAAAATTTCTCATTTCAGTAAATTTTCAGTCTGTAAAGTTACTTATTTTGTGTACTTACTTCAAGGAATATTAAATTGGCTGTTCAATGCTTGAAATTAATAAATAATTTTTGGAAAAATATTTCCCCACTATGCATTTAAAAGCAAGCCATAATATATCTCTAAAATTTTTTTAAATACATCCAAAAGATATTCCTAATAAGAAGGGTATTTCAGAAGCAGGAATGCAAAAATATGTATATGACAAATGAATTGCTTAGTCCTCTTCTTTGAAGTAGCAAAATACTCTAATGTGTAAAATTAATAAGTGGTGATAGACTTTACTATAAATATTGTCTGTGTTGCCAAGAAAAGTTACATACAAAGCAGGACATTGCAAACATAGTTCATTCATACTATTGGTAATGAAAACATGGGGGTTTTGTACTTTAATTCATGTACGGTTTTTTCTGTGACTGCATGTTGTGTTAAAATACTTACAAAGCAACATTACAATTGTAATGGTTCTATTTGGATTGTGGATTTTATTATGTCAGTGGATCAATAATGCTAGAGGTTTTCCCAAAATTTAGAACTGCTAAAGTACATCCCTAAAGCTTTGGTATGCTGTTATAACAGAAATTCTTAGTAAATAAAAGGTAGATTAAAGTGTTGACCACATTGAAATGTGATCTAAAATGACTCTATGCAGTGACTTGCTCAGAATCTTTTGAAACAATTGAAAATTCTCTCAATGATGTCAGTTGTCCTTTAATCTCATCTTACTAAGATGACAGTTTTTCATAACAAAAGGATTGATAGGAAAACAAGGGGAAGGTAAGCTCACGTGTTCCATTTATGTAGTCAGGTCTACAACCACTTGATTAAAGGTTAGCACCAGTGAGATTTATGTGAATTCCAATCCAGTATGTCAGCTTTAGGTATGTTTGAATTTTAAATCTCTCTGAGCAGATGCATAAGTACAAGCTCATTGATCTTATGAAATATGGTGTAGGCTGCAATTTATGAAATGGAACTGCAGGTACAAAGAAAATTCATGGTCAGATTGCAGCATCTTTGAAATATAAATTCCTTTAGTACATGAGATTTGAACCAGAATTCCAGGAATACAACTATGAAATTAAACGTCTACATTCTTTTAATGTTTACGAATGATGGGAATTCATCATGAAAGAGAAAGTGTACATCTGTGAAATAAAAAAAAGGATGGTTATAAGAAAATGGTTAACCATAATACACTAACCAAGCTTTCTTTCGTTTGTTCTCACTGCATTTCATTCATAGTGACTGTTGGCAACACTCAGTGTGTGAGGTTTTATATATGTATTTATATATATATATATATACATATTGCTTATATTGGAAGCATAGACACTTGAAAATAATTTTGTTTTCTCAAATCATTTCAGAGAGGCCAACTTTTCCCCTTTGAAGCTTCAGCTCTTGGACCAGAGGCATCAGAAATGGATATGTCTCCAGATTTGTCCAAAGATGCCTGATTAAAAAAGAAAAAAAAAGGGAGTGTAGTTTTCTAAGGGACTTAATTAAATTGAAAAAAATTTCCTTCTGTTCTGGCATTACCCAGACAATCCTACAAAGCTTACGAAGTAGGTCAGATTTGAAGCTCTAACACAACTCAGTGGTTTAGAAGTAAAGTTCTTTGGTTCACATTAGTTTTGCAAGTTCTGTTATCATAATATTATAGGAAATTATAATAACTTGAGAAAAAGAAGAATTGGCCTGAGCAGTTTAAGCCTTCTTAAGAACTGGATTATGAATGATTAAAATCAGGAGATTAAACTGAATATTGAATCTCTAAACTTCTCACACATCCTCCTTTCAGTTATTTCTGTAACTGATGAACTAGGCTGACAGCACAAAGATCTGATTTGTCAGTCAATACGATGCAATTAATTTGGTGTTGAGATGGAACATTAGGATAGTTTGCAGTAGAATTTAGAACATTTTTGTAGCAACATGACACTTACTACATCTGTCTCAATAACTACCACTGCTTTTCTAAATACAAATTTGTGTTTAAAAACAACAACAAAAAATCTTCAAACTGAAAAATTAATAATTCTTTTTTATACTAAATCAGACTGGATATTGATGAAAAGAAAAAAAAAACTTCCTAGGAGCTTCTGTGAACTAGGAATGTCTCTCTCTCTCTCTCCCTAAAATAATATGTCTGATTCTGGCCACAGAGACCTGAGCCAATCAAGAATAGCTCATATTTTACATAGAACCTGTGAAAAATGAGATCAGAGATGAACCCTGGTGACTTAAAGATGACTGAGGATGACTTGTCATTGACAGTACTGCAGCTGCATTTTAAATGAAAGAAAAAAATAACCCAACCAAAATATAGCAGATACTTTAAAAGGAATGGCCAAGGTTGTGGTGGGAATTAAATATGGTGCTTTCTGTTCCTTCTTTACTATAGATTCCAGCTACAAATATTAACCCATGACATGTTAGACAATGCATAAGAAAAAATGTTGCACAGATGCACTGACAGTGGCACCTACCAGCATACAGCAAATTATAGCTAGAATACAGGTATTCATGATTAAACTTACCAGGTAGCCAGGAAACTTAGAGGGAGAGTGCTGGGGGGGAGGCAATACTACTGAAGAGAGGAACAGTAATCATCTTCAATACTTCTCTGATAGACTTCAGCCTCTGTAAATTAGCATGACAGATGTATCATCTGACAATTTTTCCAGATTAATTTTTAAGAAATTAAAGCATTCAGCACTGGTTATGTGAAGAATGTTTCGGGTTTACTGAGGTTTTGTTGGCTATCATGATGCCCTGAATGCTTACAGATCCACTCTGATCCCATCCTTGCTTACTTGAGAACTTTGACTATTAAACCTGCTTACCAGGACCCAAAGAGCAAAACTTGATTTTCTCATTTCAGTTCCACAAAGACCAAAATCTGTTCTACAAGTGTTCTTATTGATAAGTAAAATTTAACAATGCATGGGTGCAGGTCTACCAATGAAATCTGGTTAAAGAGGAAATGGCTAATACAACTGTTTGAGTGCAACTCATAGCCAGAGTGTAACTTTAGGCAGCTATTTTGCTCATGCAGTCAAAGAAGCAGATACCAATGCATCTGAACAACTATAGTCATAGAAAGAAACACACTTGTATTTAAAGAGGAACACCACTAAGAAGTATGGATGAACAGGGCATCCTGATTAAAAAAAACAAAAACAAAAACACAGAGTTATTTTGCACTAAATGTTGTTCAAAAAGTAAATGTCAAAGTTGAAAAAGTCAAAGAATATAAACAGGAATTACTTGCATTGTAATGTTGTCTGCAGATCACAACTTTCAGGTGCCACTATAACAGAGCAGAGACATGGCCCTTGTTCAAAACAGATTATAAACTAAGTGAATGAATACAATTTGCAAGGAAATGCAAGAAGCAATGGAAATTATGACAAACTAAGTTAGGAAAAAATTAATAGATAAATCTCTATTGTGAAGGCTTTGAATCATTATTTTGCATATGTCCTGAAAGAAATAGGCTTACAAAACTTGAAAATGTGTGTCCTCGAATAAAGTGCTCCAGTCTCCTAAATACAAATTGATAGGAGTCTGCACAACTACTTAGGCCCCAAACCAGCAAAGTAGTTAGAAATAAAATATTAAAAATATTTTCAAAAATATTTTTATGCATCTGTTTTACTTAAAGGATTTATTTCGTTTAGTCAATTCAAATCTCATGAGAAAGAATGAAAATAACTCACCATGTACTTGGGAATCTCTTCACCTACTGCAGGTGCCTGAAAGGTGGAGATATAACCAGCTCTGGGCTCTCTGTATAGTTAAGACAGAGATACAAGTATTCCAGA
>JAOXXN010000065.1:35732136-35742615 GCA_026770055.1 Myrmophylax atrothorax | reverse complement strand
TGCCCCGCGAGGGTGGCGTGCTAGAACATTCAATCAGTCAAAACTCAGCATAAACCCCTTTTTATTTTTTGAAAATTTCAAATGTACCTTTTTATGCTATGAAAGACAAGACAAAACCAGAAGGAACACAAGTCTTTAACAAAACAGAAGACAGATGTCCAGAAATTATCAATTGCTAAAGCACACAGATTGTGATTAAATTTTAATGTGGCTTTTAACTTAAGTAAAGATTTTGCTTATCGAAGAGAAAGAATCCCAGAGAAAATATTGTTATTGATTTCATCATTTTAAATGTAACCAATCCTTTAAGTATTTTTTCTTGGTTTCAATGTCACTTTTTAAGTGTCTTCTTCGACTTAGGAAATCATTAGAATCATTTCGAATTCCAAGTCTAATGCATAAATTGTTCTCCAGTGGCCTCAAAGCCACATCTGTTGGAAACAAAACAAAGCATTCAATGTACTGAGTAAAATCAAAACTTAACAGAAGAATGGCAAGAGAGAACTAAATTAGTCAAATTAAATGGCATGAAAAAGTTTTCAATTGATTTAGAAAATGATGTAGAAAATTATTGTATGCTTTTAAAAATATATACTTATTATTTTAATGTATTGAGAAAGAAAGCATAATGTGTACTACGACAACATGACAGTCTCACATATGGTGAAATACATACACGGCCTCACATGGCTTCTTAGTAGACCTGTATCAGGACAGAGGTTGCCCATTTCATATAAGCAAGATATAGCGGCTTGGTTTGTTGGGGTTTTTTTAAACAAGTAGAAAGTGAAATATGATGTTGCCACACTGACAAAGAAGCAGCCCTTATTGTTCTGTCAATAAAATTAATTGCATAATAGCCACTATCATGTTCTGATGTTTCATAAATATTTAACTATATAAGACTTCTGAGGTCAAAAGGGCTAATTCCATTTATTTTCCTGAATAGTCATGCAAATTTGACTAGTTAGAAAGTGAAGGGAATAATTATGATAGGTCTTTATATATAGTGTCTTTACACTCCGTCTCTATTTGCTCCATAGATTTAAAGTAGCCTATTTGTGAATAACCCTGGATTGTTTTATATAGAGAATTCCCTTAGAGTCTGATGTCTTCTGCCTTTAAGCTTAACTTCATCTCTTGTAGAAGAGAAAAATAGCCATGAACCTAGAATATTTTGTAACGTCACATGTAAGCCAATTCTCAACATATTTCTTGGAAAGTCCTATGTGTAAAGCCCATATGAAGAGCAACAATGTACTCAGTCCTCTTTTCAGAATAATAAACTGATCCATACTTCATAAGAAGTCCTAGACTTTGAGAAGTGGACAGATAAATATTGGTTCAATTAGAACATTATACAAAAAAACTAATTAATGCCAGCCTTTTCTCATCCTACAGCTCTCCTTTCCTCAATACTCCCTCCACTGATGTTTTTTTACTAAAAATCTCACCTTGTCACACTTTGGCTTTCCTCTACACTTGATATTAGATCTGTGAAAAAATAATTGTGCACAGAAAACAGTGCAACAGTCCAGTGTGTTTCACTGAAAATTCAAATATTTCAAATATATTACATTGACAAAAGTCACGGAACCTTTCTTTTAAATTCTTCTTTCTTGCACAAGTTCCTTTGTTATCATTGCTTGCATTAAGAGGTCCCTGAAGGTCACTTGTGACTATTTCATTTTCCAAAACTCTTCACTAACCAAAATCATGATTTGTAAAATACATGTCCAAAAATTAAAATAAAGAAAACAAAAAAGTAATCATGTTAGCTTAGATTAAGAGCTTTCACCAAACCAAAGAGAAGGCAGATGTCTTAATGGGTCAAATGAGAGAATGAGAGGAGTTAATTTTTTTCTATTATACAACCTCTCTATGGTCTTCTCCAGTGGTAAAAAAGTAACTCTTTTAATTTTTTTCCGGTTCTGTATGGCAGCTTCATGCACTAGCAAATACACTTCAGCTCTGAATATGAAATAAACCCAGAAACCACAATTACTAAAAAAGCCATTTAGGTTCAAGGATCTGCAAGAAACACTGCCTGGACACAAAGACAATATAAAGGAATTTATCATATGCAGTATATTTAGAACAATGTTGCTGTTTTATTAGTCCGTTACAGAAAAACGTCATGGTCTTTGCAGTGGTACATGTTTAATACTATGTCTCTACTGACAACTGCAGTCATTTAATACATGCGACAACTATGCAACAATGCAATGAGTAGCTTTTTAGACTCGGGTAATGCTCAAGCTCTGAATGGCAAGAGCGGTTTATGGGAAGATTTCAAAAAGCACATGAAAGCAAAACAAAATCAGCTAAGTCTCCAAGGCAAGATGTCTGTTACATGTCTGATATTTAACTCAAAGCCTCTAGTGGCATTTTCTTTCTGTAAATTAAACATCTCTGATGTGCCTATATTACAAAATAAAGCATAATGAATAGCTCTTGCATTTCTGGAGCTCCCTCTCCTGTTTACGGTCAGAAGCCAGCCTTCCTTGGTTCCTATTACGGTAACCCAGACACTTAGGGATCTCAACCAGTTTAGGCCCATATGATCTGACTTTCACAGATCATAAAAATTTTTTCCAACAGTGTTTCTACCAGAATTTAATGAAAAAGTTTGTGTGGCAATATCTAATGGTATATAGAATCACCTTGAAAAATTATTGAGCAAACATCCAAAAAGCCATTTATTAAATGCGTGCAAATGCCCATATCAGAATTGAGGAGCTGGTCTCAAGCAGACATAGTAGCTCTTCTTTTTTTTAATTGTAATGTTTCTTTAGAAAATTTATCTAGAAGTTGCTTACTACTAAACAATGTTTGCATTGTCCCATTATTAATGAGGAAGACCTATTTTCACAGTTGCTCGACATTCTTCCTTATGTGGTTGCTTTCAGATAAATGTAACTTTGCCAGACTAGCTGTTTCAGACACTAATTTTTCATGCTGAATGTCTAATTTAGGCAGATAATTCGGGGAAAAAAGTAAACTAGAACCATTTTAGCCATTTCCAAGAATAAGGATATTGAAAAGATATCAATTTCTTGCAATTTCAATTCATTTACAAAATGCTGTTCTAAATGTCTTGTGCTAGACTAACATTACACTCAGTTCTGCCCTAACAGAACAAAGTGGTGGTCCTGCCCCACAAGAAGCTTATATGATATCAAGTGAATAACAACTCAGCTATAGAAGCCATTGAAGAAATACATGGAAACCAGGAAACACTGTTAGAAACCTTGTTAAGCAGTGTCAGCAGATCATGAGAAATCAACTTTAATCTAAATTCTGTTTGTCTCATTTCAGTCTTCAAAAATGGTTGATATTGTTCTTGCCTCTGTTAAAAATGAAACTAGCTAACTATCTAACTAACTAAAAACGTTAGTAGAAGAATGTTGGGAAAATTTGTTGTGTTTTTTTTCTTTAAAAAAAAATGGAATAGTATTCTCTGAAGGAAAAACAGAATACCAAATCACACCACCACTGTATACCATGCAAAAGATAAAAGGAAGACTACACATACCTCCCTGCAATGATGCAACCTATGGAAATTAACCTGTCCATGGGACTTTCAATGCTTTGGTTGCAGCATGAGTTCCTAGTTTAAGATTGTTTAAGTGAATCACCTTGCTTCGTGCAGACAGACATTATGTAAAATCCTTGGAATCTGCAGGACCACCATAGACCTTCCTAATAGATTTGGCTTCTTAATTAGAAAAACTGTCCACTACATATTCAGCACTATTGCATTTCTATCTTCTCATAAAGTGAAATCTGTTCCACAAAATCTGCTCTCAACATCTTTCCGTTAAACTACTGTCTGATACAATTGTACTTCATACATAACTAAATTTTAACTCCAGACTCAGATGTTTTGAGCTATGTCAGACAAAGATATGCTATAACCTGACAGAATTTCTGTTTCATTTAGAATGATAACTAAGTTTTCCTTGCTTTTTCAAATATATATTTAAGGAAGAAAAATACTGTGGTGTCTATCTGTTTCTGGACCATGAGTTGGAATTGGAGTCCCATTGAGTTGAGTGCTACAAAAGCAATCACATTCCCAGCGTTAATCCTAGGGATTGATTTTTAGAAATTCCCAGTTTCTCCAGTTTCAGAAATTTTGTAATAACTATTCTGGCAAATATTTTCAAAGAAAACTTTCTTCAAGTCAATGACTATTGAGTAAAGCCAGAATTAACTAAAAACATCTAAGTTTTTGAAAGAACTGAATTAAACTAGTCATTTGAGTAAGGAAATATTTCCTAAGCAAGGAGAAGATAATTTTACTCAGTACTGGAACTTCCAGTTCTTATTAGGTTTGAGCAGATGATTGTAGGAATCTATAAGTTCTTTTAAGATTTATTCTCTCACCCAAAATGTAACACACTTTCTGTCCAGTTTAAATGTGCTAATACTCTCTTCACTTTCTATGTTCTTCGTAATATGCATGTATGTATTTCAAGTGCATAGACTATGAAGAATGGATGTAAAAAAAAGTTATGATGGAGCGTTTCAGGCATCATAAAAATAGCAGTAAGATAATATCTTGGTTTTCAGAACAGCTTGCCTGTAATATTCTACTAGTAATATTTTAGTAGGGCAATAGATGAACATATCAGATTAATTTGTATAATGGCACATTTAAGAGACTGACTTTTTGAAGTTTGTTCCATCTCCACGTGTAATTTTTGGCTCCATCATAATCACTGCCGTACTGTCTTCTTGCACATGGTAAACTAGCCATCTGGATAGTGTGTCAGCATTAATGTTTTCACACCCTCAGCTTCCTGTGCTAAATGAAGTCAAATTCTTGAATTATGGCAGCCCACCTGCACATAATTTTTTCCATAGTCTGTGACTACAACTTTTCTTCAGGAAGAGTACAACTAAATATTAGTATTCTGAAATCTGTAGGGTAGGTTTCAAAGGTCTAGGAGTTAATTGCACTTTGAATTTCCTGTGAAGAGAGGACTGACAAGACTGTAGCCTAAGGTCAATAAGGATTCAACATCTCTTGTGAGACCTTTCAGGTTCACTGTCCCCATTCATTTTTCAAGTATTCATAGGGCAATTTCAACAGATCACTTTCACACCTGTGAGACCATAGCTGGAAATGAAGACAGAATGCTTTCTTGGTTTCTATTTAATTCTGGACACAAGACTGGCTTTGGCTCCATTTTTCTGTGCTTGCGTTATGTTAAGAAACAGATTGCTAGGGAGAAAAGTACTCAAACTATGTGGAATTTGTTTCATATCTTCAAGAATTTCTCTGTGGTTGATAAATATAAAATGAAATGGAACTTACGAAGGACAGAATTCAACAGAAGACAAATCCCTCTTTCTAAACCAACAAATTTGAACCAGAATGTAAATTTACAATATGGTTACAGTTCCACAGAAAACCAATGCTTTGGGAAGCTGTCATTAGTGATTCTAATAGTGCATAGATTGTCCATTCAAAGCTCACTACCTCTTTTTGAATTACCTAATTTTTCTTTTAACATACTAAAGCATATAACCTCAATAGTCAGTGTTTGGAGAAATAATAAGACTAATTACAAAAGCTAACATTCTTTGGACTTGTATTTCTGTAAGTTCTTCAACAAGTGAGTCAGAACAAGGCTGAAGTTTAGATGTCAAATTGTCCCAGTCTTCCATTAACTGTACAAAAAGCTTGCGAGACTGCAGCATTTTGAATTTTTGTCCAAATTCTTGACTGAATCATAACCTCAATGGAACACTAACAAGGAAACTGAGAGTACAAAAAAGTGACCTTTGTGATTTCATAGGAATATCTTCCCTTACAGGTGGAGAAAGGTCCCAAACTTGCTGTTTTCTCTACATTTCCAGTTACAATTATATGCCTGGAATAAGGTCAGAGGGATAACAGATATTTGCCTATAAAATTTCGACTCAATCTTAGCATTTAGAGTAAGGAAGGAACTCCAGAAAACAGGATTTCAAGCAGAAAGGAAAAAAAAGGTCCTTTCTTTTAGATGATAGATCCAACATCAAGCAAAATAATCACATACAAAGTTTAGGCTGAGTTTGACTGACATGTATGGCTCAAACAAGCAACTGGAAATGCAACCACCCTGCACATAAAAGATTTCTTTTTGATCGATTAGAAATCTTAATCATAATATATTCCCTCAAGTACACTTTACCTACAATATTCTTTCTTGTACTTCCCACAAGCTAACTTTTAATCTTAAGAAATTAATGCTGTTATTTATTTAGTTCTACCATATTATATTCACATTTAATTATTATCCAAACTTGCTCTCTATTCTTATTTTACTATTGTTGATTGCTAGCAGCAAAAAAATACAGAGATGTAGAAAAATAATAATCCATAGAGCAAAAAGAAGTGTAGGGCCTGACTGAAATCTAAGCCAGAATGAAGGGTAGGCAGTACAAAGCTTGTGGCATTTTCAGAAAAAAAAGAATATCCTCTTAAATAAGAAAGACAACCTCATGAACTTTTTTATCAGTCCTAATTCAAGTATTTGATTCTCGTCATCTGCCAAAACCAACCATCAAGTGCATATTTTCTGAAACAGTGTAGCATCTGTAACTCCTTTGGGCTCTTTTAGTTAGAGGACATCATAGTAACTTGTATTCATCAAAGAACTGTTGCAGAGGTAAAAGACAGGTCGCTAGGTACCCTGAGCTGCTTTCTGTCACTTTGTTGACAGTATGGGGAGGTAGCAGCTGAAATCAGCCACCAAATCCAAATAACCTAAACTGATATAGCAGTGCATCACTCTTTAGCTTCCCTTTCCAAACTACAGTGACTCACTCATTCCTGCCACTGACATCTGTGAATAATGTTTTCTGTCTTATTACAACTAAAAGTCATTCACAGACTGGGATTTGCACCACATTTTAACAGTCTAATGAACCATAAATTATAAGTATTCACCAGGGAGATGAATAAAAATACAATTACCAGAATAAAGGTCCTGAACATAAGTACATAGGGTAAATATTGGAAATTATTCCCTATCAATTCATGTAAAAGATTTGCAGACTTTTTTCACCTTTACCCTTTTTTTAACCTATACTGGATATGGCATATTATATTGTTTGCTATTAACAGGAACAACAGGCCAACAGTTATTTTTATAGATATTTAAAATAATCCGGAACACTTAGAAATTAAATTATACATATATTTGTGTCTGTCTGTCTGAATATACATATGGACACAGGAATGCACATTAATATATGAAGTGCTTCTTGGCACATCATGAGTCTGTAACCTTTGTCATTAAAAGAGGAAGAACTGAAAGACACCAAACTGACAGGGGAAATCCCATTAATGTGTCATCAAACCCAAGGTAAAACTTGAATAATGAGTTATGCTATACTTTTCAAGGTTGTAATTCTAAAATCATCCTTTACAACTCTTAATCCAGAGCTATTCAAATTCTTACCAAATTTTATGCTCAAATTAAACCACAAATCTAATGTTTTTGCAACAACAAACTTGTGTTGGTCCTGTGAGAAATAGTACTTCTGACATTTAGAGAAGCCTATCCCTCCTATAAATGGCAGTCTTTACAGTTTGTGGAGACTATATGTTAATCTCTGGAAGCTAAAACTTGGTGACATCATGTCAAAACTTTTTTTTAATTATGGTGGTTTTCAACAATATGAAGATTACCTCAGGGCAGTGCTGCATAAAGGAGATAATAGGTTACTCACCATAAGAATACATTAAAATATTAGTGGGAAAAGGGTGAGATCAATTGCCTTTCCTCCTCCCAAAACTGGTAGGAGCATCTTTACGTAAAATGTGATTGTGAAGTTTACAGGACAATATTGCAAGCTTCAGGAAGGTGGAATCACGGAGCTGTTAAACCAACCAGCACTCAGAAGAAATAATAATTTTTATATTTTCCATGTGAAACTAACTGCAGTGACTTCTCCACAGGTAGCTGACCTGACTCAGAACAGCTTCTGAGTCAATCTTACAGCAGAGAATGCATCTGACAGTCATGGAGACATGGAACTCAAGACTGACAAAGTAACATATAACTCTTTGAATATTCAAGAGATGCAAAGACCACACCTCCTTCATTTCCTTTGATTAACCAAATCTCTTAGCCTCTGCAGCCTCTTAGAAATCACGATGTTTCACAATTTACATAGTTCACTAAATGTAATTTTTAAAGTGATTTTCCCTTAAACAATTTATTTTGTCTGGCACCATTTATACTCTCTCTTTTCCTGTGTTAACAGGTAATATTTCAGATAACCTTTTAAAAAAAGACTCCTTTGGATTATGCATAAATTCATTCTTTGTACATCAGTGAGATGCTTCATCATATTTCTATTCTCTCTTGATTATTGGAAAAACAGTAGACTGAATATAAATAGAATTTAAATCTTATAGAAAGCTAATGTTTTACATACTGCTAACTGGTAGTTCTGCTCAAAATTAGGTGTTTTCGGTTGTAAACAAGGTTAAAATGACTAAGAAGTGGGATTTTGTTAGAATCTTGGGGTCTTGTTACATGCATTTTAGGTCAGACACGGTTTGCTATTAGAGAACAGTGGTTTATTGTAGAGTTGTCAATTTAAATTAAATTACAACTTTTGAGAAACTAACTTGAAAACTTAAAGAAGTTATATGATATTATGTATTACATCTTCAGCCCATTAAGGAATCCTAAAGTAAGGTAACCAAAGACAGAAAATACTGGTTCAAATTTCAAGTCACATTAAGTGTGAATATACCCTCAATTTAATAAAAAATATAATGCAACTTCCTGAGGCTTAAATTTCTTACAATTGCACTTGGAATGAGTACTTGTTTTCCCATTATTGGCCACTTTAATCTATTTATGCCCTAGTTGTCTCATTTAAAGATCACTTTATAGTACTGGGTGATGTGCATCTGAGGTCTGTGTTCCACTATTTCCTGACGCAACACAACAGTTTACAAATTTCTGAACTTGATCTGAAAGCTGATTTAAAAATCTATACGGACAATCAAATTTTCTTGAAAATATATACACACAAGTCTGCTGTGAGGTGGCTAAAATGAAGTAAATTTAGTTTCAGGAGACAGGAAGAAAACCAAGACTGAAAAGTAAAGCTCTAGAAGTAAATGGGCACTAGAAGTGACCAAGTTTGAAACCCATCCCTCCCCAGAGAAAATTAGAAGAGGGCGAGGAAGACAGGCTTTGGAAAAGTAGAATGTTTGTGCTCTTCTTTCCAGCAGACTGCATTAAATATTCAGCAAAAGGCAAGGATCAATTTACATTACTCTTCTTGTTTCTCGTGTATCGGCTGACAGGTGCTGTAAACATACATAGACAAACATGGTCTTATTCTTGCAATGCTCCAATAATCAAGGGCAGAAATACTTTTTTTCCTACAGCACCAGGATTTTGATGCTTGCAGCCATAATACATTATGATAAGGTTTGCATTCGCTGGCAGAATTAAAACTTTTTTTTTGCCCTATTGTATAATACAAAATTTAATACTTAAACACACAGAGCAGAAAGATGCTTTGTAGTTAATTTGAAATCATAGTTGTGTGGGTGTATGGAGAACTTAATAAATAATCATTTCAGCTAAGCTCTTCCTGGTTATTTAATAAAAATTAAAAATAGTATAAATATTTCAGGTCAACCTCTAAGTTTTAAAACTTGAGGAAGAGGACAGGCAAGTGTGAAACAGCTGACCTTGGCTAAAAGATGGAAACTAGCAGTTAAAACATTCACTCATTCATGTTTAAGATATGTCATGGTAAATAAATAATGACTGTTTACACTTAGTCCTAAATGTCTTCTTTTTCCACACTATAGGCAGCTATTTGGCTGAGATGGTATCATTCACTGATCTAATCACACTGTACCTTTTTTCTCACTTGAATTGTACATTTGGCTGTCACTTGCTCTTTTGAACAAAGGTTTACACTATTAAAGGATATCTTAATAGCATAATTTATTTTCTTTTTTTTTTTACTAAATTGATATTCAAATCAATAACAGTAAGGGCAGTCTTCTCTTTGTACCTAGAAAAATGTACCATCTGCATTTGGCTTCTGATATTCTACTGCGAGCAAATTTGAGCATAAGTGTTTAAGACTCCCCTTAAGTTAAACTGTAATTCTAAGTATTTTATAATCTTCACAACAGTCAGAGCCAGTAAAATCGACCCTGTATATTTTTATTTCATCTCTGCTGGATCATATGATATTTAATAATTGGTTCTGGCACCTCGTTGCAAATTATTATAACTTTGAGATTCAACAGTTTTATTGAACATATGGGCACCACATATATATGATACAGACTACTAAGAAGACCTTCTGTCATGTTTTGGTGAGCTTTAAAGGGTCAGGTAAATTTTGTTGGGTAGATTTGTGCTGTGTTTCCACATTCTTTGTTTTGTGTTTATTTAGTGGGCTACTTTTTTTTCCTCTTTCCTGTAAAGACTGACT
>JAOXXN010000065.1:35677105-35716871 GCA_026770055.1 Myrmophylax atrothorax | reverse complement strand
GTTTTCTTTTAGTTTTCTCTTTTCTGTATAAATATATAGTTAGTTTCAGCATAAACCTGGTTTGGAAGTTTTCTTTTCCTCTCTCTCCTTCCTTTTCTCTTGGCTGGTTGGGGGGGAGGAGAGGAACACTTTTTCTCTGTTCTTGGGCAGTTGGCATTTTGCCAGCTCAACCCAAGACACAATTTTAAGCAATAATAGCTTTTCAGTACCTCACGTAAGAAGCAGATCCATAAATTGGTATAACTACACTGCCTTAATCTAGAATATCATTGAATGGACTGAGTTGGAAGGAACACATTGGGATCATCAAGTCCAACTCCTGGGCCTACCTAGGACACCCCAAGAATCACACCATGTGCCTGAAAGTGTTGTCCAAACACTGCTTGAACTGGCAGGCTTAGCACTGTGACCTCTTCTCTGTGGAGCCTATTCCAGAGCTCAACCACCCTTAGGGTGAAAAACTTTTTCCTGATTTCTAACCCAAGCATCCCCTGACTCAGCTTCATACCATTTTCTTGAGTCCTGTCACTGGTCATGAGAGTGAAGAGATCAGTACCTGCCCCTCCACTTCCCCTCATAAAGGATGTTGAAGACCACAGGGAAGTCTCCCTAGTCTCCTCTTTGGTCTGAACAGGCCAAGTGACCTCAGCCACTTCTCATCAGGTTTTCCCTCCAGATTCTTTACCATCCTTGTGGCCTTCCTTTGGACACCTTGTAATAGATAATAGACATAGATTACAGATAACAGATAACAAAATTTGCTGTTAAATCCTTATGGCAACTTTAAACATATTAATTTAGGTGTATATTTTTATATAGTTTTACCCATGGGATCTAATATATCAGCAACTTAAATTATCTTGGATTTGAATATGCTATTCCCTGATATTGAAGCTGCTTTAAGTTATTGCAAAAAATGTAGACTATAATATAAATTTTCACCTCACATTAGTCTCAAGTGAGACCAATGAGGTCAAGTTCCTCCTTCCAGTTTCCTTTTGACTTTAAGTAGCCATTGCATAAAATTACTATTTCTAATATGAAAACATGTGCTTTAAAAAATCATAAAAAGTAATGTAATCTTCGTAAAAATATTCCAAAGAAACCCATTACATCATCTGCAAATCTATTGCATCAGTCATCCAATTTGCAAATGCAAACTTTTAGTTTGCTATATTAGTAAAAGTTTTTTTCTTTGAGGTTAATAATTTTAAAGAATACAGGAGTCAAAAGTGTAGTAATTGATTTCATGTAGAATATTTGGTTTAAAAGAAAATGTGTTTAAAGAGGAAAAGGTTTGTTGTTTTATTATTCTTTTTCACTGCTCTAGGTTTTAGATTGTTTCAGTAGATATGCCTTTGCTCCTTAACGATTAATATTTCTTAATTTGAATTGAAAATCCACTACAAGTAACAAAAATGATTCTTTCATTAATCAGGAATAATCATCTTTTCCTCTCTCTCAACTTTTATTTTTATTATTACTTTGAATGTTTTCCGGTAAAGTACATTGTAAATAGAGAAAATGTGATTTTTTTTTTCCTCTCAAGGGAAAAGGTTTGTTATTTTAAAATTACAGCACTGAAGATCAAAATAAAGTGACTGTTCACCATACTATCCAAATAGCCTATCTTTGTACAAAAAAACCCTTTCATTTTCACAACTAAATTGACTAAAAGGCACTGTTACCTAGCAACATTCATTGTGTTTATGACCTTTCATCCAATCTGAGCTCACAGATGTGCTTCTGAAGCTAATATATATCGTACATTCCCCGCCTGCTTTGATGAAATATGTGAGCCCTTAGAGCAGACTGTGAAATGTCCTTTGTAAAAACCAAGAGAAATATAAAAATTAAGAAAAATGGGATACATTTGAAAATAGTTTAAAACGTCACAACTATGAACTTAAATTCTCTCTGCAACCAGTGTGGTGTCATTTGTAGTAGACTGAAAATTTGCATGGGAAGTTGTGACTTTGCTTACAAACATACTGGGTGTATTTGATAAGTAATGAATGTACAGATCCTGACCCTTCTGAAATTAAGATGTCCTAAAGAAATAAATGAAAAAAGGTTTCATCCTTAGAAGTTACTGACTGCCTGAATTTCAGATGATAGTGAATTTTTTGGCTTTAAAAAAGTGACATTTATGGATATTTCAAAGCTTTATTTGTAAGACTGAGGGGTGCCCTCATCACAGCCTACACCTTCCTCAAGGGGAACAGAGGAGGGAAAGATGCTGATTTACTGGTGATCAGTGATAGGACATGAGGAAAAGAAATGAAGCAGCAGAAGGGGAAGTTCCGACTGGGTATTTGGAAAGGTTCTTTGCTCAGAGGGTGGTTGGGTGCTGGAATAGACTCCCCAGGGAAGTGGCCATAGAACCAGACTCTGAAAGATGCTCTTAGTCATATGGTTTATTTTTTAAGTAATCTTGTGAAGAATAGGGAGTTGGTGATCGTTATGGGTCCCTTCCAATTCAAGATATTCTTTGAATCTATCATGACTAAATTTAGTTGATAAAAGTTGTGTCTCCACATTAGTCACATACAGTACTCTGAAATAAAGCATGAATAACATTGTACAGCGTTCTGAGCTAAACTTTACAGGGAAAACATTGTATCTTCTGTCTGTAGAGGTCAATGAGAAAGTAAAAAGTACTGTAAAAGTACTGTAATTCTTGCCTTTTTCAGGTTTGGGTAGCTTGCATAAGCTCTTAGATGCTTGCAGCAATAGTTTGAAAGTTACAGTATCAAGTGACATTTGCTGGGTTCCATCCTTATTTTCTTCTTGACTCCATTCACAATTTTTTCTATTTGTGATTGGAAAGAGCATGTTTTCTAACATTTCAGACTTCATACAAAAGCTGAAAATTTTCTTTTTCAACTCTTTAAACCATCATCAATTATAAAGACACTGGAGACAGAAATTTACAAGACTGGTACCTAGGCAATTGAACTGCAATATCTAATTTGATCTGCTCTCCTATAAGCAACAGCTGGAGTAACTTTCTGTTGCCAAAAAAAGAAAAATAAGAAATTCATTTATTATGTATGGTTGATACTGTTCTTCCAGGTACCTTTTTTGGATGTTGCAGCTTCAGAATTCAGTAGTCCAAATTCTGTTCTTAGTGCAAGTGAAGGTTGTTCAGCTGCCTCACCTTACTACAACTGTAAATGAAAACAGAATTTTAATGTTTGCCATTCAAACAGGCAAAGTCTGAACACAAGGTATAGTGTGAAACAGTGAGGCCTACCATGACACATATTTGAAACAAAACAAAATGAAATATGTCAATCTTGTGGATCTTTTTTTCCATTAGCATAAAATACTACTTTAATAAACTCAGTTCCACAGTGACATCTGAAGCAACTGTAGTCTGTTTTCCATAACAGGAAAATATGAATATAATCTTCCAGATGCCTGCCACAGACTTGAGATTTATAACATAGGAACAATAGCTCAATTTCATCTACCTATCTGCTTTTGGCAGATCTAGAGTAACAGAAATTCAAATATGTTAGAGATTACAATTGTAGGAATTTTTAATTGTATATAATTTTGAGAGTTAAATTGTTGTATTCAGCACATTTGAAAATCTGCTGGTTTAGAACCTGAATACAAATTTCAATGCATAATAATGACTGTCTCCTCCCTTGAATTGCTGAACATGAGCCAGCAGTGTGCCAAGATGGCCAAGAAGGCCAGTGGCATCCTGACTTGTATCAAAAATAGTGTGACCAGCAGGACCAAGGCAGTGATTGTCCCCCTGTACTTGGCACTGGTAAGACCTCACCTTGAGTGCTGTGTCCAGTTCTGGGCCCCTCACTGCAAGAAAGATGTTGAGGTGCTGGATTGTGTCCAGAGAAGGTCAATAGAGATGGGGAAGGATTGGAGAGTAAGTAATATGAGAAGTGGCTGAGAGAGCAGGGATTATTTAGCCTGGAGAAAAGTAGGCTCAGGGGAGACCATATCACTCTCTACAACTACCTGAAAGGAGGTTGCAGAAAGTTGGGTGTCAGCCTATTGTCCCGGGTAACTAACCACAGGACAAGAGGAAATGGCCTTAAGCTGTACCTGGAGAGGTTTGTGTTGAACATTCCATTGGAATGGACTGCCCAGGAAGGTGGTGGAGTCACCACCTCTGGAAGTATTTAAGAAATGACTGGACATGGTGCTTAGTGCTATGGTTTATTTGACAAGGTAGTTATCAGTCAGATTGGACTCAATAATTTAGGAGGTCTTTTCCAACAAGTCATTCTGTGATTCTATGACTCCCATTCACACTGAAAAACTAAACATTGAGTGATCAGTTTCAAGTCATCTGGATGATTCCTCTGATCAATTATAGTTTAGAAAATGTAATTCTACTAATCCTTTTCCATGAGATATTACAGCACAGTGAATAAAAGTAGCCTTTGTGAGGGTTTTCAAAGGTTGCTGATGTGCTTTATATATCTCAACATTGAAATAAATTTTTTAAATGTATAAAACTTGTGCGTGGTGAGTAAGAGAAAGTTGAGGAGTGAGACTGAGCTGTGCAGGGGTTCCCATGACCATGAAAACCTAAGTGCAGCATTGTGTAGACCTAGAGGCAGTCAGCAGCCAATCGGCAGCCAATTAGAGGAGGAGGGGTGGTACAGGGAGATACTGATGGGAAATTAAATGGTTCCAGGGAGTGTGAGCAACCCAGAGTGTGGTGAACAGGAACAGGCAAACATGGTGTGGCATGTCAGTGTGCACGTTTGCACAGCAGTTCTCACGGGTAGGATGAATGGGAAGGGTTCCTCTCTGACCATTCGGGGGCAGCCAGTAGAGGCAGGAAACCGGGTCAGAAGCTCAGGTAAGGTAGAGCAAAGAGATACTTTCACCAGACCTTTTAGCATTTTAGTTTAAGTTTCCTCAGTTATGGTGTTGATGCACCCTAAGGCAAGATCTCCTGTAGCTGCAAAAGGCTCTCTACCAACTGTGTCAGAGGCCTCCAGCCAGCCAGACCTACGGATAGCAGATGCAGCTCTCCAGATCACAGATTGACAGGAGTGCATGATGCCTCATCATGAGGCTGGGGCAGACAACCAGTTATTCTGCAGAAGGTGTGCCGTGGTTGAAGAGTTGTGTTACCAGGTGAAGGAGCTACAGGAAGAGTTGAACAGGATGCATAGTATTCAAATGAATGAGAAAATGATTGACTGGTAATTTTCAGAGATGCTACAGCCTCAAGACTCTCAGGAGTCTCAAACCTCTGTTGTAGTGGAGAAGGAAGTGGACTCGGAACCCTACAGGATAATTAGACAAAGGAATGTTAGCCAAAGGTCTGTTAAAAGTGAAGGCTGGAAGCTGGTCACTGCACGTACCAGGAGGAAGGTTCCTCCTCCTTCTCAAAATTTGACAGGTAGGACTGGTACCTTCTACAACAGGTATGAGGCTCTGGAATTAGAAGCCCAGAAAACTGATGACGAGGGTGAAGGTCCTTCTGGGGTAGTGAAGCCTCCTTAAACAATACCGCCTGAACCCTGCATCAAGACCTCCTTTGTGAAGAGGAAAAAACCAAGGTAGTTGTAGTAAGAGATTCTGTTCTAAGGGGAATGGAGAGCCTGATATGCAAACCAGACCCAACTCACAGGGACATCTGCTGTTTCCTGGAAAACTCTCCAGTCTAATAAGGCCCTCTGTTACACACCAGTTCAGTGATTGTTGGGTCAGAACCACCTTGTGGGGGTGCGCCTGTGTGTATGTGTCAGAGGAGGGGACCAGACCTTTCGCACAGTGTCCACATGGTCAGCCAAGATTGCTGCCAAGGTTTGGCCACACAGCATGAAGGCCACATCAGCCAGTCAGTTACTGAGGTCTGCCTAGTAACCTGCCCACACCACACCACTGGGCCTCTGATTGGCTGCAGCTCCCATCACTCTGTCTGGGGGACAGGGAGTGTTCAGTGAACCAAAGGTCCTGTCTTGGGGGAGCAGCCACAGTAGATAAAGATGCATGCACGAGTTCTCCATTTTTCCCTGGCCTGCTCTCCTTGTAGCTGTGAACATGTGACCTTCCAGTGGTAACTATATTTTTCTCTCTTCTTTTTCTCTCTTTATTCTTTCTTCTCTTAATCTCTCATTCTTTATTCTTTTCTTCTTGTAGGTAACTTAAAAACCTATTTTCTGTATTTAACTGAAGCTGTGAGTATTTCACTTAAATTGCATGGAGTTTGTGTTTGTTAGGTATAACAAGTTTCCTACTATAACAATGCTTGCTAGTCTCAGTAATCTGTTGCAATGCTTTTGTAAAGTGGCACGTTGTTTCTGTAAAACCCTTTTTGCCAAAATGCCTATTTTCCAATCAAATGAAAGGAAATCTTAGAGAAAAAATTGTGTAGTTTTTCTCTGGACATGAACTCAAGGGATCAAAGAATCAAAAGATTTTGCAAGAGTTTGTGTGGGCAAAAATTCTTGATACCTAAAATTAAAGTAACACCCAGTAAATCTTGGAGCATATGGACTGGGATGTAACACCCTTTGATTCCTATCTGCTATTGGTTGGTCAAAATGGCAGTGACAAAATAACAAAAAGAAGTCTGCAGGCAATCAAAAGAGACTTCAGGGCCCTGGGATGACTGGTAGAGAGATCAGGAGCACAGGCAATAATCTCCTCGATCCTTTTGGTAACAAGGGATAATACTGATAGGAATAGGTAAATCCATCAGGTCAACGAGTAGTTCTGACATTGGTGTAATTGGAAAAATTTTTGGTTCATTAACTATGGGATGATCTACTCAACATCTGGTCTACTGACACCTGACAGGATGCACCTATTGGGATAAGGGGAAAAGGAGTTCTAGCACAGGAGCTAGCGGGGCTTGTTGACAGAGCTTAAAGCTAGTTTGGAAGAGAGAAAGGAGCAAAAACCAGGCTTGCCAGTGACAAGCAATGGGATGGTGTGCCAAAACTTGAGGAAACAAGCACTAATGGGACCCCTCAATCTGCTTTATAAGGCATTGGCTACAATATACCACACCTGAAATGTTCCTCCACCAAGTCACCCAGCATGAGGAACAAACAAGAGGAGTTTGAAGCTTTGACCCAGTCCCAGAGACTGGACATCACTGGCATAAGAGAAACCTGGTGGGATGAGACCTGTGACTGGAGTGCCCTGTTGAACAGCTGTAGACTCTTCAGGAGGGATAGGCACGGCAGAAGAGGAGGAGGGTTGGTACTGTATGTAACAGAAGAGTTAGAATGTACGGAGCTAACAGTGGTCAATGGTACAGTTGAGAGCCTCTGGGTGAGAGGGGCAAACAAATAACAAATAACATGGATGTCATTGTAAGAGTCTGATATAGACCTCCTAGTAAGGACAGTGAGGCTGATGAATTATTCTTTGAGGAACTAAAGAACACTTTCAAGTCAACTGCCCTTGTCCTTATGGGATACTTCAGCTTGCCAGAAATTAATTGGAAGTATCACACAGCGAGTTCAACTCAGACCAGAAGATTCCTAAAAAACCTGGATGACAACTTCATGGACAGGTCCTAAAGGAGCCAACCCGGCAAGATGCTCCTCTTGATCTGTTGCTTGTCAACAGAGTGAATCTCCTGAGGAAAGTCGATTGGTGTCTGTCTTGGCAACAGCAACCATGAGGCAATCGAGTTCAAAATCTCTGTTAAAAGGAGGAAAAATGCCAGTAACATCTCAGCTCTGGACATGGGGTAAGCAGACTTCAGGCTGCCCAGGGAATTAGTAAGTAAGGATCCCCAGGAAAATGTTTTTGCAGGTGCAGGGATCCCTCAGTGCTGGTCTTTTTTCAAACACAATCTTCTAAGGGAGCAGGAGCAGGCAGTTCTCATATGTCAGAAGTCAATCAGGAGAGGCAGAAGGCCATCTTGGCTGAGCAGGAATCTTTTCTTGGAAATAAGGCAAAAAATGGGAGGTATATGGCAAGTGGAAGCAAGAGTAGAGGTGCTGCTTGTCACTGTAGGGTGAAAATTTGTGTGGCCAAAGCTCAGCTGAAGTTGAAGCTGGCCAGAAACGTGGGGGACAATAAAAAGAGGTTTTTTCAAATATATTAATGGAAATAGGCAGTTTAGAAATATCATAAGCCCATTACCCTCACAAATGGGGACAGAGACAAGGCAAAGGGGCAGTTGCAAAGGTGTTGAAAGCTTTCTTTGCCTCTGTCTTCAACATATATGATGGACCAAGGGGAACTCAGTGTTCTGAGCTGGAGGACCATGACTGTGAGAACGATCAACTACGAGTTGACGCTGAAATTGTGAGGGATCTGCAGCTCCTACAAATCTATGGGGCAGGGGCAATTGGTTTCTGGGTTAGATGTACCCATTAGATATGATAATTAAGGAGTGTTATAAATTTGTAAGAAGCCTGTACTGGGTGTGTGCCTATGTTCTCCATGCACCTGAAAGTTTTCATTAGAAAACTGCTCTCTACTTTATCTATACTAATATGGTCTCGAAAGTTTTTTTTCCCCTCAGTTTTAGACAACACTAATACATGATGTTTTAAGTTTTGGCTATGTAAGCCCAAGTGCTTCTCATCCTATCCCAAAGAAGGAACAAAATTTTTATTCCAAATAAGGACCTGTTCTTACCCACAGTGGTTTCTAGAACTTTGAACTCTTAAGTGGCCTGTTTTTTCTATGTAATTTTGTCTCTAGATTGAGCATACCCATGTTCTTCAAAAATGACTATATAAATAGCATGTTTTCCAGAGCTCAAATTATTATTTATTTTTCTGTGTCTTCTTCCTTTTTCATTCCAAGATATCATTTGAACAGAATAAATAAAATATTTTCAAAATATAACAGCCTTTAATTAAAATATTTTTATTTGTGTAGTCCATTATGAAAATTCTTTTTCATCACAGCATGATATTGTACTCAGCATCTCTAGATCCTCCTCCACAAAACTATTAGTACACCAGTATCTTCACTTTGCACTTACGGAATTGATGTTTTTTAAATAAAAATCTCTCACTTGTCCTAATTTAACTAAAATAATTTACTTTAAAACATTTATCACTATTTTAGGTTTGTTTCAAATTTACATCTTGACTTCTGATATGTTTGCAGCCTCTCTTAGCTCTGTGTCTTTTGAAAATTTGCATCCTTCCTATCTCATCATCCAAATCATCCATGAAAGTACAAAATTGGGCTGTTCTGTGGACTGATTTGTAATGGAAACTACATGAAGTGTCTTATGAGTTTGATTGTCAAACCTTTAACGATTGCTGTTTGCATAAGTGTTTCAACTACATGTTTAATCACCTTTTCAAGATTTCCTTTATGCCACAATACCTTAGGCTCTTAATATTTTTCATTAAGACATAGACAAAACCTTCAGTTTGTCAAGATCAGTTTGTCCAGATTTATCATATCTATCACTGTCTTATATTCTGCTTTTATAAATAAAACTGTATGTAGTTTTGAAAACAGATATTCAACAGGAAACTCTTTCACAAAAGTTTTTTTTCCCCAAAACCCAACTTAATTTAGTTCACAATTGCTTTTGTGAATCTTTAATTGAGATCTCATTCACAATTAAAGTGGAAAAAAAATCTAAGGGATTTTAAGAAAAAGATTTTTAAGTTTCAACCTTTAACCATTCCTTTAGCTTGGAGGTTGACTTGGCCATTACAGGAAGTTCAGTTTCAAAGAAAAAAAAATTGTTACTGAAACTGTTTAAAATCATGAATGGAGTTTTTAGTAAGGATAAGTATATGTAATAATATTAAAAATAACGCTATTTTCTGTGCTCTTAAAATATTATTTAGTTTTTTATTAATAAGACATCATACCTGAAATGTGCAAAATAGAACCTATGTCAGGAGAGCAGAAAACAGTAAGCTCAAATGTTTCTTTATATTTTTATAATAAAACAATAGCAAGAACAGTAATTTCAAGAGAGATTTTGTAGCATCATTCTTTAGCAAGTTAAGAACAACTATTTTTGGCAAAACAGAAGGGCAAATTTTTTTTAAAGGAGAAAGCAAATAGAGAAGAACAGATGGAAAAGGTTTTTTCCTTTTTGAATAATAAAAAATTAAATTAGTAAAAAGTCATTTTAATGAAAACCTAAGTTAAATGTCATTCTACAAAATTATTGTAATCTAATGAGGATATGCTTGTTTTGTGCCTGTATTTAGAAAAGGTGATTTATTGCAATAATCTGAAATCAACAAACACGACATATATTATATTAGATCAAAATGCTATATATTACATAGAAAACATTTATTCAGGTAATTCCATTTAGAAGATGGCTTAATAAAAATAATTACTCAAAAAAAAAAAAGAAACACAACAGAAGGAACCCACCAAAAAACAACCACCCCCCCCCAAACTTGTTATAAAGTCCAGCTTCTAATTTACCTAGAAAGCTAATTAACCTTCCATGAATAATTTGATATGACTGAAAAAATACAGAATAATAGAATGTTTAGGGTTGAAAGAAACCCTAAAAGTCATCTAGTTCTAATCTCCCAGGCATAGACAGGGATGCCACTCACTAGATCAGGCTGCTCAATATCCCGTACAACCTGTCCTTGAATACTTCCAGGGATAGGACATCTGTATCTTCTCTGGGCAATCTGTGCCAGTGCTTAACCCCTCAGTGTAAATAATTTCTTTCTAACATCTATCTAAACCTGCTGCCTTTCCAGTTAAAAACATTGCCCCTTGTCCTGTTATTACCAGCCCATATAAAAAGTCTGTCTCCCTCCTTTTTATAAACCCTGTTATGGCAGTGGAAGCCTGCAATGAAGTCTCCCTGAATTCTGCTCTTTTCCAGGCTGTACTACCTCAGTTCTCTAAGCCTGTCTTCACAGAAGAGACACTCCAGCCTTGGATCATCTTCTTATCTCTCTGGACTTACTGCTACAGGTCCACATCTTTCTTGTCCTGAGGACCCCAGAGCTGACTGTAGCACTTTGGGTGAGGTCTCACAAGGACAGGGTAGAGGGGCCAAAATCACCTCCCTTGACCTGTTGACCACAGTTTTTTTGAGGCAACCTAGGGTTTGGATGGCCTTCTGGGCTGCAAATGCACACTGTTGGCTCATGTCCAGCTTTTCATTCTCAGGAACCGCCAGGTTTGGCTCTGCAGTGCTGGTGTCAATGACTTCTTCTACCAATCTATATTTGTGTCTGGAATTGCCCCAACCCAGGTGCAGCACCTTGCACCTGAATTTGAACTTTATGAGGTTCTCATGGGCCCACCTCTCAAGTTCATCCAGTTTCCCCTGGATGGTATCTTTTCCTTTTCTTGTGTCATCTTCTGAGGGTGCACTTGATCTTACTGTCTATGTCATTGATAAAGATACTGAAGAACACTGCTACCAAGACAGAGCTCTGAGGGATATCACTTGCCACCAGTCTCCACCTGGACAAAGAGCAATTGACCACAATGCTCTGGTTGCCTCCAGCCAGCCAATTCCTAATCCACCCTTCAAATCCATGTCCCTCCAATTTGGAGATAAGGATTTCATGTGGGACTGTATTGAAGGCATTACATAAATCTAGATAGATGACATCTGTCAGTCTTCCCTTCATGACTGTTTCAGTAGGTCCACCATAGAAGGTTACCAGACTCACCAGGAATGATTTACTCTTAGTAAAGTGGTGCTGGCTGCCTTGGATCATCTTCCTGGTTTTTCTGTGCCTTAGTATATTTTCCAGAAGGATCTGCTGGATGATCTTCCTGGGCACAAGTGAGGCTCAGCAGCCTGAAGTTTCCTGGATCTTCCTTTCTCCCCTTTTTAAATATATGAGTGAAGTTTCCCTTTTCCTAGTCACCAGGGACTTCATCTGACTGTCATAATATTTTAAATATGAAATATTGTGGTTTGGCAACATCAGATAGTTCCTTCTGGAACCTGGAATGCATGTCATCAGATCCCATAGGCTTGTGGCTACTCAGCTTCATTATGTGGTCCAGAATCTGCTGTTTTCTAATAGTGGGAAGGACTTCACTTCCCACGCACCCACTCAGAGGATCAGGGATTTGAGAGAAGTGGGAAGCCTGATTGACAATGTAGACTGAGGCAAAGAACTCATGGACTACCTCCACCTTCTCCATATCAGTCGACATCAGTTCACCCTTCTTGTTTCTGAGGGGGACTACACTCTCCTTGTCTTTTTTTTTCTAACCTATGTATTTATAGAATCCCTTCTTGCTACTCTTCAAGCCTAGTCCTGTTCCAGCTTTGTCTTGGTTTTCCTGACCTGATCACTACATATTCGAGCAGTATCCCTGTATTCTTTTCAGGTGACCTGTCCCTGCTCCCACAGGCAGTGCATTTCTTTCTTACTCCTCAGTTTAGGAGCAGATCCTTCCTCAGTCATTCTGGATCTGCCTTGCTCGATTTCCTACATACCGGGATGGAGAGCTTTTGTGCGCAAAGAAAAGTGGCCTTAAAGAGTTACCATCTCTGGTCATCTCCTCTGTCTTTAAGGACAATTATCCAAAGGATATCATTTACCAGTTCATTTCAGAGATGGAATTTTGCTCTTGCAAATGTCAAGGTCTTGACTTTGCTCCTTTTCAGGCTACACTCCTTGAAATCACAAACTCATCCAAGGCATGACCACTTTGTCTCAGGCTGTCACAATCTTAGCTTCTTTAATGAGCTCATCTGCACTGGTGAACACCAGGTCCAGTAACAAATTTGTCAATGAAGTCTCAAGCTGAAATCTTTATCAGGAGTGTAATATCTTAGCAAGAAGTTAAGCGGACAGAACGGTGGAATTACTTCCTCATAAAGTCAAAGGGGTAGTTCATATTTACCCACTGCTCTGACCAGACATCCCCATTTATTCCAGGGAAAGGAGACAACCACCACAACAGCAATACAATAACCATTACACAGAATTTTGGATATGCGTACATGAACAAAAGCATGGAAATGGTGTTTCAAATCCATAAACTGTTTAGATCAATTTTTTAAGATGATAATATTATATGTTCTATTAATGATTAAGATGTAGACACTTGTGTGGCCTGGTGCTGAACAACACCTCTTTTTCAAGCATTTCTCATTTTTTTCTTAGATTTATGTTTTACAACTGCAACCACTTTAGCAAAGAGTTCCTTGTATATAGCAAGAGATCACTTTGGCTATATTTAAATTCTGGGACAAGAGTCAACATGCAACTGCTTGTTCATCTGGATTCTGAAGTCTTTAAAAGTGAAAAAAAGGATGGAACATATGAACATCCTATCCAAACCTGACTTAGGATGCATCCTGAGACTTACATCCAGATCTGGGATCCTGAATTTCTCGCTCAAGATCTGAGGACCATCCAGACATATTCAGCTTTTGATTATCATATGTATGGTTCCAATGTTTAGAGGGGGAGTCAGCTATCTTTCAAAAATGCCTGGAATCTGGAATCATCTAGTTGGCTTGAAAAAAAATTAACCTGCCCATAATGAAGGATGCTTGTTAAAAACAGAGTTTTGTTTTGTCATGACACATACCCCAATGTATGTACACACTATGAGGTTTAAGACCTCCATATGCAAAAAACCCATACAGAAAACATATGCATATTTAGAGACCTCCTTGAATATGCATTAAAGACTTTGCTGTAACTGGCTGAAAAATATTTAAAGTATATTCTAGAATATAATAGTTACACAGATTTGTTAACTCAGATGTTTTAAGATATTATATAAACCTCATTATTCAAAGGAGAGACTACACAGAAGGATGTCATAAAAACTTGATTATATGTTTTTGCCCTTATTTGTTGCAGTATTGTTATAACTACAATTGACATAATATTTTCACATGCTTTTTCTGATACTCTAACATACCCATCTTCTATTGCAGAAGTTGAGTGAGGGATAATGTCATTTTGCTCTTGCAAGAGATTTAGTAAAGGCTGAACTCCTACTTCAACTACCTTTCCCAAAAAAATTACTTTTTGGGATTTGCTTGAGGTTTGAAAGGTTATAAACATTTAATAGCAAGTATCGAAGCTGTGTGCATAATACAGGTTTAGCCACAATATTGTTCACTGTTTTTCCCAGCCTTCTCCTCTGGCCATCTTCTTCTGCATTTCCATAACCTTCTGTATTATCCTTTAGACAAAGCTGAGTAGGAAATGAGAGCTTAAGAAGTAAAGAGAGTGCCTAAGTATACTACTAGAAAGGCATAATAAAGTCTGAAAAACCAGGACAGATTACTGGCCTACTGTAACAGTGGCAAATGTAGCAATGATGGGTCTTCTTCCTGCGTATTGTGCTGCAAGGATAAAATTGCTTTCAAGCTGAAGGTCAGTAGAGACAGGTGGGAATCATAGAATCATAGAATGTGCTGAGTTGGAAGGGACTCGTCAGAATCATCAAGTCCAACTGACTAAAGGTATAGACACACACACTTAAGCAACAATATCAGTAATATTGATTTAAAATACTTTTGCAAGGTAGTTTTTTTCATGAGAGATGGCTTTTGAACAAATCAGCAAAGTTATGACAAATAAAACAAACTCTCTCAGGAGAAAAATTACAAAGAAAGATTTTGCATATCGACAAAACCTCAGTCTTATGATTTGCAGCTTGAGTCTCAGTCCCAGCCTTTTCTGCCTAATGAACCCCACTGTCCATCTTTAGATCTGGTTTGTTCTTGTCATTATTCATCAAGTAGATGAAGTATGCTAAGATGTCCTTTTCAGTCACTGCAATTGTCCTAAGATGGCAGTCAATTATTTCAACAAGCTGCACTTTGTTAATGACTAGCATTATTCTAGCTATTTAATGGCATTAGTTATTCTTAGAAATGGTCACAGAAAGATGACTGGCCGTGACAGTAGCAGAAATACTGACCTGGCAATATCTGTGACAGTTGGCAGTTAAGATTAGGCAAGATTACACAAGACCCAAAACCATTTTAAAATCACTAGAATTCTGATCAGATGGTAAATCTTCAGGCAGGTTTCCTAATTACCCTGATGCTTCTCAGCCCTATCATTTATGTAGGTAATTCTTCTCTTGGGTCAGATTCCAAGTTTCTGAAAAATACTACTTTGGCTTGAAGAAAATGTCAAACTTCTCTACATACCAGAAACATTTTAAAATTTCTCATCTTGCTTCATTACTTATTATTTATAAAACAATTCAATAGTTTTATAAAAATCTTGCATTCAGAAAATTATTTTATTACACTTTCTTCCCAGTTTTCTTTTTTTTTCTTAAATCATTCTTTAAAGCTTGAGATCATAAAGCTATAAGAACTCATTAGGAACAGCAAAGCCGTTATTCTTTATTTCAGTTTTGAAATAAAGCTTAGGCCCTAATGAACATCAGTTAGAACACAGTGTTTCTAGTATAAATGAAAATTAGCTAAGTGGTTTAGAGAAAAATATATGACAGACCGCAGCTTGAAAAATACTTTGCTATTATTTCCTTCAATTAAGCATTGTCATTTTTTTAAAACCTATAGTAATCTGTTGTTGACATTCTGGTTTTAGTGATATAAACCTATAAATACTACAATTCCAGTGACATACCAAGATCTCTGTAAAGTAAGACTATCTCTTCCAAACAGCATGTAAATCATGCGATCTAGTAGTTTATATAGTAACTATTTTTATCTTTTTTGTTGTTTTTCTTTTTAATTTTGAACCACAGAGTAAATAGCTGTACACAATGTCTAAAAGTTACTACCTGGACTAAAATTGTGGCAGCCTTCCTCCAAATTTCCTCTTTAATTAAAAATAATAGTTTTATTTCTTGCACTCGGAAATGTCTGATTTTTGGAGCAGTCAACAATTTCAAGTCTGCAATGACAGAAAAAAACAAGCTAAAATAATGAAAATACAAATTCTTTCAGCTTCAGATTTTAAGGAAGTGAAAGTTACAGATTTTATTGCTATCAACAGTTATAGAAGTAAAAGAAGCAAACAAATTCTGACCTCAAAACCTTGAGCATTCCAAGATGATTGTATTTAAATATGTTTAAGAATGGAGTTTTTTAATGTTAGGAAATACTCCTATTCCTTCACATGTACTATTTGGTCTGAACAAGATTTACTGCCTTTGACAAGTGCTGCAAAACCAATTCCTCCTTGAAAATCTTTATCATAATGTATACTGTAGCACTAAAAGGAATGTACTATTTATGTCATTTTTTTAATTTATGAAATACCTTAATTTTGCCCTTAATTATACATGATAAACAGGAAAAACTTAGCAACAATTTCATCACACAAACAGCAATAATCTAAGGAGCTTTGTTTAGACCTTTGTCAAACGTTATCCTCCACTTCTGATATCTTCACTCTTTTCATTTTACTGAAGCAGAATATATACCATTTTTGACTAGGAGTTCATTTCTTAAAGACAGGAAAAACTGGAAAATAGGCTATGCATTGGTTAGTGTTTTACAAATAAATCCAGCGGCACACACTCTTATGTCTTCAGAACAGAGCTATTCTGAATCCTAGGTTTTATATGCATATACTTCTGTTGTTAAAAACTGCTATTAAAATTTGTAGATACTCAGCAACTTCAAGTTGAAATGTTTATACAGAATCCCTAGAACAAAATGTCTGATCTCAGACTGAAAAGTAAGCTTTGATTCTGAACAGCCTCTTTTGCACCCATATTTCAGGGCCTAAAAATGTGCATATGTCCTTTTGAAAACTTAATCCTTCACTTTCAAAAACTACAGGCCCACAAATAGCAGCTGTACATGCTAATTTTGTCTTCTGAAAATAAAGCTGACTAAATACCTCCAAAGTATTATTTAGATTTAGTGATCTTCAAAAGGTTTTTTTCTCCTATATCTTTAATTCAGACACATAACATCAATGTAAATGTGTGGTTTAATTCCATCGTGAATTTGGCCTGAAATATAGATTAGCAAAATTGGAAACAGCTGTACGAGAAACTACTTTCCTCTTCCATTTTTAGTATTGTATCCCAATATAAACTCCATCATTTTAGTATAAAGTGATATCCCCCACTGTCCTCATCCAGATGTTTATGGATTTTTCACGTAATCTTTAGTGAAATTGCCAAAATCAACAAAAATTCTTACCATGTAAATTCAACATATTGTTTCATGTTCATCATGGCCTTTTCTGCCATGGTGCCAATCCTCATTATATTTCAGATTTACTTCGATCGACACTGATACAGAAAAGGACTCTGACTCATCATCTCATTGTGGGCTGGGTTCTTATTTAATTTATTTTTGTCTGATTCATGAACTGTTGAAATTCTAAAAATGGGTCATGAATTGCTTGGGAGATGAGAAAATTAATAATAATGATCCAATTTACTGTACATTGAATTGAACTGATTATCATGCAATATACCGACAGACTTCTTCATGGCAAATGAGTCCTATAGACAGAGGTTTTGTTTCCCTTCATACTGGACATGTCATTATACTGTAAAATAATCATTAAGCTCTTAGGCCAAGATCCAGCAAAGTGCTTAAGCACTTGCTTAATTATAAGTTTATGCAAACTCTAAAGTGAAACTACTGAAGAATTATATTATCTTCTTTATTATAGTTGTGACAAACTTAAGAAATACATGTATGCTGAAGCATTTTAGTGCAGCTTTTCTACATTAAAAGATAAGTGATATTATATAAATTCATAATGTAATTATTTTTATTAGTCTATTTTTATATTTTTATATGGAAATATTTGTCATTTTTAAAATGTCTGTATCATTAGCCATTCCCTGGGAGACGCATTCATCTCTAACTGGTCATAACCATATAATTGCTTATTATCCTACTTGAAATAGTTTTAGAAAGCTTGATTTATCAGATGATTGAGAAAGATGCAATATTGTATTTTGGATTTGAGAGATTAATTAGGCTAGGTGATTCCCTTTCAGAAGCTGAGCAATCCATTTTCCTATGCAAAAAAAAAAAACCAAAAAAACCAAAAACAACAAAAACAACAAACAACAACCTCCAGAGATTTTTTTTTCAGAACTAGTGGTACTTTCATATACTTCATATCTCACTCTTATTCTAATGATTTCTGTAGCATAGGAATTTTCCTTAGTCATAACCTCTCAGTGCAGATTTAAATTTTCTTTTACATCACTACTTTACATGTGTAGCTTGTTTATGAATTGGAATAGGCTACTGCAAGCTAAAGGAGGTATTTACTGCAGGTGAACAGACATGCCAGCACTGCATGTTACCTTGCCTGACATTTAGGCTGCTAAGTCTTGCAGTGGAATGTGAATTAAATGCTGAGAGTCACTGAAGTTTTTATGGTACTAGACCAAAGTTCAAACCAATGAACTGCACTGATCAAGGAGCTGCCTACAAGAAATTAATATGGAATTTCTGAGACCAACGATATGTCATGAACACTGTTCCTTTCCATCACTTAATCACTTTATTAGTCAAGTTTCTGCCCAAGTATTTTCCTAAGAGGTCATTATGCAAGGACTAGATAAATATTATCAAGACTCAAAAGACCATAACATATGAAAACCACCAAGAGAAACAATGAAACTTTTCACTGTAACCCCAGGTTCATATAAAAAATAGGACCTTACCACTATAGTAGGAGTAAGTTGAGTGTTATGGAGGTACACTTACTAAATTAGATCCTCAGTGGAATCACTGATACTAGTTTTGGGCATTCAGAAAGCTCAGGACAGATATTTCCTTCATTTCACAGATGGAAACACAGGAAGTTTTGCTCCCAGAATAATGAAGTATTAAAGTGTATGTAATTCATTCAATGAGTTTCCTTAAAGACATTGTATTGTCTAGCAGACTAGAATGCAGTCAGTCTCCATTGCCTGATACAAGTTCACAGACAGGTAGCTTGGCTTATCCTGTGGCACAGTACACATTCTAAGTATGTTATTGACCTTTACAGTGAAGCTTGGGTTGTGACATATGATCCAGAATTTTACCTTTTTTGTTTGCATTGCTAAGGGCCAATGTCCAATTTGAAGTCTTGGATCTCACTTTAAATTTGAGAGAAATGACATAAAAGTTGTCAGAAATTAGCATAAAAATTTCAGAAAACAATAACTGAAACCAGAAATCCTACGCTTCTTCTGAAGTTTGATATCCCATGACAATGAGCTTTGATAAATCGCTCTAGCTGAGGGTCTATTCTTATGCTCCTTACACAGTATGTGTAATAAATCAATATACTGACAGATTTAAGAAAACTTCTCATTCTGTCTTCATTGCATGAGATATCTTTGCAATGCAGTTAAATATTTATTCAGTACTGGAAGTCTTCCACCGAGTGATGTGTATGGAACATCGTTTACTTCCTCAGTAACACAAATATTCAGAGAAAATGTACTGTTCTCTGTTCAGTTTTGTTTATCTGATTTCTTTCCACAGCACCTAAACCAATCATTACAAGTGCTTTCAGAGTTGCACATTAACACCTGATCTAATATATAATAATATCATTAATTGATGATAAACTATTTTTATAAATACAATATGGCATGTAAAATTTCAGCTCTGAGTAATAGAAACACAGAGAGAGGAAAAGATAACCAATAAAAATGAGACATGAAATTATGCAGTATTAGAAGAGACAAAAATTTTGGAAAGATCCATCAAGACTGTTTCAGATAGAACTCAAAGAAATACTCTACATTGTATGAAACAGTATCACTTAAAGCAGAAGCACTTCCCAACATTTAATCTCTATTCTGAACATTAATTCTAAATTTACTATTTCACTTCAACTTATGTTTAATAACGTTTCAGTAAAACAGGACCACACACTTTCTTCAATTGTCCTGTCATTTTTTCACATGGAGACCTTACTTTAAAGCAAAAAGAAAACTTTTGAGTTGAAGCAGGGAGGATTAGGAATTGTTTTTCTTAAAAGCACTATGAATAAAAACTCTTCTTAACAACCAACATGTACAAAATTCTTCTCAGTGCTAAATAATTCATATTGCAACAGCATCTAGAAGCCTTGGACATACATAAGGATCTCTGTTCACCATGCACTTTGCAAACTACACTGTAAAAACATGGTCTTTTACACCAAAGAATTAGAATTACAGAAAACCAGCTTGCTCAGTTCTTTTTCCACAGATACATGCAAAATAAGATTTTTTTCTTTCATACTCTCAGAACTACTCACATTGAGAATAAACTCATGAATTTTTAACAAAGGTCAATCTCAGATAGACAAGAATTTTTTTTATTTTCTTTTTTGTTACTTGGGGGTTTCACCTTTGAGAGAACCCAATAACTGCACAAGAAACCAACATGGGCTTCCCAACTTTGAGGAAGGCAGAAAACACAGTAGTGAAATTTAAATTGCATTCCTTCAGCATTCCTTCAGCATTCGTGAACACACCATCATATACAATGAAGTACACATAGGGCTATACTTGAATTAAATTCTCTGACATTTTGCCAATGTATTATAATATCATCATCATCATGGCTAGGCTTCTTGAATGAAGATTTGGGAAGGGCTCTACCCATGTGGGTGTGTCCTTCAGGCCTGCACAGTGGATTTTTTAGGTGAGGCACAGTGTGCGCAGAACTGGCCCCACTCTTTAACTCCTGAGGTTCATCTGCCATGGCCCAGCGATCTTGGATGGTGACAGCGAAGCCCTCAGGACTAGAACCTACAGCCCCCGGTATTCCCAGGAGGTCTCCCATCCAAGTACTAAGTGGGCTTGACCCTGCTGAGCTTCCAAGATCTGATGAGATCAAGCATCAGTGTGGCATGGCCATAGTTGTATTACAATAGCTGAACTGAAAAATATCTGTTTTGGAAGTGGAAGGAGGCCTGCAAGTACCTGAGGTCTACGTGAACTTCCACCTATCCATTTCCAGTGCCTTTGTGAATGCAAGTCAAACCAGTGTATATATGCACAATTATCCAAGGTATCCATTATATCACATGAGCAACTATATTTTCACATATTTGGTGCCTTTTTCACACCCAAATGTTCTCCTTCAAGTATTAGAAACCTTTCTCAATAATTAAAGCCAAAGAAAAAAAATTAAGTAAAATTCTTCAGGCAATTGTTTAAAGAGAAAGTTCAGATAAGAAAGATGATAATTTTTTCAACCAAAATAGCTCTATTCTATAGAAAAAATAGCTTGGATTTCTCAGGCACTAAAGCATTTTTCCATTAAGAATTCTTCCACAGTCACTCAGTTTCTCAGGGGAATTTTTGCAAATTCTTTTTAGAAAATTTTAATGATTTCATTTGAATAGTTGCACACTTAACTCCAACCATCAGATCAAATTGGATCTGCAATTTTTCAGGCCAGAAATTCACTATTATGTACATCACTAATTCTTTTTTCATAACGATGACAATTATACTGATCATTGGAAGCACTGATCAGCAGTTATTTTAATTCCATCTGACATGATCTTGTTTCTCAAAATCCAAGCAGGTTTAGAGTAGATATTCAGAGTAGGAGACAAAACAGATGTCTAGTGTTAACATTCCAATAGTAGTTAAAGAGTGGTATCATTTTTTCCAGTTGGCACTCAATTCTCTACACCTAGAGCCATATCTATAGGAAATTATTCAGAACCACACAATACCTGCAGCCCTTGAAAGTGACATTATCATTGTTTGCCTTTATCTACTTGTTGACCACAAGATTTTCTGCTCCTGTGTATCATCAAAAAATGGGGTACTTTGTCAAAAAATTCATGAAGATGAGAAATACAGAAAGTATGTCTATTAAAAAAATAAAAAAACATATGGACCTTTGTAATGTCTGTTATTTCAGTTTAAACCTCTTGATTTATTCAAGTATGGAAGAAGACTTATTTTATCAAAGAAACGCTGCCATCTTTTCCCACCAACATTTATGCAAGAATTTTTAAAAATGCTACACAAAGTCTTCAGATGAGCATCTATAACTGGGGGCAGGGAGCGGGACAAATGAATGTGTAATAAGACAAATTAATTAAGACACAAGTTGGACTCCATCTAAAGAAGACTCAGAATCACAGCCTTAAACCTAAGAGCATTTGTTTTCCTTTTTTTTTCTATTAATCTGTTGTGCGGCTTCTACAGTTTGAGAACTATTCTCATGTGATAAACATAACTCTTAATGACTCCAGAATTCCTAGGCAGTATTACATGGAAAGAAAATCTAACTTTTTTTTTTTTTTTTGCTTTTAAGAAATACAAAATTTAAGGAAACACAAAGGAACAATTAGATTGACTTTGTAGTGTTGCCTAAATGCCTGGAAAATGGACACTCAGAACAAGATTAGTGGAGAAAGATGGACAGGTACCATTTACTAGAAGCTTCTATGTGCACACCAGGGGTCTGTGCATGCCGTGACCACAGATGTAACAGTTTTTATAACTTTCCAGCAATTAACATATGAGATATCTATGACCAACCATGATTCTCATTTCCCTTGGTACCCCACCCACAGAGGTCTTCAGAACTGCCCCTTGGAGAAGTTCCAGGACCTCTAGGCCTTCTTCTTGTGTTTTGTCCACAAGATATCTGCAGGTGGTTCTTCACAAACACCATGGCCTTGGCAGGGCATGAGAGAGTGTGAGAAACATGCTGTAAGAAAGTGTACAATGATTCCTAATATGTGAGCAACCCATGAAAACTTACATTATCCTAAAAGTTCTAAAAACCTACAAAATACACTAAATCTTTAGGCATCACACATATAAGAACACAGTACACAGAAGGATCTGTGCTGCATATTTCAACAATAATATCTGTTATTTGGTGGAATAAAAGGATTGCAACAACTGAGTTTCTAAAGCTTAAATCATGATGAAGAAAGTGAGGTTTTTAAACAGGGTTATAACATTGTGGATAATTTACCAGGTTTTTACTGTAATAACTAGCATAAGAAATGCTTAAATTACATTTATATAGGAGTCTCATTCTACTGTTCCATGCAGTATGCCAGTACAGCATAAAAAACTATTTGAATAATCCAGTGAAAGCCTGTGCCCTGCATTAAATGCATCTTTGATGACACTTTGAAAGACTAAGCTGTTCATTAAATGCAATCTACTCCACCCACATTATAGGAAAACCATTGGAGGACTAGAGGAAGTTGTGGAAAATTATAATTATGAAGGTTTTGGTGTGATTGGAAACTAAGGTGTAGTAGGTGTCCTTATTCTAGGCCTAACATCAAAACAGAAATCCTTATAATAAAAATAAGCATATATCTGGGATTTTTAGAAATGTGACAACTGAAAGGGAAAAATGGAAATTTTATAATGGTAGAAGTTACAAAATAGACACCAGCAAAACTATACACAAAGTAAAGTTTTCTTTTCACTCTTTCCAGTACTTGAAAATACCTCAAACTTTTAAAAGCCTTTTGAATGAGTAACCTACCAATGCATACAAATAACTTAAGGGCAGGTCTCAAGAGGATGACACCAGACTCTTTTCAGTGATGCTCGAAAACAGGACAAAAAAGCAACGAGCACAAACTGAAGCATAAAAATCTTAATATGAGAAAAAATTTATTTACTTTGTGGCTGACATTGGAACAGACTGCCCAGTAAGGTTGTGTAATCCCCTCTGGAGATATTCAAAACCCACTGAGACATAGTCTTGTGCAACCTGTTCCAGCTGAACCTGGTTTTTTGGGCTAGATTATCTTCAGAGGTCCCTTCCAATGCCAAACATTCTCGGATTCTGTGTTTCTCTATATAGCTCTTTTTGAACTGAAGACTGGTATGTGATAGCAAGCTTATGGTGGCAAAGGGTAGGTCCATAGTGGTTTTAAACTTTAATACTTGTAACCCATATGAAATCTTCAAGCTATAATACTGCATATAAAATATTACATCTTCCAAGAATGTATCCTCTATTAATCACTACAAAAATAGAGATACTGAAACAAGAGATAGACACAGTGCCATGCTTCAATTTTTTTTCCTTGACATGCAGATTATTAATCTAAACTTCATTTTAAATTAGATCTAAAGTAGTTCTATTTTAAGGATTTGATATTAGCTTCAAAAGATTATTGATAATTACAATTTTATCCAGTGCAGGGATAATTTATTCTTAAAGTGAAATATTGCAAAAGGCATAAAACTGAAAATTTTCAGCTGAAGTCTCAGGTCAAATTTACAGAGGTTTATGGCCCCACAAGAATTATTACTGAATGCAATGAAGACTAATCATCACTAGAATGTAAGTTGGTTAGTGATGATTTGCCTACTTGCTTTTTAAATGTTACAAGGTTGAAATTATTAATTAGAATCTAATTAATAACTGTATTACTACAAAACTTTGCTTTATAACTTGGAAACAATAATGAATATTAACTGTTGAATATTCCCTATTGAATTAATTATTCATATATAACATTTGCAATTCCTTTTTGATGAACTACAGTGTGATAAAGCATTTATTTTGCACACACAGGTGTGACTCTAGTGAGAAGATTTTTGAGGGATGTTTTCTTTTGTGGTTTAGGCTTTTATATAATGGGATGATTAGGACAATCTGACAACTCTGAGAATAAAACTACCCTTTAGCTCAAGTTCTCATAAACTATGTCTAGCCAAAGTGCTATATGCTAAAATATTTCTGATGCTCTATTTATTCAGGTGTCTTACAGCCACTGCACTCACATCTGGGTTAAACTTATTTTAAGTGAGCTTTTCCAGTCACATTGCACCTTAATCTTTTATCTGCTTAAGTGTGGGTTCATGCTGGACTCACTGAATATTGCTGCAGTCTGACTAGAAAAATGATGAACAAAGATCCTGTTAGAAATTCAGATGGCATGTCCTTTTATCTCTTTATCAATACCATCTACTGTCTTCTGACCTTGCAAGATGAAAACCTAGAAGTTTCTCTAAGAAAAAGCAAGTTTCAAGTAGCAACAGGTTGAACTGTATTATATATCAGAAAAGAGCTGCTATTTCTGGTGCCTGCCCATGTAATTCAGAGAGGAAAAAATGACAGGTAAATGCCCCATGTGACTTGTATCTCAAATCAGACAATTTTAAGACTGAGACAGTCTATTTTCACAGGAAACATGACCTTTTAAAATTGCTTGTTTTCTGACCACTGTTTGTGATATTAAGAAATTATGGTAACGCTTAGCAAATCCCCTTCTTTCAGACAGAGATGTCGTATTAATGTTCTACTCTGAAACACATCTGCCTGGGGAAAGCTTAGACTAACTCAGAAGCAGTGTTAATACATTCTCCACATTTTTTATATAGATCTTACTTTATTTTATATGCTCATGATACTAGTTGCTACTGAGCATGAAAATCCTCTATAGGACAAGAAAATTATGTTCAAAAATTCCCTAAAAAACACTGTCAGATTCATAAAATTATTTTTATCCAAATCTTCAGTGCTAGAGGTAAAGTTACTTGAAACACAGAGAAGAAAAACATTCTTAATCCTTAAAATGATAATTTTTACCAAAAACATGTCAAATTTGTGACAAGACACAAATTGCTGTTATATTTTTGGGCAGCTTGTTACTTAATGAAGCATGTAAGCATCAATAAGGAGGCTTATTGAATTAATTTAAGGTTACCTGTATCATTATTGTGTTATTCAAACATTTAAAAACCTGCATAAATCAAAGACATAACACCTAGTGAATTTATAAGTTCTCCTCTGAACTGCTGAAAATACTGTAATACTGTTTCCTTGACACAGTATTTGAAGTTATAAACACATCTTAATACTGGCATATTAGCACATCAGGAATACTTACATAAAGTTCTGTGGCCCTCAACATAAGAAGAACATGAGCCAGCTGGAGCAAGTCGAGAGTAATGCCCCAAAGGTGGTCAGAGGGCTAGACCTTCCAGAAAAGGAACCAGATAGACCTTATAGTAGCTGTCCAGTACCTACAGGGGCCTACAAGAGAGCTGGAGAGGGACTTTTTACAAGGACAGTGATAGAACAAGGAGGAATAACTTTAAACTGAAAAAAGGTAGGTTTTCCAGAGAAGTTGTGGATGTCCCATCCCTGGTAGTGTTCACAGTCAGATTTGGACACCAGTAAGGAAGGTGCTCCTGCCCATTGCAGGGGTTTGGAACTAGATGGTCTTTGAGTTTCAACCCAAACCAATCTACAATACTATCGTACAAAGCAATAGGAAATCAGAAACACCCTTGATGTATGATACCAGATATGTGCCAAATAACTTATTTATATAGTTAGTACACAACCTCATATTCCTTTTAATTGTCAAGCATTATGGCATCATGTGTTGGCTTGTGGAGGGCTAACCGGAACCTGTTTTTATTTAGCCATTATTTACCTAATTTGACAAAGAGATAGAACACAATATTTATTTCTAATAGGAAGCTAAGGAGAGTCGGAACAATTCTGAAGGTCAAGTTTAGAATTAAAAGAGATCTTGATAGGGTGGAAAAGTAGTCTGAAATCAAAGATGCAATATTTTATGTACCTTCATTGGACTCTATTTGAGGAAGAAAAACAGCTAATACAAAAATAGAAAAAGTACAAGAATGGAAAACATTTGACTAGACAAATATTGTTACAAAATATCATGAAAATAACAGAAACAATTTTTCACTGAAAATCTATGTACAGGACAATAAAGTGCAAAAGGTATTACAAAGGTATCTAAGCAAATCTGTCATGCTACTTTATATTTTCCCTCCAAGAAACATTCACAGCATGGTGTCATATGAAACCCACATCACTGATCATGTCAATAAATGTCCCTTTAGGTAAGTTTTACTTTTGTGTCAATGGGATCAATAATCAGACCATTTACAGATCATACATAATGGTCATTTATGAATATTTCCAACAGGTTATAAAATGCAATTTTACAAACTATTTTTTTAAGGTCACAAGAGGTCTTAATATAACATCAGCAAAATGTATATGGGAAAGGATTAAATTCAACTGAATTTTGAACAAAACTTTTAAATACAGAGAATAGGAAACTACCTTCAGTGTCCCCTGCAATTCTTGGTAACGTCCACCACAGCTTTCTATCAGTTTATCACATTCTTTTATTAGCTGAAAGGTAGAACATCATCTTTCTATCCAGTCTGCCTAATCCAGTTTGTATAATTAAGCACTAAAGGTGGAAAAGAATAAGTCTAAATTACTCATAAAAGTTTTATTTTATGTATGTCAAAGTCATTCAACGATGCAACATGAAGATAAAATACTACATGAAAGTTGTTATGTCACCTGAAGCACATATATATGATCTTTTTTCTCAGTAACTATTGCACTCTATCCTTTTCCTTCTGCTCTTTTAGCAGACAGTGTCAGGAAATTAAAACGGCCATATGATTATATGAAGTGGAAGGACAGGAAGCTGTGACACAAGACCAGCAACTGGAACTGCTGGTTCTGTTTTCCAGGGTTAAGGCATCTCAGAAAGACCAGGTTCACATCATCAGATTTAATCTAAAAGAACAGTGTGTCCTGATTCCACACATTTGGAAAATACCACCCTATGCAGTTTACTGTGTTTCAAGCAATAAATATTAAAAAAGGATGTTTCATTTGATACAGAGGGAAAGGTACTGTAGAGTTAATGAGCTGATTTGAAGAAGAGATTGAGTAGAAGTTGGAGGAATGACCATTTGAAATCATCTATATGGAGTAGATAGACATGATTTTGGTCCACCTGCTTAAAAAGATAAAGCATCAAAGAGCTAAAATAAGGATATTCATGTTTGTGTTTTTAAAATCCACATGGCGAGGGTTCTCTCACAAGATAAATTTTAATGTCTACAATTCAGCCACTAGATTGGAAGAGGCAGGAAGAGGAAAGCATTCTAAAGCTCAACATATCATTGCCGGATACAAAGCTTGTATAAGGCTAATATAAAGCTTATATAAAGCGTATATACTTTTATAGCTCAGACTATCTGTTCCTGCTTGTTAAATGCTCTAATTGTTGTTTACTCATTTTGTTGCTTAGCTTGTTTGTTTTTATTGATTTTGTTGTTGAGTATTTCATTGCATTTTATGCCTATTGTGGTTTGATTTTATTGTGTATTTTAATGCAAATGTGTTTGTAAGGAATGATTTTGTATTACCATGAGGGTTTCTTCTGGTTTGCCTTTTTTTTTCTCCCCTTTCCTAACAACTTTGCATCTGAAATCTATCCTGCTGCCAAACGGACCTCACACTTGGCTAAGTTGCAAGATTGTACTTTTTGATGAACGTACTTCAATGCATGTAAATAATCGACCAGTATAGAAAGATTATGCAAATATAAATTAGAACAGTTTCTAGAAAAATTAATATTAATGTAAGGATAGTAAATACATCCCATAGACACAGGAAAGCACCAAGACTAACTCAGATACAATCAGTAGAATCTGACCCTCTGTAATCTTAAATCTTGTTCCTGACAAGTACTCAGTGATGATAAAACTCTGCATTCGTGCTGAATCTGGCAGATTTTTTGTATTTAAAGACAAAGAATCTGACAATTTAGCCTAAGCTTCTTTTGGTCTATCATGTAAAACAATACCAAACTCTTCTTTGCCAATTTGCTTCAAGAATCAACTCTTCTTTAGTAGTCTTATATGGATTTTTAAAAGAAGACAAGGGGTTAATTTTTTTTCTCTATGCTTTTTCCAAAATAGTAACTTAAACATGTCTAAGAAGACATTGCCTTGAAGATGGATAACATATTTCTGAGTCCTTTGAAAACACACTGTAATGGACATTTTAAAAATAATTGAGAATCATATTGCCGACATAAGACAAATATAGATTATTTGGCAGATCTACATGCATATATCTACTGAGAGCTATTTGAAAAGTGAAAGTATTATCCTGAAGCCAATTGTCAATCTAAATACAGCCAACAAGTATCTACATACAACTAAGCATGTTTGGATGATCAGCCATAACTTGATTTTTTTCTCAGAAAATCCTTAGTTGTGATCCCAAGGTATTACAGCAGAAATGTTAACAAAGTTAGAATAGTATTGAATTTCGTATTGGATAGGGAGAAATTAGAACAACAAAAGTAACTCCAAAATTTAACACTACTAAATAAGAAAAAAACCCTCAGTATTTCCCACACTTGCACAGAAAAATAAATTGTTTTCAAATCTTGCCCTCTCTCAATGCTTTAACTGATGTTAAAAGGCAGAGAAAGGTTCATCAACATAAAGAATGTGACATGCTGTTCTTGCATTTAAAAAGTATTTTGGATGGAGAAATCAGAATACTACGCAATTTAATAGCACCAACTAGACAGAGTTGAGAAGCTTCCTTTTCCAAGCATATGTTTGAGAAAAAAAATATTCTTTTCTTAACAATCTTGTTTATAACCACAACTTTTTTCAAGTTTTAGAATGCAATTTAATTTAGAATTTTCCTCAGAAAAAGTATTTTCCAATGATCAATTAAGGAACGGTGTTTGCAGAACAGATTAGGCTTTTAATAGCCAGATGAGAACTAGTTCATTGGACTGAATGAACTGCAGGAGCCCTTACTGACCTTTTGAAAGTTGCTCCGAAAATAGTGAGCCAAACCTTTACTTGGGATCAAAGAACTGTATCAGCTCAGCACTAAGAATCATGTAGCAGTGATCATTGACTCTTTTCTTTCCCTCTCCCTTTTCCTAGGGAGTTAGGTGCAAACCATGAACTCCCCTTCTCAATGAAATGTATCCTTTACAATGGGAAGGTGGTTTTATCATGGGTGCTTACCTACATTTTTGTGTTGACCATTTCCTTGTTGTACCACCAGATTCATGAAACATTCCTCTGCTAGAACGTGGCTGGAGTTCAACTCATTAAAAAAAAAAACAAAAACCAAACAAACAAAAAGCCACACAAAACAAGAAGAATTTGTACTGTATACCAAATTCACTGCTAGCATGCTTGTCAGCAACATGGCAAAATCAAAGGTACTCTTTAGTATAATGACAATAAATCCAGCTTGTGTGATTTACTATTTAATTTTGTAGGCTATATGATCATTCTTAGAAAAGTATACTTCCATTTTAAATTTATGCATTAAATACCATCCACCAACTAGAGCAGTCTTAAAATTTTATATTCTTTGAAACTAGATTTCAGTACTAACATCTGTTATAAATTACTTCTGTTTCATTAAATTTTCTTCTGCAACTTGTCTGTCTCTCACTGATGTGTCTGACTCAGTAACTGGGAAAAAAGTGTCTTCTATCAATCAATGACCGAAAGTGCTGAATCTGAAAATGCTGACTGAGCATCATGGAGGGCAGGCAGGTTGCTGGTCGCAGTCAAGGAAGTTAAACAAATTTCAGTATGGATGTTAAATGACTTTTAAAAAGATATTGAAAGAGCAATCAGGAAGAAAAAAATATCCTCCTCAAACAAAAGCATGAAAAAATCATTGACCTGCAATTGTCACTTAAGGAACAAAATAAAAGAATTCTGTTACCCAAGCTGAACTTTCTCCAATGGCAATGACTAAAAAAATATGCATATGTTTCATAATTGCCTTCTAATATTTTATGTCAAACAGGATTTTAAATATTTCACAGCAAACAAGAGAGTGATTAAGTAAATGTATTACAACCATTTAAGAATTCTTAAACATGGATTAATGTTTACAGAAGCATGTAACTTCAGTAATGACTTTCTGAGATTATAACCAATTTTCATCAATAACTGCAGTACTATCCATCGCTATTCACTTTCACTGTCTATTGATTTATTAGTTTACATGCAAAATATGTGCAGAATTTAATTTGTAATAAATAAGTGTATATGTATAGTAACAAATTTAACTAACTCCAGACCTGTACATCCTGCCATGAAAGTATGAAATTATCATTCTAAGACACAACAGCAATTGGCCTGTTTAGGAAAGGCAAATTGTGTCTCTTAAACCTCCTTATTTTCCAAGACATGAAGGAAGGTTTCACTCTTCATATACAGAAATTAACTGTGCAAAATAGCAACTAATGCCAGAAATTGCACATGTGAATATTGAATTAAGTTTTTATTTGTAATACTTCCTTTATTTTGAGACCCTTGTTCTCAAGTCATACTTCTGAAAATACTGGCTTTATAAAGTGTAGGGAGCTTCCCTATCAAAGAAGGATTTGGCAATGCCAAAATTGCACAGGTAGTGCCAACAGAAAAGAGCCCTGTAGAAGAATAGGAACTGATTTTCTGCAAAGCCAATTGATTTGATAATTGTAGACCATATTGGCAGACAAATTCAAGATGTCATTTAGCAGTACTTTTTCAAGGTTAATGAATATGTTTGTCTCTGGCTAGTAAGAACAGCATCACTATGGATCACAATTATCTTCTTACAATCATCTGTTGTTTACATTGCACAGAGCAATGTGCCATTTCATAGATATTAAACTACCTATTTTATGTTCTGCCCTATACAAGGGAACTTTCATATGCACATGGCAACTGAGTTCCTAACATGAAAATTCAAAGTTTTTAAACAAAAATAATACTTAGGAAAAGAAAGGATCATGGGCCAAAAGCTGGTTAAGAGCTCTGAAGCAGAACTTTCAGACAAGGTGTTGTTTTCCTTTGGTTAGTGTCCCATTCAAGAAACTTGTAGTTTTTTATACTGGGAGTGTGTAGTTCCAATTAAATGATTTTGCACTGTTGATACTTTAATTCTTTGAATTTCAATACGTAGCTTAAATTTTCAATCTTAAATTTTTAATTAATTAATTACATTCCATCTACATAATGTTCTGATGGAGTGGTCACTGTCAAGTGACAGACTTTCAGAACCTGGAAAACATTCTTTAACCATATGTATACAAGTAACAAGTTATCTTCTTTCCAGTAGAAAACAGGACAAAAAATGCAACCATATTCTTTGAACAAGAATATTCAGCAGCTTTTTACATTTTTTGGGTGTATTTGCTCCAGTTTTCTAAGAAGTTCATTCTTCCTCAGAATCATGCTTAAAATCAGCAAAATGGCTTGTCAGAATTAGAGAGAATTTCACTCAGGCTTTCTGCTCAATAGTTTTTTGCATCTTTTATAATCACAAGTGTTCATGACAATAAAATTAAGATTATGAAATAATGATCTTGAAGACTAGATCTTCCTACAAACACTAGAAATATCACAGACTCTTCATTACTCATGACAATATGCATTCATTATTGCACTGTTTTAAGAGACTTATGGATCTATAATATTAAATTGATCAAGAACAAATCTAACTCTCAAATTGTTGAGTTATAAGATATGACAAAATAAGGAACCTGATTTTGTTCCTGATCAGAAAACAAGTTAATTATATTCTAAAGGAAATCTAGACATTAATGTATTTTCCCTGATATTACTAAAGCCTTTAGTGGCTAAGTAAGTTTCAAAAAACAACAGCAGTAATTAAACAAATCTCATAAAATGTACAAAGTTAAAATGTGGTGATTCACACTGCCTGGAAGTCCCATCACATATTTCTGTGTTTTATAATTCATTGTAGTACATTAGTGAACAAATACAATTAAAAATAGAGTAATGCATCTTAAAATGCACTTTATTCATTTGTTTGACAAGTATAATCTTGTTATTGTAGTACTTCATAGTATACTTGCAAATGTTCAACAGTACATTTGGAAAAAGTAATACAGTCTAAGTAATGCAAAATTTCATTTAAACACTGTTACAACATTTTTATCTAAAACAGAGAAGTATTTATAAATGTACAGACTAGTAAGTAAAGACTTATGAGGAATTTAATTCAGAAGAATAGTAATATATATATATGACCCATGCAAATAATATCGAAACTCACTTATTTTTCACTCTCCACTGGGGAAAACTTGTTCATTCACTTTTAAGCATGAAATGTAGGCTGGGTGTTCCCTATACCATTCTCAGTCTTCCCAACAGAAATGCTGCTAATGTAGCTCCTCTTTACCACTGCAAAACCATTCCTAAAATAAACAAAAATACCTGCACCTGTAAGCTCCAAAACCAGAAGAATGGCTGAAAAATAGTAATAAATTCTTGCTGGACAGTGGAAGCTAAGTATCTTTTTCATAAAGAAGCTTTTCTGATACCTGAAGAGGAACAGTGGACAACTAAAGTTTTCTCAGTCAAGGACTAACAAGTGAGTGTTCCTCTTCTCCCAGAATTATCATTTTAAGTGGAAAAGGATGGCAACCAGAGTGGAGGTAAGCAGGCATATATTGGGGGAAAAAAAATACGTTTTCTGCTTTCAAAGTAAAATTTCTGAAGGTTTACATGTTCCTCCCACCCAAACAATGCACTGTCAGTGTTATCCAAAGTACAGAAACTTCCCAGTGTGAGGACAAGTGATTTTAAGATTAATGGACAAATTAACCTTTGAAAATATTTTTTTATGTTTGTAAAGTGATAGAAACTATTTCTTTTAAAAGTTACATCAGCATACTTTTCTGATTAACTTTCTTTTTTTTATTTCCCCACATTTTCTAGGAATCAATAAGGTATGTTTGAACTCACCTGAAAGCTCATTATAGAAGTTTCAAGTGGTACAATCCAAATAGGTGGACAAGTAGCACGAGCAATTTGGTCACTCATTAAGTTGGTCTTGTCAATGCAAAAGTACAAGGTAAGAAATGTGACAGAAAATAACCTGAATTTGAATGCTTGTCTCAGCTAGTAACACAGAATATTTCATATCTATATATTCCACTACCATCTTACAGAAAAGTGGGTATTGCCACATAGTGATCCAGAGACAAGAGGGTGCATGTGAGTGTGATACACATAAAAATGAAAGTGTTTAGTACCTTGGTCCTGGCAATAAACGTGCTTGACTGAGAAAACAGACAAGCCCCTTAATGAAACAATAAATTAACTACTTCTGGCTGAAATAATCTTCAAATGTAGGTGAGAGTACTTGGATTCCAGTACTAGAGTCTGTCATAGTTTTTTATCAGTACCTACAGACATGATGCAGTTCATGATGACCTGCGCTCCAGATGGTGTCCTGAAACTTGATACCAGGAATAAATTTTGCTTTAGTTCAGAAACTACTTCACTGATTTGTTCAAAGCTCAAATATCTGAAAAAAGCATTTCTCAGTTTGCTGCTTGAACTGTTTTGTCAAAGTATGTAGCTATTAAGCTTATCATCGTGCCATTTGAAGATTGTGACTGTGAAAAAATCAGCTATTTACATAAATTTATTCAGCCATTTTTATGCAGTTTCATTTTTAACCACATTGATTCACTAGATTGCCTTCTCTAGTCCAATTAAGTCCAAAAAAATCACTGACTAGACTTTCTCAAAGGAACAAAATTATTGATCATCATATTTCAACACTGGCTTACCACATCCATTGCAAGAAGCAAACTGAAGTCTTAACATTTACTTTACTCTAGAAACTACTAAATGTGATAAGAAAAATGTCATTGCCTTCATCTATCACATGATTGCTGCAAACCGTGCATCTGATCCAATTCCCAATACTATCAATGAAAACATTTCCATTGATGGCACTGCCACAAGGTCAATTCCTACAAGGGAAAGTTGTGTCTTTTTGGAATCAGATGAAAACACAATAAAGTCAGAATATTATGCCCTCCTCTAAGGTACCAGTGACTAAAGGAATTTTCTCAAAATAGTTCACAATAGGTGCATGGTTTGGTGCTTTTATGGGGTTTTTTGTGTGGTTTTTTTTTTTTTTTACAGTATAACATACTGCTTCTGTCAGTGTCATTATTCTTGAGAAAGGGTAAACTTTGAAAGTGAAGGACTGAAATTACATGTCATTATGGTAACCAGGCAAGACTTACAGCAGCTCTGTGCTGTGCCTGGAAATTTAAAAATGTCTAATATGTGTTTTAGGCCAGAAGGAAATGGGAGAGAGGATATTGATACTGGAATGCGTGAGAAAACTTAATGTCAATACAGAGGCCTTAGTCAACAAGGGGTTAGGATGGAACAGAAACATTTACATATTTTAATTTTAAGAGTTAGGATCATTGGTTTTCAAGGAGGGAAGTGATGACTTAAGGAATATGTTACAATTGTCAGTATTTAGCTCTTCACAACAAATCCATAGTTTCTCTAGACATCCTGTGCATACTTACTCAAAGTAAAAGGGCATCCCAAAGATCTTATGGGAAATTTCACATGACAAAATTAAATACTAATTTTTTTCTAAAATAATTATGAAAAAATCAAAATTTCTATCTTGAAAACTAAAAATATTCCTTTGTAGTTGCAGACGACCTATGCAGGCCCCAATTCCACTTTTCTTCCCTTTAAAGGTATGATCAGAAGATGAACAGATTATTTTCAAATATGTGTTCCTATGGGCATTTTTCCCACAGAAAAATAAAAATAATAAAAAATAAAAATACTTTTTTAAAAAAGTATTCAAGCATTGAGAAAATATTCAAGGATTGAGAGATATACTTTTTTTTTAATCATATGGGATTCTTTATCTTCATTTGTAGGAGTGAAAAGCAGTTAAATGAGGAAAAAAGAGCAAAACACTTAAACTAAGGAAACACACAGATGTAGCCCTATGGATCTCAATTCCCTCTCAGTTTTGCCTTCTGGCAATCTGGTTCACATTTCTATAAACTACGCAACTATTGCTTTCACTGAGATTCATTGCACCCCATACAGACATTTATGGGAAACATTACATTCACTTCTTGTTGGCTAACTGCTTTTGTAGAGATTCCAGCAAGGTCTTCATCTCTCACAAAAACTCCAGACGTTAATTAATTCCCACCAACATTCATTCAGGAAAAAGTCTGTTCTACTGAAACTGAAAAGCATAGTGCGTTTTAGTTGCTCTTATTGTGCAGGTCTGATTAGTAAAGCCATTTTGCCAGCACCTGTCATTCTTGTAAAATTTCAGACCTGCTTGTAAGAGTGATGAAATATTATATGCTCTTCTATCAAACAGTTGTCCAGCAAGTCAATCAAATATGCAGCAAATCAATGAGAAGACCATTTTCAACCGTCTTCTGCATTTTCGCAGTTTGGACAAACAGTAAGACATTTCTAGTCATTCAGTGTGCAGCCACATTATCAAATTCAATCTCTTTTCCAACAGTGAAGAAAATATTCTTAAAGGTGAAATCCTCAGCAGCAGTAGTAAGTGTGATGCTGTTTTTTAATGTAATCCACTAAATATTATACTGACCAAAAGCAACAGGAAAACCATTTTGTTACTTTATGTTGCAATTCCCTTCTCCCCACTCACAAGAGGAGACATGAAGAACCTCTTCATAACAATATTCTCAGAGGTTTAAGTAGAGTTTCAACAATCTTTCATGGTTATCTTCACTTAAATAAAATCCATGTGAAAATAACGTAAATCTCTCACTGTTGTCTTCCTAAGCTTAGACTAAACTGGGGAACAGGAAAAGAGAGAAAGAAAAATGCTCATATTGGTGACCTCTTACTCGTTGGTGCATGGCTTCACTGCAAGGTACAGTACTATATTATTTGTTTATAAATGAAACACATAAGTGGAACCTTATGTTCAGAGGGACAATCAGAGGACCAAAAATGACTTACAAAAAGTTATTATACTTGGGGGACATTAAAACAAATTATATAAGTTACAGTAACATATAGGAAGGAAGGAGTCAAGCCCCAGCTGAATACCCTCCTCTAGCAGGGAAAACACTAGCCCAAAAATCCTGGTAGAATGATGCACGGTCATTAGGTGATTCTAGTCCCAAGAATTGAGATCAAAGTCCAGTCTAAAGAGGTGTAACACTCCAGGTAGCCAAAAGCAGCAACTGGGCAGAACTGAAAAAAGGAAAACATGCTGAGTAAAGATACAGAAAGTACAGCAGCTGCCACTCCCAGGCATGAATGCAAACCACAAGGCATCAGCATTAACCTGCAGCAGATCTTCCGAGCACCAGTCATTGCAACGGAAGTATGGTTGCATTCAGTCATGTCAAGCTGACAATATCCAAAGGTTTATGCAAATGAAAAATAAAATGGCTGTAGATAGATGTAGATAGATGGATTAAGAGAATATTAAATACACAGTTCTGCTATTTGAGATTTTCCTATGCAGTACAACAAAGAAATAAGGCATGGACAAGGAAGCTTCAAATGAAGAAGGAGTTTGTAAATGAAGTGAAAAAACAGGAGAAAAAACATGCATGTTCAAAAAGTTAGGTTAACAAAAGAGATTAGAATCAAAGACTATCAACTGATATTGTCACATAAAATATTAATGTTGTTTAAGAGAGAATCAAATTGAATGTGGCTACAGTCTTCAGTGACAGGCAGGAAAAAAAATGTTTCCCAGTTATCAAAAAGAAGTGTGAGACAGGAGTAATTAAGGGCTCTGTGGTAGTTTCTCTAGGCTTGAGGCATTGTTCTAAAAATTGTGAAAGTGACAGCACAATTTTCATTTTGGATATAGAGCCACATCTGTAAAACAAATGCAATTTTTCAGTATTAATACAGAAAGGAAAGTTGAATGTTATCTAGAGGAAAAAGTGTAAACTTAGAAGTGAGATTTCCCAGTCCAGACCTTTCCAAACCAATGTTAATCCAGCACGAAATTGATTTCTACCAACTCTGGGGTCACTAGCAGCACCAACAAAAACAAATGCCAAATAAATGACAGATAGTCAGATATCACAAATATTTCTGGAGACAATGGCTACCTTCCCAGTCAGCTTGAGAAACCCAAGACTTCTGGAGTTACTTGTGTACACCTCTACAACTTACAGTGAAAAGTCAGGCCATTTCTTCAAACTCTTCTCAACAATTTAAACACTAAGGTTGTCTCTGAGCTGACCACAGTACTACACTGACCTCAGAAATAAGCATTTCTCAGTTTGAGGAAGTGTTGAAGTTTCATTAGTTGTGCTGTGTTTCTTTCTCGGGACAGTGGGTGATGGAAATGTTGTAAGCAATAACAGCATTGGATGTAAGCCTATATTTCCAACTCAAACCTATTCTCTTTTGAAAATTGATCCCAGCTGATGAATTAGCTGATGTTTGTGTGCTATTTATTTACTCCCAGTCAAAAATAAAAGTATACATAACTGATTTTCTTCAGACTATACTTTAAGAATGATAGAATTCTCCATGCTGAGAATGAAAGCTGTAACACTTCAAGCCATATTCTGCAAACTTTGTTTATCCTGAGGAATATCTTATCTGTCAAATGAATACAGAAAACTGAAGGGTAAAGTAATTTTAAGTGGGAATACTCACAGCAGCAACTCACCTTTATTACAAGTATTTCTGATTAAATCATTGGTGTTTTCACTTAAATCTAAGAGCCATATAATACACAACTCTCAAAAACTTTTCTGCTATGTTCAGTATTCAGTACAGGAATGTAGTATTACTGTCCCTATTCTTCCATAAAATGCTGTGGTAACCAAGAGTTAGCTGGCATGAATACGCCATAATTTCTGTTTGTAAAAGGAACAGAATCGAGCAAGGCTTTTAATGAGATTTTATCTTTAACATTTTCAGTTTCACTCTAGAGTTTATAGGCTAGTTATGCATAGTACATCCTGTGATTACTTTTTAGAGTTTATGTATATATATACACACACACGTATACACAGAAACACACATACATTACACTATGTAGAGAAAACAGTCTTGTCAAAATTGTGAAACACAGCTAGCAAAGTCATGTGAGTTTTATTCTATAAAGTGTTAGTAGGCAGTTAAATGTCATCCCATCAGATCTCGGAAGCTAAGCAGGATCAGGCCCACTTAGTATGTGGATGGGAGACCTGCTGGGAATACTGTGGGCTGTAGGTTCCAGTCCTGAGGACTTCACTGTCGCCGTCCAAGATCGCTTGGCCGTGGCAGATGAACCTTAGGAGTTAGAGGGTGGGGCCAGTTCCATGCACGCTGTGCCTCACCTAAAAATCTACTGCGCAGGCTCCAAGGGCACACCCACGTGGGGAGAGCCCTTCCCAAATCTTTGTTCATGAAGCCGAGCCATACATACATACATCCATACATGTTTTAGTTTTCCACTTCCTCAGACTCAATTCAGTAGGCAAATTCATGACCTGTGATGATGATGATTTTTTTAGTATTTTGTTGAGAGTCCAAAACTCAGGTACCAAATTTAAACTGAAAGAACCCTTTCACTCTGTTTAGCCAACACAAGCCTCCACATGTAGGAAGTCATGTGCATATGAGACTACAAATGGCATACTAACATATTCAATTTTTAGAAATTTATTTCTTTTTGTTTCTGGCTAAGATACAACTAAAACAATAAAAGTATAAGTTTATTCTATTTAAATTTTTTTTTCAGAAGGATGCTTGCGGTGCTCACTTTAATACCTGTAATTACAAGAATGAAAGGGGAGGGAGGTGTATCTGTAGTAGGTTCCCAGTCATTGTAGATACCACTGGAGTACACAAAGTACTTCACTGACCAGTAATATTAAAGTTCTTTATGGATAATTGCGTATGTAAACAAAACTGAAAGGCAAAATCTCAGCCTTTGAGACAAAAAACATAATATCAAAATCATCTTAAATAATTTCAACCACAAAAATTATTGATAGTCTCAACTGAAGTGCCTTTATTACAGATTCAGATATAAAACAGAAGAAAAGTGTTAGCCAACAGAAAAAAATCATTGTATATAAGCAACCTCTGCTTAGTTTAACTTTTAGAATTTGCAAGTAAATTCAGCTATTTAAACTATGTCTCATGTTATGTTGATTCTCCTCTTTCATAATAAATCTTGCCCGACAAGGATATCTATATCCAAAGTACCTATCCCGTAATGTAGACTATAATAGCCCTCTGTGTTAAGAGGAACTGGGACAGAAATAGATACTGTATGACTAAATGCTGATTGACAGTTCCATCACAT
>JAOXXN010000065.1:35648754-35667346 GCA_026770055.1 Myrmophylax atrothorax | reverse complement strand
CCTCAGTTTAGCCTATACTCTGTGTGTTCTGTCTTTTAAAAGCTTGGCTTCTAATGTTTAGGGGCAAAAAAAGTTAAAATTACGTTTTTTTAGTATACTACAATCTTAGCCACTGTTGTTTGTACTGCATATGTAAATTAATCTGATCTAATTTCCCTTTCTGCAAATGCTTTCTAGTGAACTATGCAAACCTACTGTTCATTTTGGCAGCTTTTTAAGTATAATTAGATTTTTTTTAATGCACTGATATGCACATTATGTTCCCAGAGTGACACACTGAACCATTATTTTTCAAATACATTAGCCAGAGATCAAATTATTCAGTGTCTAATGAGAAATGAAGTCTTTCTTCTCAATTACCCATTAAAATGCTGCTTCTAACAAAAAAAAAAAAAAAGAAAAAGAAAAAAAAAGAAATCACATGGAAGACTGTTACTATGTAAATACCTAAAGGAAAATATTTTCATGGGATGTGGGAAAGAAACAGGAGGAAAACAGTACGGAGACAGTGACTGAAATGTCTGCCAGGTACATATCCAAGACAGCTTAAAAGCCCCTATGAAATGAAACCTAGCTTTTGAAGCTGTCAGAGTTTGCCACCTTGATACATTATTGTACAAGTCTGAAGAATTCCTTGACAGAAGAACTTTTATAAAGAGCAGCTGAGACACTAGGAAAAGCATAGGGCCTCTCTCTCAAAATAATGGTTTATAATCACACACATGATAAAGAAATGTATCATCTTAGTGACTGACATATACTCGCAAGTGCACAGGCAAGACAACTGCAGCCACCACAACTGGCTCTCAAGTCTGGCGAAAGACCTATCAACATTTCTGTCAGAAATAAGGCCATTTACAAATTGGTACCCCAATTCTCTCTCACCCCTGCCTTCTCTGCTTCCTTCCTGTATTTCATTGTCTTGTGTTAAAGCCTAAGAAATAAGTACTAGGTAGAAACTTGCAGTCTATTAGAGAGCTTTAAACAGAGCCTGAAAATATCTTAAAACACAAAATAATTTAATTAATTAAAAAGAAAAATATCATACTGTTTTGCTTCTTATTTTTTTCATCCATATGAGACAACATACTTTTCTTGAGGAGTAAAAGGCCCAAGAACAAATCAAAAAACCCCAAATAGGTCATGTAACTGGGAATATTATATGGATGCATTTTTAAAGCTTAAAAAGATCTTTATCAACAGCACCACAAGGCAATCCTTGAGACACAGATAAATAGAAGGGAAACCTTTAAATGCAAATAGAATTAAACACACAAAACTCTTCTTAAAAAATAATGTAGGAAAGTAATTATAACATTTCCTAGAAATGTACATGCAGGTAGATAATGACTGGACAAACAGGTGAAAGAAAATCATGAAAGGACCATAAAAATGAAAAAGAACCTGAAAACATATGGCTTAGTAAATACCTGTCTCACAGATTACAGGATGCTGTTGGGTAAAAGGATCATTACATATCTTTTCATGTTCCAGTACCACAGTCCTTAGCAACCGGTATTGAGGACAACTTCACTGGTATAGGAAAATTTTGGTCTGACCAGATGCAAACATTTATGATCAGCAGGAGCACAAGATAAATAAATCTTTGGAGATACTACCAAAAATCCTAAAGATGGATTAAATCTAGTACAAACTCCTAAGCATAGTTGCACTAATAAACAAACAAACAAATAAATAAATAAATGGCAATTTCTACAGCACTTTTATTTTATTTCATTAAAATTGTGGTTGTCTGTGTTTTAACAAGTAGACCCAAAACGCAAACATTTAAATGATGATGCTTGCCTTGAGAAATCCATTATACTGCTACTCCAGTAGGAATTATGTTGCCTTCCAGGGAGATGAGAATCAGTAGATAAAGGCTCAAATCTCTTATGATTTAAGACTCTAAGCCATGTTTTATAACTAAATTTGTGTTAATTATAAATAATTTTCTAAATGTGATAGCTCATGTCTCTAATACCAACTACTCATGAATCTGTGACAAGTAGAACACAATCTCGCCTTTTCCCAGTCCACTAAATTCAGTGGAATTTGAGGTTACGAAAGGTTTTTGTTAAGTCTGTACACACAGGGCCTAGACAACACAGGGAGTACTCTGCAGTCATCAGGGTGAAAGTGTAAACACATATGGAGCAAAGAGAATCTAATTATCAACTACTGTCAATTATGCTTTGGTATATTCTCCTATTCTTTTTTGTGCGATTTTCCAAATGTTCTCTTGATCAAAGTAGACACCTTATTTCAGAAATACAAAACATGCACTCAGAACCCTAGAGCAGCAAATAAAGTGCAACGATCAAAAAATTAACAGAAAAATCACACTAAAAACCCTGTGCTTTCACTTACGACGTTATTCAAGTTTTACCTAAGTGAACTTGAAAACAAGGTTCTTTTGTACAGTTTAATAACCTGACAATATAATCTCATGCATCCAGTCTTGGAGTACATCATCTTCTTAAGTAATCATGTAATAGTGCTATGACATATGCAGGTGTTCTGAATAAATTATTCAAGCCCACTATGAATTATGTCAAACATCATTTTTCAGAATTACTGCACACCAAACAGGTCCAAGCATGAACTGCAGACCCTTAGACTTCTGAAATGCACAAATCACATTGTAGAAGTTGTCAACTGTACAGCAAAAATATTCAATTTGGCAAGTACCTAATATAGTGCATGCACAGTTGGTATAGTGCATCTGGAACATACCTAATTCTCCCTGTATTTGCATACACCTATTTTAGAGTAGGCAAATTAGCACCTCAGATCTTCCTGAGCAACTGGGGCTTCAGAAACATTATTAATCTTACCCTACAACAGTCCCAGGACTGTACAAAATGCATAGGTAAACAGGAATCTAATCCCGAACTCCTCAACATGCAACATTGTTTCATCATGATAAAAGGAATACTTGTAAAAGAAGTTAAATTATTTTCTTTAAATTAAGCTTAACAGAGTTGGATATAAGATCACTCAGCTTCACTTCTACTTGCTTCATACCTAAACCCCACATTCAACTAGGATGACGTTGCTTATTTTGAGCAACCGAATGCACCATCACTTAACAGAACTTGACAATGAAGCAAACATGAGAATTTAGATATGCAGTGCATAGGTGATAAGACATTGTTGCCAAGTACCAAAAGCAGCCTAAAGATTAAACTTGGGGTGAAAATATGCAAGAATCAGCACAAGAAGGCCAATTAAAAATGCAAGAAATGCCCTTTAATTCCAGTTTAATTGGTACTCAATCTGGAAATCACCACATGTCCTCTCAAGAGAGCAAAGAATCTGACCAAAGTGGGTATAAACATTATTTTCAAGCAATAAGATAGCAGGGGACTAAGCAGTCTTGGAACTGATATTTCAAATTGATTTCTGTGGAAATTGCATAAATCATACTATTAGCTCAAACATTTATTGCAAGTTTGCTGAATATTGATGCATCAAGAAGAACTTGAAATGAAGAACTAAATCCTAAAATTTCTCTGTTAGTTGAATTTGGTTACATATCCCAAACACTTTTCAGGAATATAAATATTTTTCTCTCTTGGGCAGGCTGACCAGATCCCCACAACCTGTAAAATACTGCTGATGTGAAGAATACATACAGATCATAAGAATGAGGAAAAAAATCCGGGGGCTGAGAACCAGTATAGCTCTTTTCTTTCCAAAGCATTTTCAACTATGAGCATAGTGTTGTAGTCTGTACTAGGTGACTGCTCTGGCAGATGTCTGGTCTAAGGTCAACAGAAAACCTCCTTCTTGAGTTTCATTTTTCACTTGCTGTGTGTAACAAAAGATGAGCTAGAGTTAGCATTTTAAGAAACTTTTGAAAACATGGTATTGGAAAGCTGAAAGGAATCATTAGCACTGACTCAGTGCTTCTTAACACTATTCATATATATATATGTGTATATATATATTTGTTTTCAAAATGAGTGCTTTAATCCTCCATCATAAAACTAAGCAAAACCTGAAAACAAAAAAAGCCCAGCACTGATGAGCAATCTTGCAATAACGAATCAGTGTGCACACATGAGGGAAAAACAAATGCAGTTGGGAAACAGATTTCGGTGTCAAGTTTCCCCAAGTGTTGTTATAAATATCAGGAAATTAAAAAATGCTCTTAAAATGCATGAACATTATTTAGGTCTTTAATCTGGAAGGGGCATGATTGATTTTGCAGGGTGGAAACTGCCAACTGTACCAGTGCCTGCAGATGGAAGGGGCCGGCACATAGCTGCCAATTTCAGGGAATATATTTCATCTACTCTCTAAAATGGATTGCAAAAACTTGTTGTCTTCTGCTTGCTCCTCCAGGATCATGTTACACTAAACAGCTTAAAGGGAGAATGGCAGCAGTCTTTTACTGAAACAGGTGAAGTCACTAAACATGACTATGTTTCAGATTTGAGAATCTGATTCCTTATAAAACATTTTGGATAGTATAACTTTAGACTATCAGACATGACAGAGTTTCCAAAGCTACTCGTAAAGCCATTATGTCCATGTAAAGAGAATCGCTCCCCCTCGTCTTTTTTTTTAAGTATCAAACTTACTTGGCTTCTTTTGTTCTTTCAGTTGGACAGAAATACTCATCTCTCCCCAGTTTTTACTTTAGCTTTTCTCCCATATTGAAAAAATAATTTCTAGGGTCAAAAGGAAATTAAGTAGAGTAAAGCCATCTTTCTAAGCCATTTTCTACAGCTTTGTTCTTTCAAAGATTACATATTCCCTTTCCCCCTACTCTGCACTGGAAACTGTGCTTATGCCAGCACCTTGTTAAACTGATTGCTGAGTCTTTTCCTCTGGAATTAGCACCACTGCAGCAGGTTAGCAACAGAGGCTGTCTCAAATATCTTGTGTTAAGGACAGATCTGAAAAGTTATCTGCACTGTGGAATAAAGCTGTTTTGCTGGCAGCAAGAATACTAGAACGGATATAAAGTGTCTTGAGGAAAATTGTCTTTAGGACTGCATCCCATTAAAGACATTTGAGTGGTATTTTGTCCCAGTGGTTCCAGCAGGGGCAGACTGTTATCCCTGTTTTAGCTCTACTAGTATAATCCACATCTACATATGTGACATGAAGAAAACTCATTTTCCCCTTTATAAGGATTCTTCCCTTATACTCTTTTTAGTTTAGATCTCATTTGCAGACACTTGTGCCACTACAGAAACAGAATTGCTGGTTCATATTCATCCCCAATACACAATACAAAGCAAGGTACAAGATAAGCCCTTTGCTTTCTTTCTGAAACATTCCTTTCATGCTCACTGTAAGTTTGTGAGATATACTCTAACATCATTTGTTACATATTTCATACTGCAATGGCATGCTTGATTACATCAATCTATACAAAACAGAAACTGGCAGCCAGTCTCCCAATTTCTGCCAACTGTAAAGGTTAACATGTACGTTGGCATAATGTGGGTGTGTAAATAAGGGAATTTGTGTAGTCCTTTATTTAGCAATGTAAGAAAACATATTTCAGGTCGGAGATGAATAGTTTTCCTTCCCTCCAGGTGTCTATTTTCTATTTTGGAAATTTCAAGGAAGGGATTAAACATGCACAAGCACTACTTAGCAACAAAACACTAAGGAACCATACTGTGTGTACTATAACTTCATTTCATAAGACTATCATCACAAACTGCCAGTATTTCATCACTGCCAAGATGTCTTTGGAGAGAGACAGGAGAAGTCAAAGAAGTGGCTCTCAAGACACCCCCAATAAGCTCTCTGCCATCACTCAAGCCTCACATAAGGCAAGTTCACCATCCCCAGGGATAATTAAAAAATTTACTTCTAGACCAACTACCTTTAAGAACAAAAACATTTGCTCAGTCAAGTACGTTTATCGTTTCAATTTTGCATCTTCAGATGTTCCTATTGTTGAACAAGCAAAGACATAAATCAGTGGCTGTCTTATACAAAAACTTGGTGTCAGTATAAAATAAACTTATATGTCTTTCTATATTTGTAAAATAAATGTTTTCTAATCCAATGCAGAAATCCACATTAAATTAATCTAATGAAACTGATATGAATTTTCCCTTGAAATTTTATTCTGGAATTCCAGAAATTAACCAAGCCATTTGGCATGAATAAGCCACTATTTAACAGTAAGGATAAAGAAGAATTATTGATGTACCTGTGCCCTCTTATTCCCAAGCTTGGTTTGTGTAACAATTCATATTGATGACTATTAAGCGAACCATTCAAATAAACATCTACAAATTTCTAAGCAACGGCAGTACTACATTTGCCATCCTTCTATGTGTATAACACTGTCTTCCTTTAATTTTAAACTATGGCAATGCATTCCTCTGTTAAAGTCTTAGAAGACAGAAAGTTTGCAAGTCATATGAAATGCAAACAGTAGTCAGAAGGTATTTTCTTTCAAGGACCCTAGTCTTCTGAGTTTCCAAGATAAGATACAAGAACAGAAGGAAAAAATTAAAAGTGTGCACCATTCATTATAGGTGACATGAAGGTGATCACGACTTTAAAGCTGGCTGTCTAAAGGCTGAAACATTGAAGGAGAGCAGGTGGTCCAAAATAAAGGCAGTGAGTATATACTCAACAAAGTACCTACAAAAAAATGACAGATCTTATGCAGGGTCACTTCTGCTTAAATAGAGAACATAACTGTAAGACTCTCCCTATCAAGAATCAAAAGTCTGTTGAAACAGAAAATACCAAATTCAAGCTTCACAGAAGTTTTATCTGCATTTATGGCTCTACCTTTTACAAACAGAACCAAGCAAACCAAGCATAAGTATTCTGTTTAATAAGCTATTAATCCATTGGCATTATTTTTGTGCTGTTTTGCTGTTGTGATGTGTAACATAAATGCCAGAAACTGAAAGTATATAGTCTTAAAGAAAATGAGATGAGCACAAAAGAAACCTAAAACACGTTAAAATGGATAACCTGTGACTGCATATCTCTAACAGAAGTGATACAAACTTCACACATACCCTTACAAAGTGTAATGTATTTGAGTTTGGCATTCTTGCAACTGTCTTTAGGCAAAAAAGGGTAAAATTCTTAAAATGCAATTATAGTATCCTAGAAGTAAAGCAATAGTAAATGTGAAAGGCTTCCACTTGAAAATGCTGGATGAATATTATGAAGCACTCTCCAAACAAAATGGCCAGTTGGAGCTTTTGAATGGAATGTATAAATTATATGGTTTATGTGTATTTCTGCAAGAACATAGATCACCTTTTTTATATTCTAAAGTGCAATGCCAAAGAAAAAAATTTCCTGCGGTGACTAATAAATGCAAAGGTTGAGGTTCAATAGGAGGAAATGTGATTAGAAAAAAAGAAGAAAAGATTTGCAATGGGATTCCTAGAACTACTTGTTGAAGACACTTGTAGGTCCAAACAACAATGTTCCAGTATGCCCACACTGGACTAGGGCAGAAAAACATTTAGATTGAAGGTTTTAGTGATAAGAAAACATAAGAAAATGCCACCATCTGATCAACACTTAATTAATTTCAGTAAATATGAAGCTATGTTAGTATGTCAAAATATGAATATACTGTAATTATTTTTCTTCTTAAGGGGAAGATTAATTTCTTGAGGAGAAATTATGCTCATCTTTACATATATTACTGTAAAATTAATAACGAAAACCTAAATCAGAGATTAAGCAAGCATGTGTTAAACATATTCTTAAAAATATGTAGGAATTATTATATTTTCAGTCGTGAATATAAGCAGATAGATAGGCTAAACCTTTTTATGCTAAGTCAGTTAAGTAAATGGCATTTGTAAAGACCAGCTCAGAAAATGTAAGTACTGCAACTGTATATTTGCACAGTGCATACCAGAGTGGACCCTAATATCACCTGCAGCCTCTAAACACTACTGTACTATTGCTCTTAATAGTAATAACAACAACATTCATCTTACTGGATACAGTAGTTCCTATTTTTATGTTCACAGTAAAGCTTTAAAAATTTTCAAGGCACTTTCAGAGGTACTTTTTCTTAAAGATGAAAAAAAAATCCCAAGTGTTTAACTACAATCACTATTGGGAAAATACATTAGTAATGTACACTTTAAAGCACTTCTGAAAAGCTACACTCCTAATACCAGGTAAATGATATATGTTTTAGAAACACTTATGAATGCCTATTCACTTATTAGTCTGGCTTGGCCTCAAAACAGTATTGACTAAACAACAGTGCTTCCATCATGGTTTTGTATATGGTCAATGAAGTAAACAATACGTGGTTTTTTTTAAATGCTTGAATGCATGCTTACACAGAAGTTTATTCAGATCCATTATGGACATCCAAGTAAATAAATGTTCTAAAGTCCATAGCTATGTATTCCATAAATACAGAGCTGCTAGTTTCTACAGAATAAATAATAAGCACTGTAACAATACCACAAGCACAGGGGTTTATACAACAATGTACTTCACCATAAAATAGATTTCACAACTTCTCGCTGGCATTTCCCCCACCCCCATAATTTCTTTCTTTTGTTTTTAAAGAAAGGTGCTAAAGGGGGGAACAGTACCTTTCAAGAAGCTGTTACTTTTTGAGAATACAAAATCATTATAAGAAATAATAGCATGGAAGGTAACTTTATCTTGAGAGTTCCTGTAAAACAATAGGCCCTTTTTCAATCTCACTGCCTTACTTTGATCACCAGCTGACTTACATGAGTTCTCAAGTTTGGAGCCACAGTTTTACATCAATGGCATTTGTTGCTCTGAGTAGTTGCTCATCAAACATTCAGGAAGGGGTTTGTATCTGAGTTCAAATACCAAAGGAGAGCAAGTTCTTTAATAATCTGATGCATACTTGTATGTGGGTGAGAGCTTGCTTTTTCCAGCCATCCTGAAAGCTCTTTACCCTTTATTCTTCTTTCATTCATGTTTTAGTAGTGCTAACAGGAAGAGTGATACCCTAGGGATGAAAGAAGTAACTACTACTCATAAAAGAATTGCAAATAGGTAAAGGGATAAGATTAGGACCTCATATCTGTTTTGTAAGAAGTTGGGAGCCCTTAAAGGAACATGAAAAACTGCTTTTGGCTACAGGAAGATCTGTGCCACACAGGCAAAAAAATCCCAGCTAATTCTTCACAGGCCTTGGAGTGAATAACAGATATGGATAAAGGGGAACAAAAAAGAGGCAGAGAGCCTTATCTTGAAGGCTTCTTCAGCAAAAGCCCAAAACAGTAATTTAGATCTTCTTGAGTGTACAAGGATACCCCATAGATATTTAAGACAGGCTTCAAATAGTCAAAACAGACAAAGTGAGGCTTTTGACTTTTAGATGAGCCTTCCACACAGACCACTAAAATGATGATTTTCCAGTGTCCAAGGCAAACTAGATTTGGAAGAACACAAAAATGCCTTAATTTCTCAGAGATGGTAGAGAATTCCATGTTCCACGCAGCCTGTAAATTTGCAGCAGTCTGATGATACAAGGACGTGACACTCTTGAAACTATTGAAATTAAATTAAAAATAATGAACTACTTAAAGTCTATTCATGGATATTCCTGACAGAATCTACGTGGGCTTGGGAGAAAGGAAAATTTGCTAAATTCATAATTCACTTAGGAACAGTTTGCTCAGTGTATGACCTGTTTAAATGTTTTAAAATGTATATATTTTTACCAGTTCTACTCTTTTTTTGTCTTCAACCAGCCATTTAAATCACTTTTTAGAAGTCCAGTAAAAAAGCTAAATTAATATAGAGGTGACACCCTTGATTTCAAGAAGCCTATGTATTCACCAATGTACAAAAGCCTGAGTCTCATGACTTCAGTCTAGTTTCCGGGGTGCTAAGGTAGGGAGGATTACAGACCAACTGGTTTTATGATGAACATTTTATTTCATCAGTTGTGTAGTGTTTATTCTTGATGCACTGTTGGGAAATACTCAACAAAACCTCTTTTGTTGACACTAGATTTGTTACTATAATCCACATTTTATAAACATAGGAGAAGGATATTTAAGAGTGTTAGAAGTAATACAACAATGTTCCAGGAAGTTTTCAGAACTAGAACAAAACATTAAATCAATTCATAAATTTAGCTCCGATATATCAAGAAATTGATATATGTTTTTAATTTTAATTACTGTATCATTTTCCCCATTTATCTAATTTCTCTTAGGATATTTTGTCAATATGTATAAATACCTTACTGAAAATTGCAAAGCAGACAGAACCATTCTCTTTCCAATGTGCTCTGTGACAGGATAAGAGGCAATGAGCACAAACTGAAGTAGAAGAGTGTCCCTCTGAAGATCAGGGAACCCTTTTTTACTATAAGGATGACTGAGATTGCCCAGGGAAGTTGTGAACTCTTCCTCCTTTGAGATATTCAAAAGTTGTGGGGACATGGTCCTAGGCAACCAGCTCAGGTGTCTCTGCTTGAGTTGGGTTGGAGTAGATGACCTCCAGTAGTCCCTTCCAACCTACACAAATCTGAGATTCTATAAAAGTAATTTATTCCAATTGACTCATTTTTTGTTCAGTCCTACCTCAAAGTCACCTAATGTTCATATAAATTGAGTCTTTTAATTTTTTCATAGTGTTTTTTTTTGTTTGATGGTTTGGTGTTTTGGTGGGGTTTTTTTGGGTTGCTTTTTTTTTTTTTGTATGATCTAAGGAGCTAAACTTAATGGCACTGAATTTCCCACCTCTGAAAAAATCTACTAAGATTACTTTTCTGTTTGTTGTTTTTTCAAGTTCTGAAATTTACATCTTACATTGGATTTTGGTAACTATCAGACAATGAATGGTAGACCTACTACACAACCCCAAAGAGAGGAGCAAGAAGGAATATCTGTCTATAGAGTAAAACAATGGAACAAAAATAAGCAAGAACATGTTGAAACAGTGGAACCTTTTGGAAAGGGTTTTGAAGCAAGAATAAACAGAAGTCTATATATATTTAAAATTCTGTCTTATGACTTTTCAATACTTAAAGCCCCTCCATATTCTGAAACAGAAAAATAATCTCAATTGCGTTGCAGCACATTTTAAAGATTCGATAAATTTTTTTAACAGAAGGGGCTTACTTAGATGTCTGAATTGTTGTGTTTCTGAACAGGACATTTTGGCTACTTAGCTGAATAATCTGAATGTGAGCACATTTTCAAATTAGTAAGACCGAAAAGCAGTTTCAGTAAAGTTTGTCTTTTTTTAATAGCTTGGTATTCCAAGATATGGAATTCTAAAGATTCTTTTCTAGTTTTTCTTTTTGCACCCTTATTTATACATTTGTGTGCTACAAATTAGGACCTCCTTTTCCCCGACTAACTTACATGCCATCATCTTACCTTTCAAAAGCAATGTTTCTCTTGTCTGGGAAGTCAGAGACAGCATGTGTTTGTAGGCACAGTGAGTCCAGTATTCACTGGGTTTATGGCACATAATTGGAACAGTCATGTCTGCAGTGAATCTGTATCAGAGGTAAATCAGATATAGCATGCCTTCAAAACAGAATCCAGTGGTCCCCTTGCTCTGCTTTTTGAACACTATAGAATTTGACCAAAGCAGCTTGGACACGTGGCAGGAAGTGAAATGCTGGAATCACTAAAGAAATGGACAAAAAGTAACTGTGTGGTAAATGACATCTGAAAAGCATATGCTCACACTCAGACTCAGGGTTTGGTTGTATTGTTTTATTTTTAGGTTTGGGATCTTTTTTGGTTTTGGTGGTTTGGGGGGTTTGGGGGTATTTTTGTCATTCAGCCCCTTGCATGGGATTAATTTAATAGATAAAATTAGAATCCTACCTGAAGTGTGATTGTACCTGTGGTGGCCACTTGTGAAAGAAGACATATTTTTTAAAAATTTATTATTTTGTCTTCCACTAACATTGGGAGGAAGTCTGTGGAGAATTAGGAGTTGCTTTGTAAGATAACTCTTAAATCAGAAGCCAAATCTGAGGAAGGTACCTTCATTTGCTGTTCACCAGCATTTTGCAGATTGTATATCTTGAGTCTAAACCTGTATGAAAGTTGGTCTCAAATCAAATAGGCTTACTTGCCTATAATGGCACAAGATTCACTTCTCAGAGGATCTCATTTCACCTACGAGTAACATTCTGCTTATCTATTGATTTTTTGAACTTTTTTACTTTACATCTTTTACCTTACATATTTTTTAAACCAGTAGGTGCACTACATGACTTTACTTAAAACTCTATTTGGATAAATGCTTCAGGAGTTTAAAAAATATTTAATAAATAAATTTAAAATGTAGGTACTTAATAAAATCTTGAATATGACTGCATGTCAGTGGAAATGTTCCCACTCTCCTTAAGCTATGGTTCCTGAACCACTAATAAGCTTCCGTATGACAAGAAAATGGACAGAAAAAAAGCTCGTGGAAAAACAAGTGAATAAACATTCAACATGGATCATAGGAAAACATTTTAAAATATTATTAAATTTCTTAACTGTAGTCACTTACAGTTATTCTTAAAAGACATTTCTGGATTGCTAGTTCTACACAGGGATTGGGGGGTGGTGAAATCAGACTTTAGTTCATCTGACAACAGTAATGTTTTCAAACCCTAACAGTAAAATAAAAAAAAATCTTACCAAATTACATTAAATTCTATCCCTTGGATATCCTCTTATCAATACGGTTTAAAGAGTACAAAATATAATATTTAGTACAAAGACCAGCCTGCCTTTTGGTTTGGTATGAGTAATTGAAAATGTTGATTTCAGAAGTGCATGTATTATACTTATTAGCAATTTAAAAAAAAAAAAAAAGTGAAGAAATGTCCCAGTATTTTTTAAGAGTAATGTATTTTGTTCAAACCTAACTAGTTCATTTTCAGTAACTTGTTCATAATGCCTGCATGCAGCACAGATGACTCAAAATGGTACTTAAGCTGCATCTGATTAACTTTTTATTACAGTGTCTTTCTATAAGGAGAGATGAAAAGCAGCTGTGGAGGGGTAGGAGGATCTGTTCCCTTCTGATAGAATCTAGAGACAGTATTGTTAGGAAGGAAGTGGTTGTCAAATTTTTTATGAATACTATGGTTTATTCTTTGCAGAAAACTTTGCTTTTGTTTTCTAGTGGGAAAGAGAGAAAACATTTGAGGGGGCTCCTGTTACTACATTATTACTACAAAGTAAACAGACTTTTTTCTCCTGAGTGATAAACTTATGTTTAGAGTACTCATAGCCAGTTCCATCAAGACAAGCAATGAAATCAATTCTCACCTCATCTCATCTCTTCTCATCTAGTCTCATCTCATCTCATCTCACTCCTCTGCATAGTGAAATTAGAACACAGTCTGCAAATAATTTTCGTCATGGTGTATGTAATATATATTAGGTTGAAGTCTTAAAAAAATTACATGTTCATTTTTCATCTCTAACTGACTTTCTAATTATGTAATCCTTAAAGCTATTCAGAACAAATGTGTGGCTGCCAGCTCACTGAACAAGGCTACCCAAGCCAGACAGAGTTCAATGCTCTCAGGCACATGTTGTGATCCTTGGGGCTGTCATGTGCAGGGCCAGGCACTGGACTTGATGATCCTTATGGGTCCCTTCCAACTCAGGATATTCTATGATTCTCTTCTATGATTCAATGAGTAGGAAGTAGCTCCTCTTATACACACAGAGTGTTGGATACAGTGATTACACTTCCAGTTTTATAATACATGAAAACCTAGCTATAAAATTATTTCTTTTATGACATTAGATAATCCAACCACTTTAAAAAAAAACACCACATAGCTTAGTGATTTCATGGAACCAAAAGACTTGTGGAAACACCAATAAGATAAAACACATGAGCAATTTTTAAAATTAAGCACCAATTTAAATTTGGTAAAAGCAAATATGTGCTATCTTCTTTGGAATCAGATCAGAATTTGGTTTTATTGGTATAGGAGTGAGTATATTTAAAATTAACTATTCCTGATTCATTTTTGTATAAAATTTTACACTGATCTAAATGAAATACTGCTTATATTCCTCTTTAATAAAATCTAGGATGAAAAATATTTTCTCTGCCTTCCAAGTGAAGCACTATTTGAAAGAAAGGTAAAAAGGGAAAGCTATTAACAGCAGCCAACTTTGTCCTCATCTTGGCCTTTAGACAGAATTCGTGCAACATATGGCCTCAGATAAGAGCAATACATTTCAGCAGCATTTTACTGACAACCCTACCTCTAGATATGCCAGTGAGTGACCTTAACACACCTGAGTGCCTCACTGGATTTGTGCTTTGGTCCTTAAAGCATGTCAGCCTTTCATCTTTCAAAGTCTTTAGATATCCTTACAAAGACTATAACAGTAACAGACTTTGGGAGAGTAGGCATACAAAAGGGAAACCTACATAATTTAGAACCTGCTTGTTGGAATGAGGAAAAAATTGCCAAAGATTTGCTCAGAAGAAAGGAGCAGATCACAGTTGTATTCATTCACCAAGATCTGCATTTTCATACAAAAAACATGCAAATCTGTTAGACATGTAAGAGGTAATTCATGAAACATTGAATGAGATCACTGACTCACACAAATAGGCAAAGAACTGACACTAAGATACAGCTGCTAACCTCCTCTTTCCTAGATGTTTAATGGCTACCCTTCCTCTGAGGCAGTTGTTGATCACAGTCAGCAAAAGGGATCGTGCTGCTCTCAGCAACTTCAAATCTCAACCTGGCATCTTAGTGCAAGCCCAGTCTAACAAGGTGTTTAAATTAAGGTGCTGGATAATAAACTGGGGCAGCTAGGACATAGCCATTTTTTCTCTTTTGTCTTCTGTTACAAATATGATAACCTTGACTAGAGTGATGAGATAGCAATAGAAAAAAAGCTGTAGAAAAACTCAGCAAATATCAGACACCTTAGGCCTACTTTAGGATATTATTTCATAGTGGTTCACAGACTGTTTAAACTTTTAGAATAATATATTTTTAACTGATGGAAATACGACTCCTATGCAAGTGTGCAAGTACATACAGTATTGCCAAATAAGAGTTCTAGCATTCTGAAACCTTCTGACTTTGCTGTTGTTACCACTCAGCAGCTGCTGCATTTGGTCTGATCTGTTCACAAAACAATCTTAAAATGGCTTGTTGACTTTTTTCCCCCCTAGATTAGATGCTCTTTTCTTCCATCTGTAATCTTCACAATTAAAACTACATGAGGCCCTTATATTTAATATAAAGAATCACAAGGTATCACCTCTCATCTAAGAATTTACACATGGAGAGATCTTTCCTGTATTGTCCCTCTAATAAAATTCTCACAACTTTTGAATTACATGGGCAGAACTACAAACAAAATTAATATTTACTTAAACAAAGTGATGCTAGATCTAAAGAAAATCTATTACTAGAACAGCTAAAACCAAAATAAAATATCATGTATTTTCTCCCTTTCCTGACAAATTTACATAAGAAAATTAAGTGAAATATAATTTCTCACATCTATAATGCTGAATTGATTGGATACTGATAAAACTTCCCAAAGGATGAAACCATTCCTATTTGTGTGCCTGTTGGACAGATGGGGTTATATTGACAGTGCACATATATATTAACACACAAACTCCTGTCATTTCTATTAATTCAATGTGGAACATATATATTTAGCAGAGACTCAGATTTCATGTTTATTACTTGACAAATTAGTTTAGTGCTGCTGTGGAGATAGAATCAAATGCTGTGTTTACACTATGTTGCCTCTTCAACTATGAGTATATAAAAACAGCATTTACTAAAGGAAATGGAAATTCACTTTAGACATGAATGCTCTGCTCAAGTAAAAGTTCTGGAATTTAAGAAGCACTTAGTTGCTGCATTAGGCCATTTAGGATGTTTCAGCATCTCAATTGACTGTAATACCAATCTGTTCAAGTGCCCTGCTAATGACCTTCCATCTCACAGCAAGCTCAGGAATTCAGTGTTTATACTTTTCTCTTTTTTTTCTTCCTTTTTTTTTTTAAACTATAGCATGAACAGGCTGAAGGACAGATCCTTCTTCCTTCTCTCACTACTGTGGTAGAAGAATGCAAACTGTTATCCCTTTAAACAAAGAAAACCCTAACCAACTTGTCTCTTAATGAAAATTATCATTGCCAAAATTAGGAAAAGGGAATCACATTAAATTACAGGGTGTTAAATATTAAGAAACAGAGACTTTTAAATGTTCTCTAATTTTTTTAATTTGTATGTATTTACTACCATGTTGCAACATGAAGCATTCCTAGTTTTGTGTCACTGTTCTAAATTAAAACTTACAACACAGTAGTATGTATCTAGCCTGAGAAACCACTACCATTTCGCAAAACACTCTTGAGAATTTTAATATAACTGGTAAGCAATGTAAAATATATATAGAGAGAGAACTGGAACCTCATCAATGAAATAGCTTCACTGCAGTCAAAAATATTTGTAATTTTCACAATCTTAATATATGATGCAGAACATCTGCTATGTTAACAAAAAAGAATATTTAATCATCTACTATGACATGTCTTCACTTCATCAGCTGGACTAAGAGCATGAGAAAACTTCTTCGAGTGATGTCACTAGCACTTGTCTGCATTGTTTACATTTTATTGTGGCAGACTAGTAAAAATCTCAATTATGGTATTTTGGAAAATACTAAAGCCAAATTCCTCTTTTTTTTGGTTCGTTGGTTGGGTTTCATTTGTTTGTTTTTCCATTTTCTTCAAAACTACTTACAAATTTTGTACTCCTTTTCCCAGCAACACGATACTCTGTGATTTCTTATCTATATATATTTTCTAACTTATCATAAAAAAATAAATTGAGAAAAGAAATCTTGTGATGCTCCCAAACAATTCTAAATATTGAGCATTAATTATAGAGAGCAATAAAGGATTTAGAAAGTAATTGCTCCCCCTCTCCCTCCAGTAGAAATTTGAGACTGCAAAACTTTTGGCTTGCTTTTAAAATTTTGGGTTTGCATATCCAGGAAATGAATCAAAACAGAAATTCTTTAGGATATCCATCCTTAAAAACCTCAGTAGACTATGGGAATAGCACCTGTACTAGCATAACAGCTACCCATATTACTTCACATGAAATTTTGGAGAGATTAGAGCCTTTAGTATGCTGCAACATGGCAATCAATAAGCATACAATTAGAGCCTCAAATTATGGCTGTTAAATGAACATTGTTCCTTTAATTTTCTTCTCATTCATAGTATAGATCATGTCAGCCAATATATCTAGTTGAATACTTGGTCCCTTAATAATGCTACATAACAAATACCATCACTGAAGTTACTGGAAACTACATAATTAGAGTCCTTCTGTACACTCCTGATACTGAAGTCTGACTGAAATGTAAATTTTTGTGTTTATGTATTAATTCTATCAGGAAGAACATATAGAAAGACTTAGTTACTACTAGTTAACATTTAAAACACTTCAGTTAAATCAGTTTTCATTTTTTAACATGGTATTTTTAGGAAAATATTCTTTTTTAATGTTCAGTGCACATTTCTTTAAATTTACTGTGGAGTATCTATAAAATATTAATACCCCTTAGATTCCAGTTAGTTCATTGAGTTCTAGTCCTCACTTTTAGCCCATTAACAGACTCCTTAGGATTATTTTTGTATAGGTTTTCTATGTTATTTTTTTATATCTTTGCAGAAATATGTTTCCAAAGTGCAGTAAATCATTAAGTTAGTTACCTTTGACCACAACTGATAAGAAAAACTCAAGGGAATGTATGAAAATAAAACCTGTGCACTTAAGACATCTAAGTACTGCTTTTCCAAATGGAATTTTCATTTCATTAAAAATGAAGCACCTGGTCAGATTCAGTCACCTTGGCCTTAGCACTATGGTCTGATCTACAAATATGGGTTCCACTTCAGCCACAGAATGCAATGAGCAAAATGGACTTGCAATCAAATTAAAATAGAAGCATTTAGTAAAACCCTACAAAAGAAGAAATCTCTATAGAAAGAAATTTTCGAGTAAGCATACTAAATCTTTGGGCACTTCTGAGAGTGCTGCACAAAGGGCACCATTTTCTGGCCATGGCAGAAGTTAAACCAGCTTTACAAAACCTAGGGCAGCAGCTGTGTACTCTGGAGCACCATCTACTGACATCAAGTATTTTGCTCTTTACAGAAATGGAGCTCAAAGGTTTATCCAATTGAATCTTCTAAATAGCCCTGAAGCAACAGACAGAACTGGCAGATTTGCTTGTGCAATTTCTTGGCACAGAGAGCCAAGGGCAAGAGAACCTGTAACACATAATCAAGCCTACTGTAATGCCATAGCACCAACAAAGTGTTGTGCAAACCATTACACTGCCAGGTTCATCAGCAGTGAGCCTTCTCTAGAAGGAAACATGACTTGACATGATTTTTTTTAGTAATAATCTAGCTTCATAAATTTTTACATGTCAAGAAAGACCAGTTTGGAGAGACAGATGTTATAATGGATTATTTGCAATTTTTGAGAATAGACACTCGAACAACCCAATTTTCACTTCAAATGCAACTAAACCTGTAGTAGTAATATAAATTGGGGGGGGGGGGGGGGGGGGGATGT
>JAOXXN010000065.1:35625042-35636157 GCA_026770055.1 Myrmophylax atrothorax | reverse complement strand
GAATTTCATAAAATACTTAAATATATGAGAAGAGAAAAGCAAGTTCTTTTAAATGCTGCTTTAATCGTCTTTAAAAGCTGTCATGAACCAATCTGTCCTTTAAATAATACTTATTTTAGAAGCACCTTTTTGGAAAATCTCAGAATTGACACCTGGATAAGTTATTACCTGATGCTAGAGATCTAAAAGACAATTAGTATTCTCAGATTTTTATTTCTATTAAATGGAAGAATTCTCAAAATAATTTGGAAGGAACAAAATGTGTTCCAACTATTGTAAGGTAAAGAAGCAATATTAATTGACATATATTGCAACACTCAATGGAATATAGTGTGAAGAGTTACACTAAGTCTGTGTGAATTTGTTCGTCAGTCCTGTCACTTCAGTTTTAAGATGTGTTATCTGGAATGATTTACAGGTACGAGGGACTAAAAAGGAAGACATCAACATTTCACACCAAAGAATGTTCCAATTATATTCTGTTACCTGTATTAGCAATTTATAATTTATAATATTAAATATGGGGCTACATGTCCATGTTGCTAATTGATACGGACATGAATATGGTAACATAATTTGGAATTTTTAGAATATTGAATGTGATAGGGCATTGATATCTAGCAGCTGTATATCTGACTAATATTTTCAAGTTGGAAATGCCTCCATTGAGCAAACAATGCATTTCTATTTACACAATCATAGAAGGCGTAAGTTGGAAGGGACCTTAATGATTACCTAGTTCCAACCCCCCTGCCATGTACAGATGCTGCTTTCACTAGACCACGTTTTTCAGAGTTCCATACAACCTGATCGTAAACACTGCCAGGGATGGGTCATCCACACCTTCTCTGGCCAGCCTGTGCCAGTGCCTCACCACTCTCACAGTAAAGAATTTCTTCCTAATACTTAATCTAAACTTACTCTCTTTCAGTTTGAATCCATTCCCCCTTGTCCTGTCACTACATGCTCTTGTAAAAAGTCCCTCTCCATCTTTCTTGTACACACACTTCAGGTATTGGAAGGCCTGCAACAAAGTCACTCTGAAGCCTTCTCTTTTCCAGGCTGAACAATCCCAATTCCCTTAGCCTTTCATCACAGGAGAGGTACTCTATACCTCTAATCATCTTGGCAGCCCTGCTCTGGACTTGCTCCAACAGGTCAATGTGCTGGTAACCCCAGAACTGCATGTAGCACTCCAGGTGGGGTCTCACCAGAGAGCAATAGGGGCCAGAATCCCTTTCATCACCCTGCTGGCCAGGATGCAGCCAAAGATATGTTTAGTTTTCTGGACTGCAAGTACACGTTACTGAGTCATGTCCAGCCTCTAATCCACCAGCACCCCCAAGTCCTTCTTGACGGGGCTGCTCCCAATCTGTTCATCCCTTAGCCTTGTGCTGATACCTGGGATTGCCTCAACCCAGGTGCAGCACCCCACACTTAGCCTTGTTAAAGTTCATGACATTCCCATCAGCCCATTTCGCAAGCTTGTTCAGGTCCCTCTGAATGGCATCCCATACCTCAGGTGTGTCATCTGTGAACTTGCTCAAGGTGGACTCAATCCCTTTGTTTATGTCATTAATGAAGATACTAAATAACACTGGTCTCCATATGGACCCCTGAGGGAGACCACTTGTCACTGATGTCCATTGGGACTGTGAGTGATTGACCATTATCCTGGGAGTTCAGCGGCCTAATTTTAATCCTTACCTGACCCATACCCCTCAGGACTGCCAAGTCCACCAAGGCATGATCAGTGCAGCCCAGGCTGCCTCCAATCTTGATGACCCCAAGTACCTCACTTGGATTGGTGACCATCGTATCCAGTAACACATCCTCTTAGGTAGGGCAGTCTATTACCTGGCTCAAGAATTTATCTCAAGAACTGATGAGGAACAGCTCTCAAGTGAATTCAGACACACACAGGAGTCGAGAACGCTCAAAAGCATTTATTTCCAGTTGTGGTGGTGTTTTAAGGGTTTGGATAGGGGCGGGGTTTGGAGGGGATTGGACAGTATATCTGAGAGCAGGGTTAAGATTGAGGGCAGGGGCGGGAGAGGCTTAGGTACTGGCAGGAACCACATGGGGACACCAGGGGTCAGGCAGAAGGAACCCCGGGGCTGTGAACGGGGGGGCAGGTGGGCACACTGCTGGTCCTGCCAGGGTTTCAGGAACAACTGCTGCCCTGTGCTGCCTCAGGAGTGGTGGGATTTGCTGCAGCAGGGCAGGGAAGGGGTGCAGGACCATCTCAGGTCCAGGGGAAGCGTCAAGGTACCTTCATGGCATGGAAAAACCTCAGGGAAAAAGCACACAGAGAGGGGGAAGGAACATGGGGATGTGAGCCTTGGGTGTGAGCCCGACAATCTTACATGTGTTCCAGGAGTTTCCTGGATTGCTTACATTTCACCATACTACTTTTCCAGCAGATCATATAATCATAGAATTAACCAGGTTGGAAAAGACCTCTGAGATCTTCAAGTCCAAACTTTGATTTAACCATCGTTCTTAGTAGACCATGCCATTAAGTGCCACATCCAATCTCACCTTAAAAACCTACAGGGACAATGAATCAACCACCTCCATGGGCTGCCTATTCCAATTCCTGATTACTCTCTCTGTAAAAAATTTCTTCCTAATATCTAACCTAAACTTCTGCTTGCACAGCTTAAGACTGTGCCCTCTTGTCCTACTGCTCATTGCCTGGGAGAAGAGACCAACCCCCACTTCACTACAACTTCCTTTCAGGTAGTTGTACTGAGCACTAACGTCTCCCCTAAATTTCCTCTTCTCCAGACTAAAAAATCCCGGCTCCCTCAGCTGCTCCTCACAGGACTTGTTCTCTAGACCTTTCACCAGCTTCATTGCCCTTCTCTGGACATGCTCCAGCACCTCAATGTCCTTCCTGAATTGAGGGGCCCAGAACTGGACACAGTATTCAAAGTGTGGATTCACTAGTGCTGTGTACAGGGGAAGGATCACTTCCCTCATCTTGTTGGTCACACTATTCCTGATACAGGCCAGGATGCCATTGGCCTTTTTGGCCAGCTGGGCACACTACTGGCTCGTGTTCAGCCTCCTGTCAATCAGAACTCCCAGGTCCCTTTCTGCCTGGCTGCTCTGCAGCCCATTCTGTCCCCAGACTGCAGTGCTGCAGGGGTTGTTGTGGCCAAAGTGCAGGACCCGGCACTTGGCCCCGTTGAACCTCATTCAATTGGAATCAGCGCCTCTCTCCAGCCTGTCCAGGTCCCTCTGCGGAGTCTTTCATGGCTTCCAGCAGATGTACACTCCCCCACAACTTGATGTCATCTGCAAACTTGCTTATGGTAGACTCAATACCCTCTTCTAAATCATCAATAAATATATGAAACAGAACTGGGCCAATACTGACCCCTGCGGAACACGACTGGTGACTGTCCACCAGCTGGATGCAGCGCCATTCACCAGCACTCTCTGGGCCATCTAGCCAGTTCCTAACCCAGTAGAGAGTGTACCTGTCCAAGCTGTAGCTGCCAGCTTTTCCAGGAGTATGTTGTGGGAGACTGTGTCAAATGTTTTGCTGAAGTCTAGATAGACCACATCCACAGCCTTGCCCTCATCCACCAGCCAGGTCACCTGATTGTAAAAGGAGATCAGGTTGGTCAGGCAGGCCCTGCCCCTCCTACACATGTGCTGGCTGGGTCTGATCCCTTTTCCAATCTGTGGGTGCACTGTGATTGCACTCAGGATGATCTGCTCCATAACTTTGCCAGGCACTGAGGTCAGGCTGACAGGCCTGTAGTTTTCTGGGTCCTCCTTACAGCCATTTTTGTGGATTGGTGTGATATTCACCAACTTCCAATCATCTGGGACTTCCCCAGTGGGCCAGGACTGTTGGTAGATGATGGAGAGTGACTTGGCAACCTCTTCCACCAGCTCCCTCATCACTCCAGGATGGATCCCTCAGACTTGTGAGGATCCAAGTGGGTCAGAAGGTCTGTAACTGTTTCCTCTTGGATTACAGGGGTCTACTTGGCTCCCTGCCCCTGTGTACCAGTTTTGGAGACCAGTTGTACTGAAGACAACTTGTCTTGCTGTTGAAAACTGAGGCAAAGATGATGTTAAGTACCTCAGCTTTTTCCTCATCTTCGGTAACTATGTTCCCCCACGTGTCCAACAAGGAATGAAGGTTTTCCTTGCTCCCCTCTTCTGCTATTGATGTATTTGTAGAAAGACTTTTTGCTATCCTTAACAGAAGTGGGGTGGTTGAAGTCCCCCAGTAGGACAAGAGCCCGTGAGTGCAATGGTGCAGCAAGAAGGCTGCACCAATAGGTTCCCCTTGGTCAGGTGGCCTGTAGTAAACACCAGTCATGAGGTTCCCTTTGTTGCCTCAGTGTCTGATTTGACTCATAGGTTTTTCACCTGCTCATGGCTGTTCTTCAGATACTGTAAACATTTGGCATAAAAATTATTACATACACCAAAGTGGAAGTTTAAAAGATGATAAAATGTCTTGGTGATTTGGCAGGAGATGTAGTTTCCTAAACAATGCAGAGTTAGGCTTGTGTTATACATAGCCATAATTTTTTATCTTATTTAGGTTTCATTCAGTTTCTCTTTTGATTATACATATCATTTATATTCTATAATATAAGTGAGGCTGACACATATTATTTGAGGAAGTTGTAAAATTGTTAAACCGATATTCCCCAAGGTAATTACAGGTCACCATTGAAAATTTTATTTTGCTATACCAAAGGAAGAGATCATTAACATGTTTTCTACATTAAACAACATAGAAATCTTTCCATAAACCAGATGTTTTTTCCCATGCTGAGAATCACTTATGCTTCCACCAGCCTCTGCTCCTAAGATTCCTTTATAATCTTATGGGAAGAGTAACACTCAAGCATGATGTTCCAGCAGAGAAGAACTAACACTGAACTTACAAGATGTCTTGATTTCGTGAATGGCTTATATATAGATAAGCACACATATTAAATATATGAAGTTGCACACTCCGCAAATTACTCCAGGAAATGGTTTTTTGAGTAATCTGTCATCACTTTTCTATGGTTATTGTCCTTTTTTATTACAGTAACTCTGTGGATAGAAACAAGATGTTAGAATCCTCGTAGACTTTCCTGTCTCTACCCAGTGTGATGGCAAGAAGAATGATTCCTTCAGTAAATTTCATGCTAGAAAACATCAGGTGTTAAGGAGTCCACAGTTTAAACTCACAGTCCATGTCAGAAGATAAGTTCAAACATAATATCTAGACCTAGAAAAATGAAGGCCTAATGGCTACACATTAGATTATTCCCAAGGCACCCTATCGAAGGCTGAATCCACTCCTACAAAAACATTTAACAAGCCTGTTAAAATAATGTGATTTTATGGAAAAAAATAGTGATAATTTAATTGATAGTTAGACTGATAAATTGCCCACTTTCATTCACTATCTATTGATAAATTAAAGCAGACATTATCACATTAAAGGGCAAGCAAACTTGAATCCTTCAGTAGGTAAACTGCAAAGATCTGTTTCAAGGACTGGGCTTTTCCATGATGAGCTCATTCTGCTCATCCTAACTGGAGAAAAGTATTCAGCATAAGGAAAGTATTTTCCATATATGAATAGATGAAGGAAAAGGCTATTGGAAAGCTATGAAATGGCAGATTTTTTTTGAGTTTTGTAGGTCTGTGCTGTAGTAACTTTTGCTGAAAGAAAAAAAAAAGGCAAATAAATCAGTTAGGGAAGAGTAGGCCAATAAAGATCGTAGAAGGAACTTACCATACAATCCTTAAATGTCTCCTCCTTTCTCTGAGGGACTAAATGAAGTAAAATTTGGCAAGAAAAAGTCTGTTCTTTTTATACATTATTTGTAAGGCAAAACTGTTCTTCTATCTGCTACCAAAGAACTACTGCTCTTTCACTGCGTAGGTTTTATAAAATGTGTAAGAACCAAATATTTCAGGCTCCTTAACTTACTGCTATCATAGGAATTCTAGTGCCTGAACACCTTGCTGGACTGGCTTACATAGAGCATTAATTTCACCACCCTCTGTGTGGTCTCCCAATGTGTTTCCTTCTTGTTACCTGTGAACCTAAGAGCTTTCTCTTTATGTTCCTTAACTCATTGTTTAGGTACATACTGTAATATGATAGTATAACAATGTACTTTTCAGCCAGTATATCATGTATAATAGTATTTCTTCTGTTTTTACTTGCTCTTTTGGTTGCCATGATCAATATTACCTTCCTAATACTTTTACAAGTTGGAAACTGCTTGTAAAATATGTACTGGCTTCAGCCTGCAAACAGGAGAGCCATTGCTATGACGACACAGAACTGCTCTATGAAGCAATTCCTAAATGAACAACCATTTATTAATGTGCAAATAAAGTGCTCAGAAGAAGATGTAAAGGGCTTAGCTGTTGAATTCAGAAGTGCATTGGCAGAAATACTGTGCAGATGTAATCTAAAAACTTTCATATAATTTTATTCATACAGCCTTCCTTTAGCATTATAAAGCTGGGGGAAAGCTATTTTCAAATGTATAGTAGAAATGGCAGATAGCCTAATGAATCTAGAAGCTGTAACCCTTATTCAAAGTTTCTTTTCTTATCCCAAGTAAAACTCATATGAAGATCTATGTATTGTTCCTAAAAGTTTCCTGTCTTAGCTTCAAAACAGTCCTGACATGAATTGTTTTTGCATAAAGCACTGTTCAATTGAATTAATTCATCCCACTTAATTACTAAATTAACACTAATTTAGTGTAACACTTGAATGTGACTTAATTAAAGAAAAAGTTGAATATACAGTGCAAAAATTTACAAATGTCTCTTTTAGTTTAAGAATGGCATGCATTCTACACAGCAGAAATTAGCAAACCCTTTGGAACAACTGTCCAAAGTTGTATTTCTTGTGTCTCATTACACAGCATACTGTCAGGTTTGTGGCTGAGGAAATTCTGAATATATGAGACTGTTTCAGAACATTTATTTCAATTGATGATTGCTCACATGAGGACCACAGACTGTGAATGATCACCCTACAGAGTTGTCTTTATATAAATGTAGTTTCTCTTCAAATAGACTAACCACCTACTTTCTTAAAATTAAAGGGAACCTGCACCCATCTTTTAGGATCTGTGGTGGGTATATGTGCAAGTGAGTAGCCTATGATGCTCTTTATGGTGTTGGCTGAAGTAATGGCCTGAGTAATAGAAGAGCAAATTATCACATATCCTTGGGGAGTGGGGGGAGGGGAGGAGGGTGGGCAGGAAGGAGACCAGGAGGCACAAATTTACAAAAGCAAAACTACCAGAAAATGACTAAAAGAAACACACAGACAAACAGAATAAAACTAAAATCTAATAAGAAAGCCGCAAAGGAAACCAAGACAGATCCTGCAGGCCTAGATGGCAACTTTACAGCTGATTGGTGTTGCTCCTTTACTGCCTGTGGGCAGAATAAGCAAGGTAATAAGCCTAAAAGAATGTGTGATTTTATATTAGATGCCTAAATTCTTCAGGCTCAGCCTCAAGGGAACTGCTTATTTGGGAAAAACATCTAACCAGACAATGTTCTGCTTTATGGTCTGGTCAGATGAATGAAAAGCCTTATGCTCCCTTGAATGCCCAGCCCTACAAATCGTCAAAGTCCATTTCAAACAACCTGTGGTGTACGAGGCATGTTGCAACTCCTTCCTGTTGCGCTGTTCTCCAGTTAGTTTTATAAGTCAACCAATATGGTGTGCTATCTAAAATGCTATAGGCATTACATATTATTTAAAGTAATCAGAATTGGCACATGCATGTCTGAAAGTGCTGGCTAATAATCAGGTTCCTTCAGTGTGCAATGTAGGTTGCTTCTAAACACTCAAGAAAGTATGGATGGAAAATATCAACAAAGAAATGAGAGCATCATTGTAGATGCTACTTTCTATGGACATGTCTAGATACTATCCTCAGACAAATGTGAAAGTCTGAAAGATCACCTGGCATACTTTTGGAATCCTGTAAGCTAGGCAGCATATGAAATTACCACACACATGTTGCCTGAAAAAGCAGAGGTTGACAGGGTTGCTGATAAGCACCAATAGAGAGAGAGTACAGACTCAAGCATGGTCTTTGTTTAAGAACTGATCATGAAAGAATTTGAGAGAATGAGAGAAATCATAGAGTTGCTGGTGAAGCCATGGGTCCAGCTAAGACCAATTAAAGTTAATATGTTCAGTCAAAGGAATTTTATATAATTATATGTAATAGTGAAAAAGAAGTTTCAGAGGCACCAGTGGAAGCAGCAGCTGCCCAGTGTCACCGAGCTGATGCACGAAGGAAAAAAGGTTTTTAGAGGAGTGATGTACAGCATAGCTACCAACTGCGCTAAACACTGAGCAGTGGTAACAGCAGTTGTCTGAATCAGATCCATGTCAAATATTAATGCTTCTTATTGTTTTCTTCCTTTTTTGTGTGAGATCTAAGTCACCACAAACTCTCCTGTACTGAATGGACTTAACGCAAATATCACATCTAATAATAAATGAAGACAGTTTTTGTTGTGTTTAGGTAGAACGTCAGACAATATCTTTCTTTGACAAAGAAACCATTTTTTTTCTGATGCAATCTATGTTCTGGAACATATGTGTTGCTGTTGCAAGCATGACACCATGTTGGTTGTACTTCAGAGGTGTTCACTTCGCCAGCTCTAATGCAGCTTTTAACAGCTTGTCTTTTTGTGACATATTGCAATTATGCCAAACTATGTAATCACTTCTTTCACATTGAAGTTTTAAGCTTTTGTATGATATACAGCCTAGAAACTTAAAATTCCACTAGTCAGTAAAGCAATTAACTACCTTCTGGGGGTAAATTTCACCCCTCAAAATGTTATTATTATTCTTTTAAAAAATAATTTAATTAACACGGCTCCAGAGATGCCATCTCCATCTCCCTGAAGTAGGTGGGAGTTTTGCTTCTGACTTCAACTGAGTCAGGCTTTTGCCTCAGAACAAGATGCTTCTCTGATGAATAATAATAAATTACTTAGAAAAACTAAGTTATAGACTGTTTTGCTAAAGAAGTTCACTTAAAAATTTACTATATACATTTCCCTTGCAGGCTCTCAAGTTCACACATGCTTAAATTGTTCACATGTTTTTGAATGTGGCATCATGGACTGTTAAACAGTAAGAATCCATACTTTTGGTTGGTGAAAGTAATGTGTGGGATTCATAGATATGATTTTTGTTTAGCCTAAACCCCAAAAATTTTACAAAATGAAAATTTTAAAAAAGTAAATTACTGTTTCAAACTCCTACTCAAAGATATCCAATTATGAAGTAGTTTTGCTGCATTTTCTCAGCACTGAAGTCAAATCCCTTGGGAATTTTTTATAAACCAAAAATATCTATGAAACTTCTAATATTAACTGAATAAAAATATTTTCACCTTAGATGTGGAGTGTACAGGTAGAATTTGTTAATTACCCTCCATGCCTTACTTTATTTTTGTTTGTTTGTTTTTGAAGAATTTGAAAGAGCTCTTGAAGTAGTAATAAATTGTGATCTATGTCCAACACAGGAGTGTAATAAAAATAAGCAGATTAAGGCATTTGCATTTTATCAAAAGAAGTTTCTGATGATCAGGTTTAGATGGGGACCTAGTTGCCTGCTTCCATAATTTTCCTTTATTTTTATTTATTCAGAATTCTCAGAGACAAATTTTATTGGCTTGAAGGTTCAAATGATGTAGTTTCTCTGTTTTGCTTGTGTGTCTTGAGGTATTATCTTGGCTTAGCATCTCGTCATTGTATTAGAAGTGGTCACTCTGCCTAAGTTCTGCATTTAATCCCAGCACAGAATTCAGACATAACCTGCTATATGTGGTTTCAAAGAGCCATTAGGATAATTGAATTAAAATTGAAGAAAGTAATTATTTCTAACATGACACAAACTAAGGAATCCAAACGATAAAAATATTGTTTGAGACTGACAAGATCTACATTTTGTAAAAAATTGTTAACACTGCGGCATTCAACTTATACATTCTAAATTCTCTTTCAGCTACAAAATAGATCTTTCAGAAGAGTAAGACTAAAATCTACAAACTTTATAGAGAATTCCAAAAGGCTAGCAAATATGAACCTTTCAGCATAAGGTTGTCTTGAACTTCTGACTCTCTCCAAGACTTAGTTACCCAATTCAATAAATGAGAAGGATGCTTTTCACTCATACATGTATCATCTTGACCCACTGATAGAACTGAGGTATGTGCATTGGAACTCTTTGCCATTTGACATAGGCCAGATAAAATGGTGATCTCAACCTGTGTTTATATAGCTGCCGAATGACTAGACCAGTATCCATGGGAAAATAGGAGACTTTGCTCGATTACCTTTCTTTTCCTGGTGTTTGTCAAACTCTTGGTATGCGACGTCCACCTGTAAAAAAAAAAGAATGAGAGCATAGAGTACATAATTTTATAACTCAGTCAGTAATTATTTTCCTGGAAAGGGAAATCTTGAAGTCAGCTAACCAATACATAGCATCTGCATTTTCATTATATCGTTCATGAAGAGATAAGACACCTGGCTTCAGGAATCACCCCTTCTGGACCATGCAACCACTTTTATTCCTCCTTGCTTAGTTTTTCTAGCCTCATAAATTTTCCATTTCCTTATAGTGGCACAGTTCGTCTCACTCCAGTGGTTTAGGTTTGTCAATAAAGATGTAAGGAAATAATTTCCCTGGCACCACTTTATATACATCTGGGGGGTGGAACAGGTTACTTCTATCAGACTGTTTCGGAGAGCTTTAACCATGAAACTATGGCAAAAACCCCTTAGCACTGCCAGTCACTGTGTTTTATGAAAACTACAATGACATTTTACTAGATGCCTAAACCATTCTTTTAATATGAGGTGAGTTCAGAGCCATCTATTACATGTGGCAATTGTGCTTCAGTGTGTATTGTACCTACCATGAGAGGTTCATGCGTCTCACTCTTCTAAGAAAAGCTAAGGCAAATAAAGGTGCTTCTGCTGGAAATAAGCGACATCCTACAGCTACATTACAGATATATAGCAAAGAAGAGCTTGAGGAGCAGTGGCAACTGAAAGCAGCAAAGGATTTCT
>JAOXXN010000065.1:35574343-35586636 GCA_026770055.1 Myrmophylax atrothorax | reverse complement strand
GAATAGAGGGGGTAGAATACATGGCTTTGATCACCCATACACAGAGATAACTGGTCCCATCTGCTGAACTAGGACAGGGGAATGCAGGGAGGAGTAGACATCTATATTTTATGCAGTCCCATTTAAATGGGAAGATTCTTGCATGTTCTATGTAATGAGTTGATCCTGTGTAGTTTCCACAACACAGAGAGCTTTCATTGCAGATCAGTTCATGCAATATGTTGTGGGAGCACTGGGGTGTACCTATCACACCTTACAGGAGGCAAGAGTGCACCTTGGCTCCTGGTCTGGAAAGCTCTAAGCACCAGGCTACGAAGATGGAGGGAAGCAGACACAAATACTGGGACAGTTTGTAGGCCACTCTGTATTTCAGTGTATTTCAGTGGCATGGTTGCCCCATTGTGCATCACTGAGAATCTGGAGCCCATTGTTGCTGACAGAGCTTATGAGAAGTCAGTAGCAGATAATCAGAGTGCATGAGGTCAAGCCATTATTTGACTCAATGTTAAGTTTCTCCATAAATACTGAGTGTGCTTAGATCTGAAAACTGTTCAGTAGGAGTGCTACATGGTAAGTTTGTTCCTGGATTTTTGAAGGCCAAAGAAATTCTGAGGAAAACTTAAAACTTCCTAACAGAGCTGACAGCACTGTGCTGTGATTTTCATGCAATGCTCTCAATTTTCCAAGCTGCCAAGAAGGCTTTCTCAGTTTGAACTTGTCCAATTACGCTGATCATATTTCTATCCATTATGAATTTCTAAAGGAAATTTTCTGAAAAGTTTTTAGGAAAAAATGAAGTATTCTAACCTAAAGCTCACAAAGCTTTTCAAACGTATTGCCTATAATGGGGATTATGTGGCTAAATCTCTCAGCGGTACTTTGAAAACAGACCCTTAGCAAAAGTCTAATTCTTTCTCTGCTTCCAGCTGCAGATGAGGGACTTTAGAAAAAAAAAGATCAGAATACTTTAAACCATATATTTACTGCATTGACAACAGGGTAAAATATTATGTGTTTCTTAGAGTTCATTTTAAAATATTTGCCATTATCATGATGGTCCAATCATGCAGAGAGACAGGATTTGTGTTGCATTGGCAAAAGGAATTTTACAACATTATTAAATTGTTTATGTAATTTACAGTTCTGTAAGGATTTTTAGGTTATCATTAATGTTTATTTTTGCTGCCAAGACACGCTAAGAATTTTTAGTTCATTTTTTTTATTAAGGAGACACTTCAAATTTTGTAGCTTGGTTCAGTTTGGTTTGGATTTTTTTTCTTCCTAAATATATATATGCTGATTGGGAGTCATGAGAAACCTGTAATGCCTTGAAATGTCATACTACGAGGCATATCTGTGTGCCTACAGACTTCAGCAGTGTTTCCTGTAATTCATATATACGGAGGACAGATCTAGGCTTGTGACTAGGAGATTACTTACCCATGCTCTACAGTGTAGTCTCTATGTCTCTATAGTATCTTCAATGGACAACTAGTCCACCAAAGTAGTAATTAACTCATCATAACTATACTCAGTGTTAGTGCTCCAGCAAAGACATTGTTCTGCCTCAGGTTAGCTTTGTGCGGAAGAACAAGGTAAATGTCCCTTTTGAAAGAAACCACAATTTGTTGGGTTACTGATGCATCAAACAGATTATCAAATGTAACAAACACTATTTTCCTAAATTATTATTTGCAGTTTTTCACTCCCTGGCTATTTTCTAGAAAATTATTTTGCTCTTAACTCTCTACAAAAAAAATGCTAATGTTAAACATTAACAGTATTTCCATTTAACAGACTTATAATTCATCATTTAGATTACAAGTCACCAAGAATAAATGTTTCTTGAGATCCAAATGGTACTGTGATTCATTTCCCCTGTTCATACCAAATAAATCGACTTCACCAGGCTGAAGTGTTTCATGCTGTTTGCTTATACTTGCTCAAAACTATCTCATAACCTGATGGTTTAAATGTCCCCAATGTACACAAAAACAGATGACATGAAGAAAAGTAAGAACTGTACAAGCATTTACTTGGTAGCTAAACACATCATTGTATACACTATGAAACACTTGTAGTTACTCATCAATTTTCATCACTATCTGACCCTCTTTGTCCTAGGACTTGACTCAGAGCAGACACAGAAAAAAAATTTTCAAAAGTTACAGCCTACGATGAGTAAAAAATCCCATGAGAAATCTTTGTCTTAATTTTGTTGACTTCAGGAATTACAGCTGCTAATCTGAGGTCTTATTTGAGCTTGCAAACCTCTTTAGCTTTATCCATCATAAGTCGAACCCTTTCTTGATGCTCTCTACACCCTCTGGAATAAACATATCCTTTTTTACAGGTGTCACAATTACAACATTGCTCTTCAGACTTTGCACATGCTTTTTTAACCTTTATTATTTAAAAGCAGCCCTTGTGCTTGTTTCCTACCTTCTGCTGTTCTGTTTTGGCAACGTCACTGATCCTCAGCATCTGAGGATCTCTGTTGTGAACAACCTGTGGGGGCTGGCAACACTAAGGCAAAGTTATTTTCAAGTCATAAGCCCTGATCATAATCCAAAATAAGATTCATTATTAAATGTCACCTTGACCCATATAATTAAAAAAAGAATCACGAGAACTGCTTACCCAACAAATGATTTAAGAAAAATTAAATCAGGAAATGTAGCATTTGAAAATATGGGGTCACACAGCAGAACTAAGAGAGGGGGACTTTTGGTAGGAAAGTTCAATACTAAAGATAAACTTATGTCAGCAGCAGATATCACTACTGTAATTACTGATCACAGTAAAAAAAGCATTAAGTATTTTAAGTCACAGAGACCATTGAAGAATTTACTAGTAAACTAAGTAGACCAAGGATAACCTCCTTTAATTGTCAGTGGATCGTTTTACAGCCAGTTTAACCGTCACAGAGAGAGAAAGAGAAACATAGTCCTGAAAACTCTCCTATGTGCTTCAGATATTGGTCACATGCTAAGAATAAGACAGAAAGAATCCAGTCCTATGAGAGATGGAAACTTGTCCCAGTTGAAAACCAGCAACTTAACATGTAGTGATAACTTTTTTATCTATCCCTTGATCAAATTGGTTATCTGTCTCTGGATGTGGGTGTCTTTATTTGGAACTAAAATTAACAGGATCATTATTTAAGCAGAAGAGAGTAGTTGCACCTCCACCTTCAAAGCTGTAGGTGCTTCATCCCTTTGGAGAAAGCAAACTCACTGGAAACTGGGGCGCACCTTCAAGAAAAATGGAATCCTGTTCGAGAAATCCTAGTATAAGCAAGGAGCAAGCATTTCTAGTGTTTTCACTTTCTCTGAGAAAGATAGGATTTCCAAATAATTTATTATTCCTGATTTAGCGATTTCCTGTGCCCTATATTTGCAGCTAAGCAAATGGAAAACTAACTGTAAACATTCTGCACCGATTTCTGAAGACAATGATGTCTATAGAAATCCTGTGGCCATTAAACAGTCCTGCTGACCATGACAAAATCCAGTCAATGGTAGATTCTGACCCATGCCAAACAATAAGTAAAGCAGGACTAGAAAAAAAGACACTATTTTCTTTGCTTTTTTTTCTTTTTACAGAGTGCTAACATTAAGCTTTGCTATATTAAAAAGAAAAAAAAAAACAATAACCGATAGCTAAAGAAAGGAAAGCATCCATGGGGACTGTGAAGGAATTCTGTCCTTAGTAAACTTCAATAACAACATTTAGATATAGTCCCTGAAGTGACCGTAATATCATGAATCTGATGGCAGAGACTGCGTGGATGAGAAAGCACACTGGAAATATCCACAGCTTCCCATTCCCTGTGAAGCCCAAACCTATCTTACTGCAATGGAAGATCCTTGTTTGGTAGGGAGCTTGTTGGCATTACTCAGATCTATTCAAATTATTTGTTGTCAGGAATCTCTAGAAAAATATCACGTAAATATTAGTTCAAATTTCAATATTAATATCAGTTTGACTGGATTTATAACTAGTTATACTTTAATTGACCTTTTTTTTCTCTCATCTAAATATGTCTTTCCATTGAAGCCAAAATGTACCATAAAAATGTGTTCATTTTAATGATGTTTAAAATCTGAATGTTCCTGTCTTGTCTATTTAGCCATTTCCTAATGATTGAAAAAAAGGATAGAAAGAGAAATACATGCACACAAAAAAACCTCAATATTTTTAACCCCAAAACAGATATATGCAATTTTATGACATAAAAAATGTTTCAGAGTTTTGTTTTATTTCCAGTGTGAAACAAAAAGGCATCTCAAACCATACCTATTTTCACAGACTGAGAAATAATACATTTCCCTTAGGTTAGCTCTAGGTATTACATTTTATGTTTTCTTCTTGAAAACAATAAAGTAGGTCTGTAATAAGAATCACTTACAAAAATATTTTTCAGCTTGAATTCATTAGTAGTCCCAAAAGAAAGTTCCACTTCATCGTAATTTTTATATCTATATTTTTCTGCATATGTTGTGTTGGCCTGCATAAATCAACTCTTTAGTGAAAAGGAGCAGTACTTACATAGTAAACCAGTACCTTATACTCACAAAGGATTATGCTCAATTGCTTTTTGAATAATGTCCGTTATTTTGACTATATGTGTATGAGGTATCAGTTATATTGCCTGCAAATATATTTTACTTCACATTTATACTGACTTTTACCAAGTTTTTTTTATTTAAGGAGTAAAAAAATAAAGTCTGAATTTTACATTGCTGGATAAGAAGATGGAACTGAAAGAATTCATAAGGCTGCCCCTTCGATCGCAGGTAGGCATTAAATAGATGCAACAGTGATACAAAGTTGCCTTGGTCAACCCAAGTTCCCTGAAATTCAGAAAGTTGTGGCTGCACTTCCTGTTCTAAGGAATTCAGCATGAGCAGATGTATGTTCAAACTGTGTCCTTGGTTCCTTAAAAAAAAAAAAAAAAGCAAGCTTCCCCAAATCATAGGATTAACCTAATCTAGGATTTATAGTAAAAATCTAGAATTAAGGTGTGTCAGAGGTTGAGAACAAATGTTACACGTTTCTGAAGTAACAATTGTAATATGTTAAATAAAACTGCCAGATAATCCACGGAACATAATTATATTATTCATTACAAAAGGAGAAAAAAAAAACCTCTTAGTGGTCCCTCCACTCAGATCGGGAAGAAAATGGTCTTCCTAGTTGAAATTTGGTAACAGGTTTTACCCCAAAGCCATGACCATGATATGTTAAGACTTTTGAAAATAAACCAGTACCACATGATTTTATGTCTCTACTCAGATTTTCAGCTGAGGCAAGCTAGCATAATGTAGACCTAACCTTCCTGAAAACAGGGAACAGGAACAGAAGTTAATCACATATCTTAATTAATTAACACAATGTAGATTACAAACTGTCAAAAATCAAAACAAACAGGAGGTTCTGTATGTTGAGGATTATCCATTGACGTAATTTACAAATAATTTTAAAGTGTAACAATAGCAGAGAAATTTATAGCTGGTTGCATTGGAGAACAAGTTAAAAAGGCAAACTTTGACACCATTTATTCGGTTTGTGGCATCAATTCACTTTAGTTTATGCTAAACTAGAGACATTTTCTATAAGCTTTTCGCACTGCAGTGTTGTAAGGCATACACACAGTATAGGAATAAAGGAAAGCCATTTGTTGACTGCATCATTTCCTTTTTTCTTTTTCTCTTTCACAGTCATGTAGAGATTCTTGGATTACTCACACTGTTTACAAGGTGCTACATGTATTGTCTATAAAATACCTGTGAAGTGCAATATCTGCTAAATTTTAGTCAAGGATTGCTTCTTTCAAAGTGATCACTGATCCACTGTTAAAATAGCTTATAAAAACAACCATTTGGGAAAAGACATAGCATTCTACTGCTGTTCTATTTTACATTTTAAATTTATTTTTAGACTACATCTCAATATTGCCAAACAATTTTTGATCTAATTACAACTGTCTATGAAATCTAGAAATAAAATAATATTGGTATTATTTCTATTTCTATAGAAAGGAAAGATAATATCCAGGACTGGCTTTTAAAACTATTAATGAGCCCTGGCAATGTGAAAAAGAGATGGATTAGGTAGATGTAATGAGATATGATTAAAGGGTGTAGGCACTGAAGGGTGTTGGAGAAATTCTTTTCAGAGGGAGTATAATTAGTGTCTGATAAAAGTACTTAGTAGATAAGATTTTTGAAGAAGAAAGGTTAAGATAAACACATACCATATGACAAACCTGTTTAATTTTTTTCCTTTGGTTCTTGTGTAGTCAATAATCTGCTGAAGTTTTATACATAAATAACATTTGTTGAGTACTTGATAAAACTTCACAAGACCGTTAAGGGGGTTTTAATTAGAAAAACCTAGAAAGCAAAGAAAAGAGTGAAATGTCCTATTACATTTCCTTTATGCATTTATCTTTTGATTTATGCAACTTAGATAACCACATGCACCCTTTTCCCTGAAATTAAACAAACAAGTGGACTTCTTAAAAAACAATGTTTCTAGAAGTTGCTTAGCAACTTTCAAAGCACTTCTTATTAAATTGAAAGATTTTTCACTTAGTTTAGGTTTTAAAATATGCAGCAGCCTAAAACAGACCATCCCAGCCAGCTTTATGCAAGTCCTGGGAAGAGTTGGTTTTTTGCCCAATTGGCCAGTAACATTTTGCATATTTGAAAATAACTGTTAGAATGAGATATCAGGCCTTTGGTTTTCCACTTTTCAGTGTAATCCTTCAACCCACAACAGACTTAGGAATTGAAGTGACAAATGTTAGTCCAGTTACAGCACCCATAGACAAATTGCAGATAAATATATTAGATACTTATGGATCCAGAAGAAAGGTTCAACATGTGAACTTACCAATGTGAAACATTAAAACCTGAAATAAAAGCAAATGTTGCCTACTGTGCTCCTGGGGATTCCTCACTGAAGGACAGACTGTGTCATGCTCTCTAGTCCCTGTTTTCAAGACCAGCAGTGACAAATTCCCCTCGTTTCCTTGTCCTTAAGACATACTATATAGTCTACAATAATTCATTGCAACAGAAAATTGTTTAGGACTTCATGGAAGCAAAGAATGGTTTGGGTTGAAAGGGGCCTTAAGGATTACCTAGTTCTGAACCACCCTGCTGTGGGCAGGGACACCTTCCATCAGACTAGGTTACTCAGACCTACATCCAGCCTGGCCTTGAACACATTCAGGGACGGGGCATCCACAGTTTCTCTGGACAGCCAGTGCCAGTGCCTCACCACCCTCACAGTAGAAATTTCTTCCTTATGTCTAATCTAAACCTACTATCTTATAGTTTGAATCCTTTACCCCTTGTCCTGTCACTACATGCTCTTGTAAATTGTCCCTCTCCATCTTTCGTGTAGGCTCCCTTCAGGTACTGGAATGCAATGAAGTCACACCAAAGCCTTCTCTTTTTCCAAGCTAAATAAACCAAATTCTCTTAGCCTTTCCTCACAGGAGAGGTGCTCCATCCCTCTAATCATCCTGATGGTGCTGCTCTGGACTCACTCCAGAAGACTGACATCCTTCTTGTTCTGGAGATGCGAGATCTGGCTACAGTACTCCAGGTGGGGTCTCACCAAGGCAGAGCAGAGGGGCAAAATCACTTCCCTCAACCTGCTGGCCATTCTTTTGAAGCAACCCAGGACATAGTTGGCTTTCTGGACTGCAGTATTCTACAGCATTCTGGATTTTCAGTATTTCAATAGTCCTTTTTAACTCATGTCTTCGTGAAGAGAAGAATTTTTAAAGCTCAACATTGAAAACTCCAGCCTGACACAGCCTGACATGGCTTCTGAAATATCTCCCACTGAAAGCTAGTTCAAGCCCGTGTGCCAAAAGAACTTACCTCAACATGGCTGCTTCTACAGACTCAGTCACAGAGCAGAGGAACTTAATTGACAGTAGCAGAGCACAAAAGCAAAACAGAACCTGAGATCAGGCTTAGCATGGAACCCACATGCTGATAGCACTAGCCTTGTTTCAGTGCAGAGGAGTAAACCACAATCACCTTTCTTATCCTCAAAAAGTTAGAGGACTGCCACACATCAGGAGCAGGTTTTCTTCTGTCTACATACAGGAAGGTCTCGGCTTCTTGTGTAAGACTTCCTGTTGCAGACAGTACATGCAAAACTCAAGATCCTACATGGCATGGAGGGTTGTCCTATTTAAGGAAAAACACACAGTTATACAGAACAGTCTCTAAATCATCAGCCAAGTTATTCAAGTGTACTCATTCAGTATATGAAACCAGTTCCCACAGGGCATATAAGCTATGCAGAGAACATTTGAAATTTCTACAAGGTGCTGAGTTTAAGTATCTTGCAAAAAAAGCAAGATTCTGTGCCTCAAAAGACTTATTGTTATCAATGAGCAAATAAACAAAACAAATCATGCAATTGGCAGAAGAAGCTCCTGCCATTACTAAATAAAAAACAAGTACATACATGCATTCAGATTTGAGGATTATTTCATGAAGATAAATGTGGGCAAAGGGAGCAGTGCTTTTTGTGCTATTTAAATAGTAGATCAGCCTCTCAAAAAGAAACAAAATAGATATTTTTCTTGTAACTTCAGTAATTTATACAGCTCCTACCAGTTCATTAATTAATTAGATATGAGATTTTTAGCTCCTCCAAACTTCAAGTAGACTTTTCAATGGTAGTGAATGAATTCTAGATGTCAGAAGGAAGCTTCAAAGTCATTCCTAACCAATAGTCCTAAAAGAAGATTGAAAAACTCTGTTTCTTGGCAATAATGTTGTTTCTGAAGTGTAATGATAACACTGTAAATCAATATTTTTCTTTGCTGTTTCTTTTTCAACTTCAGTTAAATATTTCAGAAAAATCTGAAATAATTGATTTTTTAAATGAACATATCAAGCTGATATCTAACTTGGCATATGCTTTTTGAAATAAATTCTGAAAATTTACAGAGGAAATATGTTGTTCGTTGATCTATTCCCTGTCAGTGAAAGGATGTTCCTCATATTACATTATTCTCTAGAGGGTGTTTTTGTAAACGTGGCATCAAAAGATTAGATTCATGGGGATCCACCATTTACTTGAAGAATCTTACGAATCTTTTTCACCATTTTTCATCAACCAGGAGCATTTCAAGAACATTTAAACCTTATTTTAACAGCTTTTTAGTGTTAGTCTATTTCTCCCAGTGATAATCTAGGGCCATCCGGCAAGGAGGCAAAGATTCAATGGGCTCTGGCAAGCAGGAGTGAAAATGGAAGTGTCAGGAACTCTATTGTGTTGTGGGAAGAGAGGGTTAAGTGATTCTTTGGAGGCAGTAAGGCAGATAGGTCGCTTCCTTCCCACATATGCTTCTTGTACATACCTTGTTCACGCAGATCCTGATGCCCAAGTTTCTTCCTGTAAACCAAAACCACCATTTCACAATTTCAGTAAGGATCGTGGTGGAGTCGTACAGGGGAAGTCTGGATATCTTTAGGATCTTCATGAAAACAAGGCAGCAAGCACTTTTCTGCTTTGCTTGTAGGGGCATGTGTCAGAAAATTCTTAGAGACATTGATAAATGTAGTTTCATGTGTTGCCAAACAGAGACAATGCTCAGACATCCATAGACCTACATTACTTTCTGTTGTCACGTGTTTGGGTACTGCAAGCTGTGGCCCACTCCATCTTCAGGGTAGGAATTACATAGGCTGGAAATCAATAATACCATCCTGTTCTGTAAAAAATTTCTACTCACTTGCCTTCACTGCTGTTAGGCTTTCTTTCCTCTTCATTCTCTCTTTTTTTTTTTTACTTGATGTTGCCTTAATGTTGCTGTTGCTGATGCTGCTGTTCTGCTTTAATCAGGAACCAAAACCCGTGACTTTTCCTACTTTTTCCACCTTTTTTGTGGTTTCAACACCACTCAGACTAATGGCACAGCCTTGAAAGCAACACCTCTGGGCTTTCCACTGATGAATCTTGAAGATGCAATGGAACACACCACAAAGAGGAAAAAAGGAGTTTGCCTATAGGTAAAATGCACTTTACACTGAGTTAATTTAAGCTGACAGGAACTGGCTGCAGTGTTTGAGTGAAGAATTTACCCTATGCAAAATGAAAGTTGGTGTAGAGGAGAGGGGCACCAAAAACATTATGAAAATCTTTACTCAAGATGAGGAAGGATATCCCATTTGGAGAGAAAACTGCAGAATAAGCACTGTTGACCATAAATATTTTAGATGTTTCTACAAACAGAGAACTGAAACCCACCACTGATTTGATTTTTTTAAACAGGGACATTATGACCAGTGTTTTCTGCTGCTAGTGTGTTTGGTTTAGTGTTCTCAACTATTGTTATGCACTGATTCATGACTTTCTTGAAATGTGAACTTAAAGGGGCTCTCTTCTGCTATGTTTGCCACTTGCTTTTTGGTTTTGTTTGTTTGGGATTTTTTTTTTTTGTGGGGGGGGGGGGGGTGTTGGTTGGTTTTTTTCTTTTTCTGGATTTGTTGGTTGGGTTTTTTTCCTGACTCAAATAGATTCTACTTCTAGGTGAAGGCAGTATTATCCTCCTCCCCTATCCTAAAATAAAGAGTAGCTCTTCTGAATGTCAGCCTTCTTCAAGAAGGTTTGTGCAATCTGTTGAGGATTAGGGACACATTGTATGCAGAAAGAAAGTTGTCAGGGCTTAGATCAAAATCGGGGCTGGTGGTGGTGGCTGTGGTGGATGTGCTGGTGGTAGTGGGTGGGCAAGGGACAAGAGAGAAAAAGAAATCACCAAGCTGATCTCAGAGACTGCAAGGCATTCAGCCCCTTCTCTTTTAGGGCAATATATATCTTTTCCCCACTACTTTCAAGGAGTTGAAATAACTATTTGAAAAATAAGGAAAATCGCTCCTCACATGAGACTTCAAACAATACTGAGATTTAGGTACTCATCGTTCTGAGATGAAACCTTAGTAAAATATTGGCCCCTTTTTCACCTCTCAGACTGTCAGAAAATTCTTTGCATTTTCTGTTTCAGAAAACCCTACAAATAATGGATAGTTTCTTTCAGAAATTGCCAGTAACACTCCACTCTTCCCAGGTTTTTAGAGCTCACAGTGGTGGCTGTATAGATGAGGCCATCACGAGCCAGAGATATCATCAGCACAGAACACTGCTATTTATTTAGACTCTGAAAAAGAGCCTTCTTGCTTATTTTCCTAAAATAATTAAAATGCATCACTTAAGATCCTATTTGCTAAAAAAAAAAAAAAAAAGAGAGAAAAGAAAAAAAAGGCGTGGGAGCATGAATGTTTTGGCTCTGAGATGACAGTAAATATATCTTCACATCATGTTTTTATTTTACTGCCTCCAATGCATCTATCCTTCCTAGCCCCTTCCCCTCCCCCATTAATTTCTGAAGTGTCTGAAAGAACCCTGGAGCTCACAGCATTCTCCTTCCCCTCTTTGCTGAGGGATATTAGATGTATTACCTTCTCCCTTTGCACGCCCGATGATGGGATGGAGGAATCGGTTCAGCCGGGGTGTACGGGCCCGCAACGGCACACGGGGCCAACCAGCGCGGTTCGCGGCGTGCGGCCGCGGAGGCAGCGCTCACCGGGGGCACCGCTCACTGTGCCGCCCGTCCGCGCTGCCGGCGCGGAGCTTCCCCGCGGCCGGGCAGTCTCAGGCAGCGGAGACCGCAGTCGCTGAGCCGCACATCGTGCTTACCCCCTGTCTGTGCGGGTGTCGGGTCCGGTTCTGGCTTTTGATGCTGGTTTGTTGATGAATTTTTTAACCCGCAAAAGAGGTAGTGGTGGCGTTACCCCACATTCCTCCACTGCTGACAGGCTACACCAGGATAGGAGTTTCTTGGATTAAACTAGGGGGAAATACATGTACACGTTAATTTCAATCTTCGTTCCCCTCCAAAGCTGAGAAATGTCTGCTATTTGCACCTTGTGCAGAGAATCCAGCTCTATATTAATTTAAGAACGGTACTCCAGCACTGCTGGTGATGTTCATTTGCAATTTCTACACACTGACTATTATGTGCAGGGAGCTAATCCTGCCTTGCCTTGAAAACAGAGCTTTCACTTAGCTCGCTGTACGCCTCAGATTTCCTTTATAAGAGAGTCGTTGTTTTGCTGGGATTTTATGATTTTTAATAACATTGCAGAGATGTTTGACTGCACCCAACACGTGTGTAGAGCTTTTCTTTCTTTCTCTCTCTTTCTCTCTTTCTTTCTTTCTTTCTTTCTTTCTTTCTTTCTTTCTTTCTTTCTTTT
>JAOXXN010000065.1:35482741-35523540 GCA_026770055.1 Myrmophylax atrothorax | reverse complement strand
ACCATTTCATCTTATTGAATTGTCTAGCTTAACTTAATTTATGGCTTCTAATACATGGTACACTGGTTTCTATAATTGCTAGGCAGTGCATACCAGGACAAAGCGACTCCATCCCTTCATGCTGTTTCGTGAGTTAAGTGGCCTTGCTATGCAAATATTTTGCAAAACAGAATTAGAAATTTCACAAAACTGGGGTTTTTGGTCTCTTTTCTCTTTCACTTTGATAGTAATAATCTCCTGGTGGTGGTTTTTCCAGCTTAATTTAAGTCAGTGATGCCTAGGATTCAGCCTCATACACATGACCCCCCAAATCAGGAAGAGTAAAATATTTAAAGGCAGCTTAAAATTTGTATTTCCCATAAACACTAATCTGCCTGTGACCTTAGAGTGCACTGGTTACACTTTGGCTGGGTGGCAGGATCTGTATTCAAGGGAAAGAGAACAAATCTGTAGAGGAATTGGAAATAGTTTTGAAAGTCTTATTCACTGTAGATGAGATTGTTAAATTCATTATACTGGAATGAGTAATTTTTAGCTAAATGTATTAGGTCTCCCAAGTGATTTGCATGTATAATCAAATGAAAAGACTTCTGAAATATTGAAACTCTAGATGAGAAAAGTGAAATTCTATTAAGAAAGAAAGAATCTCTGCATTTATAGCACATTCAAAGAACATATCAGAGTGCAAATTTAATGCAATGCAGCAATGCTCATCTTACTTTAAAGGTAATTATATAGAAAAAGGGCCATTTAAAATGTATAAGTAGAGACTTTTTTTGCACTCATACAGCATATAATTAACGAAGTTCTTAAAAACTATTCATAAAAGAAAGTAATAAAGCACTTGTAAATAATGACAGTCTCATATTCTTTACAGTTAAATATCAATAATCAGAATGTCTTTTTTGTACCCAGTTGTAAAACTACATTTTTGACATATCAAATAGAAGCAGGTATTACTAGAATGACATTTCAATTTTCAATTTCAATGTAGACGTACTAATATAAAAAAGTTACAAAATGAAGAACTGTAGCTACAGGAAGCTGGAAAGCTAGTAAATTAAGTCAATACTCCACCTGCAAAACATGAAGCGATAACAGAAAAGTGAAGTTGCAGAACATTTCACAGCAGAGTTAAAAGGTGTAGGTGTTGAGACCTTAAAATATTAAACCGTGGGTGCAGAATAAGAGAACAAGAGAACCACAAAGGAGAGTACCAAAGCTTGTAGTATCATACAGATCAATTAATAATTATTTGTTTTGCAGCAGTTACTGGATCCTCACAAGATACATTTGGAAAACAAATCCAGCTTTATCCAATGCTCATGTACTACGCATTCTTTTTGGAGCAAACACCTCTCAGAAATAAGGAGAAAGGGGAAAATAGGGAGAGTTTCAACAACATACAAGGAAAAATAAGAAAGGAAAAGAGCAGAGATCATAAGTGATAGATTATAGGTTGCTTTCGTGTTGATTTTATTTTTTTTCTTCTTCCTCACCTCAGTCTTTGAGAGCCTTTATTTCAGAGTAGATCTCTGTTCTGGCACATTCCTTCTCATATAGCCAGAATGCAAGATGCTTGCAATATATTATTCTCTGTTTGACCTTGACCTTAAGTAGGGGTATGCAGCTGGCTATAAAGGAAAGGTCCTACCACAGCAACAAATGCTGGGCTAGATTGAAGGTTACAGGCCTGGAATAAACTCAGATGAAATTAGGATTAGATCTCCTCCTCCTCTGATCTGACTGCATTTAAGCTTCAATGTTTAGGAACATCTCATATTTTTTCCATGTTTACTATTGTCCATGGAAAGGCAAAGCATTTTGCCAGTTTGTAGCAAAAGGTGAGGGAAAAAAAAGCAATACCTCTCTGAAATTAGGCTTCAGTTGCCATTGTTACAATTCAGAGACTGCACCTCAAGAGCCACAGTTTATGTTGCACCTAACCTTGGATATTCAGACTGATTAGTTTTCCACAAAGAAAGTTGAATATAAAAATTCTTATTAAAATGTCATGATTTAACCTCAGGTGTCAACTAAGCACCATGCAGCCACTACCAGTGGTATGGGGGAGAGAATCATAAGACTAAAATTGAGAGAACTCATAGTTGAGATAAAAACAGTTTGGCAGAGAAAGCAAAAGCTGTGTATGCAAGTAAAACAAAATAAGGAATTAAATTAATTTCTTCCCATGGATAGGCAGGTGTTCAGCCATCTCCAGGAAAGCAGGGCTTCATCAACATGTAACTGTTACTTGGGATCAAAAATGCCAGCACTCCAAATGTCCCGCTCTTTCTTTTGCTTCCCTCAGTTTTATATGCTGAGCGTGATGCCATATGGTGTGGGATATCCCTGTGATCAGATGGGATCAGCTGTCTGGATGCTCAACTTCTTGAGAACCCCCAGTCTACTTGTTGGCATCCTGGTATGAGAATCAAAAAAGTCCTTTTCCCTATGTAAGCACCTCTCAGCAATAACAAAAATATCTGTATTATCAACCCGGTGTTCAGCAGAAATCCAAAAAACCACAGGACTCTACCAACCACTGAGACAAAAATGAACTCTGTTCCAGCCAAAACCAGGACATAGAGTGATTGAAAATATTAAAAAATATAATCTTGATTTTATATTAAAAGTAGAAATATTTTGCCTGCATGAAGTAGATGTATAATGTCAAAGAATATATTATCATGGGTAAAGTTTTCCAAAGGACTTGTTTCACTGTTTAAAACCTCTAAAGTCTCTTCATATTTTTAGCTAAAAGATAATTACGTCTGAATAGTTTTCTATATTGTACTTAAGACATTGTATATATAGAATCAAGATATTACATAGATAGATAAATATATATATATTTATATGCAGATATAAATGTATCTACCTATACATACATACATATATATATATAAATGGATATACCTGAATGATTTTCAGTGTACATTAAAGCAAAGGGATTAAAGCAAAGGGATTAAAATAGCTAAATAAAATTTTTGCTCTTCAGTTTCATTTTATGACAAAAGAAACACCGGTTCTTATATCAGTGTTAACAAACTGTTTTGAAAGGTGAAAGGCAAATTCCCTTTACTGTTGCAAATTTTCAGAGAGCTGGACCACAGGTCATTTAGATCAGAGTGTCTTTTCCAGGTACTCCTCTCTCTTTCTTGACTATGGAGGAAGACTAGATGTAGTGTAGCTATGTCCAAACTGTAGGTGGACACTGTGAGATGTCCCAAGATCTTATCTTTCACTTATTCAGTCTAGTGCCCTTCCTGGATGTCACCACGTTTCCCTGCTGCCTGCATGCTCACTTTTCCTTTCTAGGCAAATCCAGGAACAATACAACAAATGGTGAAGCCTGGTCTTCCTGCAGCACAGTTTTGACAGTGTCTGACAATCATCTAGACACTTCCCAAAATTCTCTAAGGAACCTCACATAGGCTCTTAAAATTAGATGGAATCAATTCAGTCTTTAGTTTTTTAATCCAGAAATTAAAGCAATAATTGCTGTTATTTTAAATTTATGCTGTGTTCTTCCAGTTCTTTCCTATATGCACCTCAAGATGATTTTCCACATGCAAGATATCCATGCTAAGAGAAGAGAAGTAACTCTCCTCTGGTTATATGTAGTTCAAGTTCACAATATTATTCCTTCAGATCACCCATTGTGTCATTGCCTATGCTGAGAAGGGTGGAAAATGAGCAGTCAGGCAGCAAGAGCGGACTGGCAAGAAATTTTAAAAAGTAATATTTTATTGAGGTTTGGAATTTAAACTTCTGGGTCAATATGGAATCAGCACTAGAAAATCCTTCCATGTGGCAAAATCTGCTGGCACATCTGATTTCTCTTTTTGCTTCGTTTCTGTGCTAGAATGAAGAAAACTGAAACAAATGAATAATTTCTTTTTGATGCCAAAGTAACATCCCTGCAATGTGGGGAGGATCTGAAAAAGCAGAAATCTGGTCCATAGTGAGGAGATTCAGACTTCTCCAACACTCAGCTTGATCAGACTTCTGTGCTGAAGTTCCCCTGCACCTGCTGGTGATGAGAAATTAGATGAATACAAGTCAGGTGACTGAAAGTGTTAAATGCTACAAGAATACAAAAATCATGCAAACTAAAGTCTTTGTTTATTATTTGAATTTTTAAGTTAAAAAATACCTGTGTGGTGATGCTGTTCCTACTTTTTAGTCTTAGTTAAAAAAAAATGTATCCAATATATTTGGAATTTTGTAATAATCAGTGACTACACAACAAAAGTGCATACGTGGTTCAAAGGCATCACTACTATTTTCTGAATTCAAACATGACATTACGATATGGGTTTATTGAACTGATAAGCCAATGAGCATTCCTCTTTTTCTTTCTTCCATTCCGAAGAGTAATTTATTCATGGGATGGGATTCTTTGTCTGTGTTTTGAACTCAAACCTTGGCACTGTGGAGCAAACTGCTATGTTGATATTCATAACTGGGGAATTGAAAGCTGTTTGTTTTTACAGCCTCCTAAAATTTAATTTTAATATTTTATTAAATCTACCATAGTATTTCCCCTATTTGTGCAGTGAGCAAACATAAAGAAAAGTGACATAGACAATTTTAGGTCCAAAGGCCGAAGGAAGTATGTGCACAAGTAAAATAGGGAACAAAAAAAGCTAAGCCATTTAAATAACAAAATATCCATCAGCCATTTTTCTGCTATGAAAGAAACATAGCTCTACTTACATTAATTCCCTAGTGTGACTCTGTAAATCTTGTTCTTTTCCCTTTGCTTGGATGTAAAGCTATTTAAGAAAGTAACTTACCAGTTCACTGTTGTGCAGTGTGACACTGTTTCTACAAAAATCACCATTTCAGTATCTTGTTCCAGGAGAAATCCAATGAGCTAAACATCTCGAGGTACTCGTTTTTACCCCTTCAACTACTATGACAAGTGTTTCTTGAACCTTGCTTAAAAGTTCTCTCATCCTTGCAGGGCACCTGGAAGCTTACCAAATCCAGGCTATTTTGACTGGTGTGTGGGTGGGAGGTAGTCAAATGAGGATTGGATTATCATGTTTGATGGATTATTGTGATGGTAAGGAAGACCTAGCTAATCATGGCATAACTACTGGCCTGGGTAGACACGAAAAGGCAAGTGAGGTTTTATCGAAGTATTAACAGTAACAGCATAGAAGTAACTGGACCATTTTTAAGAAAAGTCTTGTTTAAATACGAGAAACGGTTACCAGCAGGATTAGAGATGGAGTAAATGCTGAACACTAATGGATAAAATAAAATAATGTAGTGTGGCTATCAATAAGAAAACTGAACAGTGACTTTTATTGTGAATAACTTCATAGAGTGAAGAAAAATATGAGAAAGGAGTGGCAAAGTCAGCGATTAAAAGCTGAAATCAGACAAATTCAATTCAGAAAGGAAAAGGCATATTTAATGGAAGGATGATTCATGCAAAATGTGGCAGGGAGTTGTCTAATTACAAAAGTAATTGCCTCAATGCAAATTTACCTTTATTGCACTATGAGGTATTAGAGAACACATCAAGTGACCCATTCGTCTTTTTTGACTTTAAAATCTATGAATATATTACAAAATATAATAAACATCTCTGCTGTTCTTTCCAAGTCCCTTATGTGAGAGTTCAGGGGAGGGTATTAACATATATAATTGATTCTTATTCTGGTTATTTTTCCAAATGTTTCAGGAATGAAACATTTCTACCCATAAACATGATATTTCATATTCAGGCCTCAGATCCGGTGGTCTGCCAATATAAAATACCCACAGGTGCTACTGCTTGCTGCTGTTTCAGAGTCAGTAAACTCAAGGAGACATCTATAGTTATGTGAAGAATAAGGGAAAGATTTATATATGAAGTACAAATTAATACAGATACATGTAATTAAACTAACTGAAGCTATTAAGAAAATCAGTCTGAAGGACAAGTATGGCAGAAAATAAGCCCCTATAGGAGATACACAAGATTCTTTAGAGTAACAGTGAATAAGATGGTAGTTGTAGAGAATATGTCTGCTTATTGTTTGAAAAACAGGCTTATGTTCAGATGATCTGAAATGAAGGATTAAATCTTGTGTAAAAGTTCATATCTTATAAAATAAGAAGGATGAAGCAGGCAGTGTTTCTTGGGGGAAGGGATGCTGTTGTAGAGGCACGCCAAAAAAGAAGGAAACTGTCTTTCCTTAACAGTTGTAGGCAGAATTTGTACCAGAGCCATGATACTAAGGCTGAATCACTAGAGGATGTGTTTAAAACAGCTTGGTCTATTCAAGTTTTAGAAGAGCTGATGAACTGCAGTTTCAGTAGAGAGAAAAAAAAAAAAGGAAAAAAAAGAAAAGCAAAACTATGGCAAGGTTATAGCAAGGCTGGGGCAAGAGGCCCATATGCTGACTTTCTGAGTAGCCGTTTATGTGATTGTAAAGGTAAGAAGCTTTTGCCACTTATTTTTTCTACTCTTTCATTATATGTGCATGTGGAAAGAAGGCAGGATGGTATTAAACTGACATCCTGCCCCAACTGCCAGAATGTCTTGTTACGGCTTCAAAGACTGGATTCACACAGCAGAAGGCACTGTCTGCTTTACTCACTTGCACACTAGTAAGGGCTCTCATACACCCTGTGGGAAACCTGGGCTCAAATTCCTCTTCTGCTGTTGGAAGACTAGAAAATGTAAGTCTCTTTCATTTCTATAGTAAGAAGAAACTCAATTGCCAGACTGCAAGGTATTTTGAAATTGAGAACTTCTCAATCTCTTCTCTTAGCTCTTTTTTACTTCACACTTAAATGTTCTTCGAGTCAGAGCAAAAATAGCCACCTAGTTCCTTGAGCACCTGCCTGGAAGATGGAGAACCTGAGTTTTTCAGTCCTGTTTGACTTAATGATAGACACAAAGAGGGTCTATGTCGACTTGCTCTCACTTCTCTGTATGTGATATTTAGTGCTGCTCTCAGCAGGACTGTTCAAGGCAGCACCACTGATGTTTCCAAAGGAGGAACTTCTTGATGACACATAAAGATGAAACCTCTTGATGGCATTCAGACTGCATCTCTGGTCAAAGAAATTATTGTTAAAGTTTGTTTTGCACTTGTGGAATACACTTTGGACTTTGGTTTGCAAGTGCCATCTGTGTTCACTAGCTTCCCAGCTCTTACTTGTCTGTCTTGTTGTCCATTCTTTCTCCAGTTTGACTCATAATCTCTATATTTGACCAGAATTTTCTGTGTGTGTGTGTGTGTGCATGTGTTTGTGTGTGTTAAATTCCATCTTCTTTTGATCCTGCCTGTGTTATTATCTTTTCCTCAGAATGACCTGACTTTGTTTTTGTGATTGCTTTTTGCAGTACAAGCCTCCAGGAAACCAGCAAGCTCTAAAATTTCCATTACTATTTTTGATATAAAAATGTCACGTGTTGAAGGAAAGATGCAGGGATAATTGCAAAGGCAATATCTCTAATCTCTTGAGGCCTGTTTCACATGCTTTTCTTCAAAGTATTTGTAAATTCTTAGGATGTAAAAAAGTTTATTATGAAAAATTTGAATTGAATATACTGTTCAAATAAACTGTTCCGGCTTCATCTTTCTTTTTATGCAGATATCAAATTGCAGATTTTTGTCAGAAATGAGTTATCTCAGCAGGGTGCAGAACAATAATTATTCCTGCCAGGACTGCAGTGATAGACATTAGTCATAACGACTCAAATTAATCATGGGACATATGATTGATGATGAGCATATCAAATTGTGTGGTGTGGACGCATGAGGACTGTGGGTATTGCTGAACAAGTCTTTGATCCAAAATCAAAGGTGATTTTTTTAAGAGGTCAAATCGTCTGACTGTTTTGCTTAGTCATTAATATGGACCCACATAGCAAATAAAGGCAAAGTCATTTCACTTGCTAATGACAACTTTAAAGTCTCTGAAAGAAGAGGCTAGAAAAGTTATAGCTTCACTGCAGAATGTTGTAAGTGCAACATTCCTACATACCAACATAACATTGTGTGCTTAAGATTCATATATGGATCTTAAATTTTTAAGAATGGTTCCTCAAGTCAAAGATAAATTAGAAAACAAAACAAAAGAAGAAACCAAAACAACAAACAAAAATAAAAAACCCAAACAAAACCAAACCAAACCACAAAACCCAACAAAAAACCTCCTAACTGCCCACTTCAGGATTATCTTAATTAGTTAGAAGGATTTCAATTTCCCACTTTTGCAGAGTTTCCTTTTCTTACACACGTTGTTAGTGGTCAGATTGATGCCTTTGTTTATCTCTCCTTACTGAAGCACTAGGTCTCCTCATGGCCTCCATAGATTTTGATTTTGCCACAGGATGGAGAATGAGGGCTTTTCACTTAGATCTCCTTTCTTTTTCATGTCCTCTACACACATGAGGAGGGTGTGAAAATAATCTTGGCTCTCACTTCTCAACATGGCAGTGAGCTGAGCTGAGCTGGCAGGGGTGGTAAATAGTCTATACTATAGAGCATTTGCAGGTTACTTTCTTTCTGGAGCAAGTAGGCAGCTGAGGCTGAGAAAGGAACTCTCTGAGTCATAATTTTTTCCCCAGCTTGCTCTGGAGATGCTGTAACTACTTGCTGTCCCAGCCATGGGCAATTGAACACAGGCTCAATTTGTCCCTCAATAAAGAAGAAATCATGAGTCTGAGAAAAATTGTTCCATTTCATGAACCAATTTTCTCATGAGAAGAAACAGCATATCCACAGAATTTCTGCAAACAGCGTAGAAGAGAGATGTATATTATCTGTGATGAGAGGAAATGGCTGAATTGCTTATTTAAAAAAAATTAGTTTCCTTGATGACTCATTATTTCAAAAATTGCCTGTCAAGTTAATAAGCAGACCTTATTATTATTATTATTATCGTTTATTATTTCTATTACAGTAGCACTCAGGTGCTGCAGTCAAAAACTGGGGTTTCACTCTGCTAAGCACCATGTACAAGTAAAATCTTCTGATGGTCTCTGCTCCAAGAAGCTTAATATTTTGAATTCCAAAATTGCAAAATTTTGAGCATAATTTTTATTTCAAGTCTCTGGGTATATATTTTAGCAAATAAACTGTCCAAAATCTTTTTTTCTAAAGGATTTTTTACATATATAACAGAGGATATATCTGGAAAAAGTAAACCCATTCAAAATAGTAAAAATTTGTGTTTGTCTTTAGGAGACAGTGTCATAATAAAATGCATGAGAAACTCTGATTAATAAACCTGGACAACTAATAAAAGTACTGACATAGAATTGATTAGTTCCAAATCTTCAGGAAATGCAGCAATTGATAGATTCTCAAATAATTAATTTAGGTTGCCAAAACATGCATGGTGAGTATACATGGGCCCTTAAAGGTCATCTAATTTTCACCCTGATGTTGTGAGCAGGTACACCTTCCATTAGATCAGGTTGCTCAGAGCCCCATCCAACCTGGCCTTGAACACTCCCAGGGATGGGACATCCACAAATCTATGGGCAACCTGTGCCAGTGACTCACCACACCCATAGTAAAGAATTTCTTCCTAATACCTAATCTAAACCTACTCTCTTTCAGTTTGAAGGCATTTCCCCTTGTCCTGTCACTCCAGGCTCTTGTCTTGCAAAAAGTTTCTCTGTGTCTTTCTTGTAGGCTCCCCTCAGCAGGGAGGCCTGCAGTGAAGTCATTCCAGGCTGAACAGCTACAATTCTCTCAATCTTTCTTCATAGGAGAGGTGCTCCATCCCTCTAATAATCTTGGTGGCCCTGCTCTGGACTTGCTCTAGCAAGCTGATGCCCTTCTTGTGCTGAAGACCCCAGAGCTGGATGCAGCACTCCAGGTGGGTTCTCACTAGAGTGGAGTAGAGGGAGAGAATCCCCTCCCTTTACCTGCTGGCCGTGTTGATTTGGATGCAGCCAAGGACATGTTTGGCTTTCTGGTCTGCAAGTGCACATTGCCAGCTCATGTCCAGCCTCTCACCCATCAGCAGCCTCAAGTCCTCCTTGGCAGGGCTGCCCGTGGTCTGTTCATCACCCAGCCTGTATTGATACTGGGGGTTGCCCCAACACAGGTGCAGAACCTGTCACTTGATCTTGTTAAACATCATTAGATTCCCATGGACCCACTTCTCGAGCTTGTCCAGGTCATTCTGGAGGGCATCCCATCCTTCAGGTATGTCAATAGCACCACCCAGGTTGGAGGAATTTGCAAACTTGCTGAAGGCGGACTCAATCCATTTGTTTATGTTATTACTGAAGATACTAAATAACACTGGTCCCAATACAGACCCCAGAGGGACAAGACTTGTCACGGATGTTCATCAGGAGTCTGAACTGTGGGCCACTACTGTCTGGATGTGAGCCTCTGGATGTGACCCTCCAACGAATTCCTTATTCATCTAACAGTCCACTCATCAAATCCATCTCCATTCCTTAACAATGTTTTTCTTTGGGCACTATCACATAAAAAATGGAGCATTAAGTGAAGCCACTCAGTACTGGGGCCAGTAGAAAAATTATTTACCAATGATCTGATCTAGGAAAAAAAAATTCCTGATATTTTAACAGATGCTGAATAATTAGTAAGTCATTAGGAATTGTGTCATGATGCCTTTACAGCTTTGCCTGTATTTTTAGTAGTAACTATATCTCCATAACTCCCACCTCCATATCTTGTCCATTAATTTTTCTTACTTAATTTTGCAACTCTAATTGATGATAATTTCAAAGTCAGTGTAGCCTCTTAAAGTAATTCATATCACATTCACCTAGCAGTATGAGCTGCCCACTCCCTGTATTTCAGTGGAGGTTTTCAAAGAGAACATTTTCTTTGGGGTTTATTTCTGCACTTAATTTAGTGTGCTTAAAAATCATCTTGATAGTCTATATAAATAAAGATACACCAATTTAAAAACAGCCTATTGACAAAAGTGGAACTACACTTGTTTGTCTCAGGCCTGAATCTGTCATTGTCCTTAGATATTAGCCTAATTTGATATTGGGTAGTTTACCTCTTAAAAATGTAGTTTTCAAAATCACAGAGGCAGAAGTTATTCAGTACTTTTTCCTGGCAAAAAGAAGTGTGATATTTTCAAATCAAAATTTAGGAGCTGCTTCTACATCTACTTTGTATTCCTTTATAGTACACTATCAAAGCTTGTTTTGTGGCATTTCCTAAGTGCAAATGAGGAAAAACTCCAACGACTGGTGATTTAGAATTTTCTAGAATTTAATTGAACTTTTAATTAGCATTCCAACTCTAGAGCACCATTTTATCTTGGTCTTTCTTGAAGGCTTTTGCTCCCTCCAGTCAACTACATTTTTTTTACTTAGTGAAATGTCATTTATTTACCAAATTAACTGCCCTGTTCTATAAGATTCATTGCAATACAACATAGTTTGCATCACCCACCTGCCCAAAGTAATGCCACAGACTTCAGGTAAAGCTGAGAATGGAACCTCCTAACTTTATAAGTATTTCAGTCCAGCATCTTAAATGCCTGGACATTGTCTCCAGTGTATCTTTTTTATGAACCGAGCAAGAAAAATGCTCATGAATCAGTCCAGAAAGAGAATTAATTCTGGTCCATAATGTTGCTGAAGAGTGCATTAGCTGCACATTTTGTCGGTATGTTAGAACTCCAAAGGATAGTGAATGAGCTTATTCCTAGATGTCTGAGAGGCAACCATATAATTCTAATATACATACTAGAAAGTTGTTTTCCAGGATTTTTTCCAGTAAAAGCATCTCTCTTCACAAGTATTACTGACTGTCTTTTTAACTGTACTTCTCAATTATTTTTGAAGAATGTCATTGTGTACCCTCAGTCTGGGAAAGTAATCAGGTAATATTCTGAATCACTGGACTGTGTAATCTGATTATTAATGTTTACCTTGTGATTCTGCTATAGAGGAGAATCAAAGCAGTGCAAGGACACATATAAAAATTCCAAAATGAGGTCTCAGAATTTTATCCTTCTGAAATGAATCTTCTTAACTACAAGCCACTTCTGCAGTAACAGAAATAAAACATAACAACCATTTTGTGCTTTGGAGTAAAGCTTCTCTTTTAACTTAACAGATCAGGTAGTAATTCTTCTGTCTTATATTGTCTGCTCAAGCTTGGTGAAAGCTGTCTTGAGATGTGAGGCTACCATGTGAGAATGAATCAAAGTATTTGGAAGAAATTTGTTGGTTAAATCTTTTTGGCAGCTGGCTACTGGCCATGCAATCCATGTTATGAAGCACTGAGGCTGCCTGATGCTGTACAGCAGTAGCAGAAGAATGTAAGATTATTCTCACAGTGGCTCTGTAAGAGAGAAAGATTAGGGATAAACCGGAAAAGATGACTTAGAGAAAATGAGAAAAGCAATTGAAGGACCTTGGAAAAGCCATAGGCTAGACAATGATTGGATTAAGATGAAAAGTTGGAGAAGAATATGAAAGTCTGGTGAAAAAGAAAGCTTCCTCAGAGATATGAGCTCCTAAAGTTATTCTGAAGATTAACCTGTGTTCATCACAACACTGTATCAGCTGGGAGGTCATTTCAAATCCTGAAAATACCTCAAAATCAGTATATCTTTTTAATAAAAAAATGTGTGTGTACGAATAATACTAAGAAGACTGGACTGATGAGAAGCTGTTAGGGTTTGTATGTAGGCTATGGGTTCCCATATCTACTGATACCAGTGATGATTCAGTCACCTTTTTACACAAAAACAATTTACAAGTTCTATTTTTGTCCACAGAACCTGACAGTATTCTTATACGGTGGCTATGATTCAAGAGAGTATGCATCTCACCATCAGTAAGTGAAGGCAAAGTGGGTGGGAGAGAGGAGGGAAGGTGAAGAGCTGTCATTCATTCCTTTATTCACTGAGTGTAACACAGGGCAAAAAAGAAGCAAGAAGGAATTGTGACTCTGTGATATGAGTGCAAATCTTCTTGGGCTGTTCTGATATGCTGCACAATGCACTAAGATTTGCCAAATTTGCCAGTTTCACCCTATCCTGCAACTTACAATATCTATACCAGGGATATGTACACCTCTGATTGTGCTGGCTAGAGTTTCTGGCTACTTACATGATCCAAAGTGTCAAGGAAGCTTAGTGTTACCTGAATTTTCACATATAGTAGAAAAAATATTCATAAAATGTGCAGCATCTGTTGTGACTCATACTTAACTTGTTTAGTTTGCATTGCAAGACCTCATGAAAAACACTCTGCAACCTTGACAGTCTGGATCAAGCCTAGATAGCAGACAAGTCTAAATGCAGTTCATATTTCTGTAGTTTTTTTAGTTGCTGTTGTAAAAGACTCATAGATTTTAAATTCACACTTCATGTTTTTATGTCCTTGAATGATATAAGTTGTTGAATTTAATATGATTTTTCTATATAATATTTTCCAGTACTTTTATATTTATTTATGTACCATTAACCTTCCAGTGATGCCATCTCTATGTTTTATGCTGGCCCAGTTTCATGTCTTCTGCTTTCTATCTCTGCTCTGCACATACATTGATGTTTGTCTCATATATCTCCTTACATTTAAGTAGCTCTGGCAAAGTTTCTTTAACTTTCTATAACTCTGACACTGTTAACTTGGACTTGCATTTCAAGTCAGAAGCCTCATTAGAACCTGAGCACTGCAACTTTACTTGTAACCAAAGACAACTGTAACTAATGTTTGGTATATAAGATGTGCCAAGAGCACAATACACAAATTGCTAATGTTTAGTTCTCTAAAGTTATTACAGATTTGTTGCAAGGGAGCTCAGCAGCTGTCTGTCCCCTGTCCCACTACACAGTGATGAAAATATTGTTTCCACTGCAGCCCAGTAAAACAACCAGTTTGATGATATATTCCCCCCCTTCTGCTCATCTGCCTTTCTGGTTTTACCATTCATAGGGACTTTATAAGTATGTAAAGCACAACCAACTTCAATTAGATCTTTACCCTCCAAGTGACTCAAACCTTCTGTCATACAGCTTGCCTATTGATATAACATCTGCTATACAGAACAGTTACATCCTATAATTAGTAGGTTTAAATGAGTATGACATAGAAAATTCTTCATTTCAACTGCAGCAAGCTAGAGAGTCAAATTCCATTTCTGTGCATAAGTAAGAGGCAACTTCCTTATACTCTTCCTGTTTAAGAATTTCTGATCATCTGGGATAAACCTCAAGTTCCTGAGAACACTTCGAACAAAGCTGAGACTAAAGTTTGGTTTAGAACCATTTAAATAGAATCTCAGTAAATGCTGGTGACAATTTCATGTTTGGAATATGATTCCAAGATAAATACTGATGAAAAACCCAACACACTTAACTCTGCCATCTGACTGTCTATGCCAAGAAACTCTGAATGAAAAAATACCCTACTGGGACTGCAAATGACAGACTCCAAAATCTAGAACAACATATTCTGTACTCTTCAGACCATGGTCTACCATCCTGTTTTTATTCTCAAACTGGAGGAAAGGCTCATGGTAAGTCTGAACTTACTGAAAGTTTAGCTGAAACTCTTGCTTAATTTGAACCTTGTCTAGTACTCTTAAAGAAAGAGTCAAACATCAGGATCCCAAGGGCCCAGCCAAATCCAGCAGTCAATAATATATGCTTAATTTTCCATGCATTTATTAATTTTTTCTGAAGGTTTTACTAATTTTGAAAGCATACCTTACCTTAACCTTTACTGTATATACCTTTCTCCTTTATCAGAGATTGCTCCTTGCTTTCAACTTAATTTTATTTTTAATTTGTAAATAGCAAAGTCTGAAACCAGATGTCCTTGGGTAAGAATTAGTTTTAAAATCAGATTAGACAAAGCAAAAGTAAGAAGTGTAGTGAGAGAGAATTTTTAGTTCCATATTTTCCATGTTTTATATTTCATAAGCACTCTTAATTTCTTTTATTGACTTGTGGGCACACAATATATAAAACCATTTGTGCCAATAATAAGAAGTCAGATTACAAAAAAGAGAACAAATACCCATCCTCACTAGTTCATCACTGCTATTGCTCACAGAGAGAGGGAGCAAAGTTCAAAAACCCTTTGTTGTGGTCCTAAGAAAATGCAGGGTAATGAAGCCACAATCACATTGTTGCTGGTTCTTAGGTATCTCCCATCCTATATTCAATAGAAAAATAACTTCATTCCATTACAGTCAAAAAATAGAGCTACCTAGCCAGTTGGTGTTACAGACATCCATGCCACAGCTTTTGAGATCAGTTAAGTCCTGGTCTTTTTGCTTAAGTCTGTGAGATTCAGTTTTTCCTGGGCTGGTATTTCTTTTATCTTTATCAGTTTTATGCCAACATTGTTTAAAGTTGTACTACTTATGATTTGCAACATCATTATGAAGAAGAGAATCAGGTTTCAGACAGATTTCTCATCTCTTCTCAGAATAAACCTATCATGCACACAATAGCACTTAATATTGATTAATTTAATAAAATAGGCAAGATCTTCATTAGCTGGTGCAGCTCCTTTGGAGTAAATAAAAGTAGATTGTAATTTGATGCCAAGTGGTCTAGCTCTGTTTCCAGCAATAGACCTATCCTTGTTTATAGCAGTTGAGAATTTAGCCCACTGTTCTGGCACAAGCAAATGCTATTATTTTGTACCTAGTATATTTTTTTAGGTTGTTGAATCTCTTGTAGGTTGCTCAGAAATTTCTACCTATTTAATCTATCTGCTTTGTTTGCTGTGAGTCTGTTCCTCAAAAAATGTCTAAGGCAGGGCAGCAGCCCACACATAAGCACAAGCAAGACAGAAGGAGAAAGAGCGAAAACAAGAAGTCAGTGGAGCATTGCCAAGTTTTACTAGTTGAGGATCTGCTCAGAAGCATTTTCTGTTCTTTCAGTCTTGCTAATGGTGGTGTAGCTTGAGTCTTTGGTTTGAGTCCTTTGGGAAATATACTAGCAATAAGAATAGAAAAGCAATTTAGGTGGCATCTTTGATCATCATTGCTGTCAATCAAACCAGAGCTTGGCATTAACATATGCTCTTCAGAGAAAAAACTAATCTACTACATTTGGTAACAATTAAAAACATTAATATTACAGAAATGAGACTGAAAACCTGAACTTCTATTTTTTTTTGTTGCAAGTCTTTAGAAGAGAGGGTGACAAATGTACAAGACATTATTGACAAGAAAATATTTTTAAATGCATTTTTCATTTTCAGCTTCCAGGAATAACCCCAATGTAAGTCAAATGCTCTATGTTATTTATTTATTTATTAAATTATAACCTTATTTTCAGTTTCAGGAGCTCTTTTATTTTAAATTTTAAACTAGTATAGTAAGAAGAGAAAAGAAGCTGAAATACAAATAAAACCATCAAACATTACAATAGATTTATGCTGAGTTTGTTTTTGGTTCATTGGCTTTTAGACATTTTTAGGTTTTGACTGTCTTCATCCAGGGTTAGGCTGAGAAAATTTCTCTAAATCTGTATTTTCTTCCAAAAAATTGAAGATATATTTTTCATGCAGTTTTAATCAGTCCCTTTATAATTTTTAAGGCTGAAAAAGAATCTCTATAGTTAAATTGCCTAGTTAACAGAGAAAGACACCAGAATGAAAAACAATTTGCCAAAGCAATACAATTTGTTTTATGAAAGTTTTTCTCTAATTTTATATATGTTAAATTCTGGCGTGATCTATCTGCATTAAGCCCTAAAGCACTCTTAGAAATATGACTTTTTTCAGTTCATGTGTGCGCTGAAAAATGCTGTCTGTTATGACATACATGATTCATCCCAACCATATATGACAAGCGTATTTTATTGCTTCACTAATAAGAAAACTGCAAGAGAATGAGTTCTGGGTTTAACTGAGATTCTCTTTTAGTCATAGGTTCTAGAGAAACCTAGTACCATGAAAAAAAAAGTTAATCAGAATCTTTATTGAGTATATATTTTGAAATATGAGTGTTTCTTTTCTCTACAGAACATAATATTTTAAAAATTAAGTGCAGAAGACAGTTATTGACAAAGTGACTGTTTCATTATCACTTTCAGTAATTTCACAGCTGGATGAAAATTATTGAAATAGTGTACTTTAAGATTACTTTTTCTCCTGAAAACTTAGAAGAAAAAAAAAATCCTGTGACTATACAACTGATCAGAACTAGGTAATTTGAAATTCTATACTGAAACCCAAACATTTCACACAAACCCAAAAGTTATCAGCACTTTACCCATCTCTAGTTTTTAGGTAATTGTGAGTAGATCCTTAGAAGAATAAACAAAGGCATAAATAATCCAATCTCTGGAATTTTAGCCGATTGTGACTGGGCAAGCTGTTTCAAGTTGGTGTCTGTAATCACCAGAACAAATTATTGAGAGTGTGCACGACCATGTGTAATTTTGCAAGGAAGATGATGCATTTCTTTGGAAGGAATGCTGTATGTAGAGAGAAATATGGCAAACATGCTGGGTGCTCTGCAGGAAACACAACAGGACAGTCAAAGCAGTCTCTTCTGAGTTTAATTCTGAGAAACTGCGAGTCACACTTTATTTCCCCCAATTGACAATTCTTGTATCTCACAGTTAGAGACTCTTGTGTTATACTATTTCCATGGCAGAATAAAATTGAAAGTGTTGCATGACACGTACTAAACAGAATGTGTTAAGATGTCTGTCTTAGTTACCCAGAAAAAAATCTGGAGTAACTCAAGAATTTGGCTCATTGATTTTAGACTTTACACTTAGCAAAATGTAAAGGCAAGTGTAACAGAAGAGGTATCAAAGTCACTTGGAGTTAATCTGTTTTAGGTAAACTGATACAATGTTGTTAAATCATGTTTATAAAAAAAACCACAAAGGGCTCAAGAGAATTGGTAGAGAAAGCTTAAAAACATGCAGTATTTTTTTTTTTAATAAGTCAGAAGAAGAGCTGTCCTTTCCAAATATTCTTTTACTTCCAAATGCCTAGCATAGTGCCTACTGACGTGATGCAGAGATTTGGCAGAGCATAAATATTTTTTAAAACTTATTAACACCTTTAGCCCATCTATCAGCATGATTGACACCAAAAGACAATACTTTTTTTTTTTTTTTTAATAGGACACAACATGTACAAAAGGTTTTCTGTGGGCTAAGGAGGCACACCTGACAGATGTGTGAGTCATTTGACATAATGGGTGGAATCCAAGAACACTATCACCTTGCAGTCGACTCAGTATAGCATTTCTCCTTATTTTCTGAATCCCTTTTTCTTCAAAACAAAAGGAATTTAGGAATAACTGCACAGGATTCAAAGTAAAGTCATTTATATACTTCATACCTGAGACGCTACTAATAATGATGTTCATGACATTATCTGAAATATTAGAACTTCCTGAACTGTGTCTAAGGGAAAGGCTTCATGTGTTTCATGCCATGCACTTTATATTATTGCACAAAATGAATCCAGTAAAAACTAATTGGCATGAGTGAGTTACATAGCAGTGCAATAAAGATAACTTGTTACCTTTTGCTCCTCAGCTCAATGTTGTCTCTAAAGGGTAACAGGTTTCATTATATTCTGCTGTATTTCATGGATATTCATCAGGCAGATTGTGCAAAAGTGAGAATCACATTGGGCTTTAAAGTAACATTGCCTTCATGAAGGAAGAAAAACAACACAATGCCTGAAAAAAGATATCTCATGGTTGAAAAACAAGTCTAGGAAAATAGGCACTATGAACATGAAAATTTTCAAAAATTTAATTTGTCTTTTAAGTGATCTGTGAGTCTTTGGACACATATTTCAGGTGGTTCCTCTGCCTATCTATAGTAACAAGAGTGGCTGTATTCTGTGGCTTGCCCTGTGAACTCAGGCCTTTCAAGCCAGCTTGATCCACACATATTCTTCATGTGTGTCAAGCCCCACCTCCCCCCATGCATCATGTTTTCTGGACTTTTTCAATGGTGCTTGTATCTCATCTGCATGAACCTTATCTTGATCCAATCAGTGGTATGTTCTGTCTTACACTGTAGCTCTGAGATGAAGCAGTTACCTTCTGCATAGGTTGCAAACCCATTCGTTTCTAATAATCTAAGCACTAAGCATTGGTAGCCTCAGTTTATTTTGAAGGACTGAGCTCTCTTCTGCTGTGGCTGATGAAATTCTGTTTGGACAGGATATCTGGCTAGCCAGAGCACTCATTTATATTTGAGGCAATTGGGGAACAAGAATTAAGAGCTTATATGAAAGACTGAAGACCAGATGATACTGCAAATAATTTAGCAATCAGTATGGCAAAACACTGTACTGAGGCCTGGTGCCTGCTGTATTGTCAGAAGGTTCCTGAAGTAGAACTGAGATATTGATGAGCTGTTTTATCAATCTGCAAAACCAGAAAGTATCTCTGTAGGTGATATGACTTTTAAAGTTCTAGAAAGCAATAGAAATTAGAAACATTTGTTGTCACATAAAAATAGTTAGCACAGTTTTCCAGCAGTCAAAGGTGCAGAGAAACCATAACATAGGCAGAAATATAAAATAACGAAAGCAGCAGACAAAATGACAGATCACATGAATGATTACAATATCTAAACCCTCATCTGCAGTCTTGTTCTCTTTTCCCTTTCTAAGTCTCCATGTTGGTGCAGAACAATCCAGGTGTGGAATGAAGGGTGACTGTCTAGATGTGTAAGATTTCTGAGCTCTTAAATTCCCAGTTCCAACCTATAATATCTGCAGGCTCCAATAGAATTCCAGAAAAGTTTGAGGAAAAATTGATATGCAGAATTCTTAATACTTCATTTGGTATCTAGGGAAGCTTCAACAAGATTGAGGCACATGAACTTTGTCCCTGGGGGATGAGCACAGTGATTCCTGCTAGATTCTCCATTGAAATGAGCACATGCCATTGCTTCTGAAAAAATAAGGCCTTTGGACTTCAGATTTGCTTGTTGACATAACAAAAAAAAATTCAGGACCCAGTTTCATAGCATCTCTTCCCACTGAAACACTCTAGGTTTTGCTGTTCCCCTCTTGCTTTTTTCCATGCCAGAAGGTTTTTCTGTAGCAGTTCCTCCCACAGTCACAGTGGCACTGGGTGTCCCATGCTTCTCTTTAGCATTTCAGTCTTAAGTTGTAGTACTCTTTTTTTAGCCTGTATTTTCTGGACAGCTGGTCTCATTTAGATTACTGTGATGGGAAGTAAACACAGTCCTTGCACTATTTCTATTTCTTGTTGTTTCATAAATGCATGTGCAGGAGGTTTTCAGAAGCCTGGGAATTAGCCAAAAAAATTAGAGAACCTTCTAAGTTGTACAGGTGGTATGGTCAAAATCTCACCTACAGCTAATCTGAACAATTAGGTTCCTTACTACATGAAAAGACTACTGAAGGAGGTAAATGGGATCAGCCAGAACTCATCCTGATATTCCAGATATTGGTAGGATACACGAGTGGATTTTGTCACATATGTCAAGTCTTTCTTGTGTTTGTTTCCAGGGCCCAGTTCTTGTCTGATTGCATAAACACATCCTCTTCAAAAAATAAGCAAAAGCAGTTTTCAGGGCATTTCAAGAGAGAACAATGCCTAAAGGCTGAACATCTGAATTGTTCATGGTAACATTTTTGACTTGTCCATAGCTCCTTCTAGGAAGATGCTATTAACCACAAGGGACTGTCCTGTATGCTGGAAATGACTGTGACAGTGATATGGGGAAGATGGTGTTTCTCAGCTTACTGCCAATCACATTCACTACCCTTTTGTTAAAAGCTTCAGAAAGATATGAGATAACCTCTTTTAGAGACTGATGTGTGAAAAAGAACAGAGTGAGAGGGACCAACTGTGACCAAATTTGGTACAGTTAGAGGTGGAGAAGCTAGGGCTTGGACTTTTTAGCAGTTAAACCAGACCTTTAAAGCCTCATGTTGTTTTTGGCAGATATTCTCCTCCTCCCCATCTTATTTACACTCTGTTCACGTCAGCTTCTTTTTCAGACTGTTATTTGCAGAGCAGAGCTTCTTTGCACTTCCTTCTGCCAGCCTCCAGCTGATCATGAGCCACAGAACAGTCACCCAGAAACCTGTCACCACTGGAGTGGTACACCAGAATGGGAAATATGGAGTTGGACCGCAAACCCTCGACAACAGCCTGTGGAAGAGGCTGAGTCAGCCCCTTGCTCAAAAGGCCATTATAGCATTCAGTTGCTGATCTGCTTGCCATGTGTGATTGCACATTGCTGCTAAAATGGCATATTGGCCCTAATCCTGAAAAGCTTTCAGACATGTATGCATTCAGTGAGATGAAGAACTATAGAGAGATGCCTATGCTTCCTATAAGGACATCATGTTGGTGAAAAAGGATAGGTGCAGTGATCTCAGAGTATTTTGTGATACAAAATTGTGAGCAAGAATATAAATGCAGATATGCATGATTTGCACACACGCACACACACACACATAAACACATGTATATATATAACATTTCTGTGACTGAATGGCATTACCATGGGGATAATAAGACCCACAAATAGCATAGTCAACAAATTTAGCTTGCTATTTTTGTGTCTTTCATTCCTGAACTGTCAGGGAGTAGATTGCCATATCCTCAAATTTATCTTTGAAAATCATCTACAAATAGCTTGTCTGTGAAACTCATTTGACAGGGTTACTTATGTGATCACCTCTCTATCGATCCGCTGAGAATGGGAGTTTGTTCTAGTTTTTAAACTAGTAAGGTTAGTTCTTTAGCTCAGCCTGTAGCAGTTTGTGCTCTCAACTCTCAAATTATTTAGCACTGAGGACACTGTGCAAAACTCTTAGAAACATAAGAATTTTTATTCTGCATCTGACTGAGAGTGTGACATCAAATTTCTTACAATACTGTATATTTCACACTGCTTCGTATACAGCAACACATATGGAGAGACTGGGAACTTGAGACTCCTTGCAGCTCGATGAGCACACTAACCATACTGTGCTGCTCTTGCAGTCTTTGCTGTCAATGTGAGTCAAGAATGCCAGTGATAGACTTAGAAAACTACAATATCTGAGCCACATAAATATAAATGAATTACATGTATGCATGTCTGCCCACTGTGCACATACGTAGATTTACTGGTGAAAATATTTTATCAGTTTAATAGTTTTTGGCTTCACATAATCCAATGCATAAATACTAATGGTCGCTTCTATGGTCTGTCTCTGAGTTCAAAAGTTTTCAGTGAAAAAGAGGGAATTTTCAAGGTAAAAATTTGCCTGAGAAGTGCTCTTTTTTTTAGCTGATGATTCTGACAGCTCTTAGTTTTTGATTGGGGTAAGCAGTGGTTCCTGGTGAAAGGGGCCAAAAGAGTTTTTACCTCATGTACACTCCAGATTATCTGCTTTCCCACACTGAGTCCAGTTTGTCCATCTTGTTAGCAGTCAGGTACACCACAATGCTTGTTATCTAGGGAAGTTAACAAATCTCTCTCTAAGATAGTAGCTGCTTGTGGTGCTCAGGGGTTAGTAATTTAAAATATGCCAGGGTTCTTTGCCTAGAAACCATGAAAGGTAGTTCTGGATAAATTTTATTTTCTTCCAGGTGAACCCTTCAATCCTTTATCAAAACTTCCAGATCCTTGTATTTTGTAACTTCCTCAGACAACTTTTCCCTACTGACTGATCTTGAATGCGCATAGCTATTGGGTAGCAAAAGAACTGCTTTGACAGTTACTGAGTGGGTCTTTGTGCAGGTCAATAGTAGGCTGGCACCTCATGAGGAGATGGAAAACCTATCAGCTTGCCAATGGCATTGTCAGTTCAAAAAACAAATACCATGATTTTTCCTAGTTTTCTGTCAGGTGGAGGCTTAACAATGTTTCTTGAAGAATATAATGCTTTGAGAACACTAAAAGCAAGATTACATGGCGCTTTTGTGAAACTAAGTTTTCCACCTGCCAGCAGCATGGCTTATGATGCTGAGGGTGAACTCAGAATCATGTGCCCTCACCTGACTCACCTTGTCTGCATCTTTTGTGCTTTAAAAAAATTGCTTTCCCTGTTCTATGAAGAGCTGTATTCCCTGCAGTAGGCTGGGCTTGGAACACTCTCTGTAGCAGAAGGGCTATAACAGGGAGGAGTGTAAGTCCTCTTTTTCTTGACTTGGTTATGTCCACTTTGTTTACATAAGAGTGTTCAGTACTCAAAACCAGGTCCACTGGCAGGAACCCACATCTTCCGAACTCAGAAGGAAACCTGAGCAGAATTCATCAGCAAAGACTGCACCTTGAAGTTATACCATACGATGCATCAAAACATGTTTCAATCCACAATGAATGTGGCCTCATTGTGTTACCCTTATCCCAAGGCAACTGCCTAACACTGAAGCTGTGACTCTTCTCCTTGTTCCAGGCCTGTATGTCCTTGCGGATTCATTAACAAAATCATAGCCACAAAGCGATGAATTGTTGCTGGCATTTAAGACTAATCTTAGATACTTATATTTGTGCTTTAAAAGAAAAAAAATGCTGTGTTTTTTTCCTAAACAGATACTTTCATTTGCATTAAATAAAATTTAGTTTGAAAATTGAGATAGTGTTTGGTCAAAATTACAAGCAGCTTTTCTAAATCAGAAATTAGAATGATAGTAGGCATCCCCTTTTCTGTAATACAGAAAAGATATACACAAAGTTATGTTCCTGAGAAAGGCTTTGGCTGCTAACAGGCAATGTTGAACAGGAATACCTTACCATCATAAACAAAGGAAACTTTTTGACAACATAAACTGGTGTTTTCATCTGTCTATGTTTTACAGCTTATCAGAAGTTGGGTTCACATACATCAAAGTAAAAATCTTGCATTTTCTTAGACCAGAACAACAAAATATATTCATAAAATTACAACACAGTTAAAAATAAATAAAAACCCAGAAAAAGGAATGGGTTTCATCGGAAGTAGACGAGTGAAGAGTTTCGTAAGTGTAATCTTAGCATTTAAATTTTTACAAGGAATTTTCAGGGGAAAAATTGTGTTAGACCTCCCCCAACACAGAAGTCCGTCCCCAAAGCGCGCTTTGCGAGGGGAGCGGTGCCTGCAGCGCGCTGGCCGGACAGGCTGCAGTCTCACGAGCGGTCACGAGATGGCGCTGTGATCCCTCGTACCGCGCCTCGGCCGCGGTCCCACGGCCCCGGGATGTCCCGGGATACCATGGGAAGGGCTCTGCACCGCTCCCTCCGGCGCTCCAAAAGTCAGGCACGAAGGAGGGGAAACGAGATTTTAAAAAAAAAAAAAAAGTTTCCTTCTTCAGGATGATTAACATTTTGCCACCGTTAAGCTGAGACGCCGTAAGGACCGTGCCCACCGGTGCCCCGTGCCGGCGGCGGGAGGGAAGTGCGGGGGCACAAACCCACCGGTTTGGCTCCGTGACCGACTGGCGCGGCGGGGCAGGAGCAGTAGCACAGCTTTCCTCCCGGAGCTTCTCCGAGGCAGCGCTCCTCCGGAGTGCAGCCAGCCTCGCTTCCCACACCTTGCGGAACCTGTCGGGAAAACGGCGAACGCTGAAGCCTTTCTGTCCCACAGGGAACACTAACCGTGCCGACATTTCAGTGCTGGAGCCGGCAGCAGGGGATGACTGCAGCAGTGGGTGAGCTCGGCTGCGGGGGGCCGAGTCCTCCTCAGCCTCCTCCCCGTGCCTGGGGATTCACTCCCTGCAACAACAAACTTGTCATTTGTCTTTGAGTGAGCGATCTGCCAACCCATGGAGATAAACCCCCAGTGAAAACAGTTCGGTAATCACCAATAGAGATGAGGGTGCCGAGTTCAGTTCCCAATGTAGAATTCCTGTATTGGGAAATTCAACCTTCAAGCACCTCTTCCTCACCTCGTGCTCTTGCATTGATTGTGCCTTTTGTTTGCCATGTCTGTTGCAGCGCACGGATACGGTTCAGGGTAGAGCCTGGATGCTAATTAGGATGTCTGCCCAATATTTACACAACACATGGCACACTTGCTGCTTTTACATTATAAATATTCAGTAATAGCGCTAAGACCAATGGACAAAACTAAATTAAAATAATTAGTTTTGTGCTTTTGCCTTGATGGTAACTGTTGACTAATTGTGTTCCTTGAATGTGAAACTTCCGAACACGAATGTAATAATTTCCCTTGGCAATCCAGCTCTATTTCAAATGGACTGTGTCTACAAGCAAGTTGTTTACCAGTGCTCTGGAAATGGGGTGAGTGCTTATAAAATGTTTCAGTATCTGGATTTGAAGGGAGAAATGAGAGTCAATGTACTGGTGTAAAAGAAAGTCGTGTCAAGGATGAATGCAGGGAAAAGCTATTGTTATGAAATCCCCTTCTGTTCCCTCATATTTCCGGATCCTGGATTTTTAAGATGTGACTTTCCAAAAAGAGATTAGGGTAATTGTCTGTGGAGCTGCTTGGAAAATAAAAACATTGCTTTTTATTGTGTGAACCTTTTAAGTGGACTAAGTGAAATATAGATGAGACATTTTGTTCTTTTCTGGTTAAGCAGTCTGTATGAGTTTTGACAAATAATGCTTGAAAAAAGTAATTTCACTTACATATATTGTGTCTGAAGTTGTTTTTCTCAGGGGTTCTAGCAGTATTTGAATTGTGAATTATCCATCCTAATTCATTTATTTTAGGGCTAAATAATTTATTTGGAAGAAACATTCCCATCCTGAATGTATATGCATATGTCTACTCCTACATATCCACATGTGTAGTTGTTACAATCTACCTAGTAGAGGAGGCTAAAGAACTTATGCAAACATGTGTGAGTAGGAGGCATCAATTATTAGATGAAGGAGTTGAGTCCAGAGTACAAGTAATTGTGTAGGAACATCAATTTTTTTAACAGTTTGGTGACACATTGAGCCTAATTGGTGAAAAAAATTTTAAAGCAATTTATTTGCTTTCTTTACATGATTATTTATTTCAAGGCCTTGCTTACAGTGGGAGATCTGTACCACCCTGGGTCCACCAGTGATGAAGAGACTAACTGTTAGTTGTTGTTGAGCTGGCAACAGAGTAGAGAAGACTTGGTAGAGCTGAATTTGTTTAAAATATTTATTCAATTCTGATTTTTGAACGTGCTTTTATTTTTCATGAGTGCATGGGTATTAGAGAAAGTGTATGGAAGTAGGGAATGATTTTGGAAAGCAAATCTTAATTAGAACCGTGCCACTGCAGAAAACAGGTTTTTTGTTACAGATATTATAATATCTGTAATTGCTGGAACAGGATTTTCTGAATTGAGCAATCACAACTTCCAAAGACTTGAGCTGAGTCTAGATCTGTGCCCTGACTTGTGGGATAGAGGCAAAATAATTCCCAAAGGAGAACAGTAATTTGCAGGGGTGTCAAGAAGCCCACTCTCCGATGCCCCAGAGATGCCCAGATCTCCTTCAGGTTTGTGAAGAAGTGATATGCTTTTGTTGAGTTGATGTTTATATGAAAAGCTTTTTGTTCAGATCCCATATGTGTTCAGTCTCAGTCATTGCTGCTCAGATTCTTTTTCTCTTCATTCTCGTTAAGATTCTTTTGGGTGCCCTGGAGCAATGCAGTGAACAGGCCTTCTAATCTGGTGTGTATGTACAAGTATAGTCACCCCTCCAGCCTGAGGCACTGCAGCTGGATGGCCTCTCCCTGCACCTCTTTTGATGATGAGGTAGAATCAGAGCCAGTTTCCAGCTGCCTTCACCACAAGAATCCTTCAGCCTTTGCAACAGGAGATAATGAGCTATCCTGTGCCCTGCACCAGATCACTGCCCTGAGTGCCACCTGGCTCTCTCTAAACATCTTTGCCACAAGAAGCCAGGCTATGTCTGCAGGTCACCCTCCCACTGATGTCATCAACTAAAATGTGTCCTAAGGCTGCTGCTCCAGAAGAAAATGGTCTAAGGTTGCACCTACTCCTGTGAAGGGTCTGCCCCTCTGGGGCAAAGGAGCAGATGAACTGTAAGTGTTTAATTTCATGCATCTTTACCACTGTTAGAGCATGCTTGTTACATGCCAGTAGTAGAAGTCTTAACCAAAATGAAAAGAAGATTAACCATAAGCCTAGCCACCTAGTGAGAGTCTTAATCTGCTGTTACTATTACTTCAGTCTTCCAGTGGTGAAGATCAAGCCTTTGTGTTACAACTGAAATTTCATTTACTCATAATCATTAGTTTACTTAGATTTAGTGTAAAAATCACTGTTTCAGTAAAGAAGGCTTTTCTGAGTTTCTGACTACTAATTTTAAGTAGCACTTCAATATCTGACAAGGAGAATGCTTGATGTTAATTATTTTTTGATGTAAGCATAATCATGTACAAAATTTGCTTTCACGCATAAACAATCATGTATTTGAGTTTATGTTTTTGAAATGTGAACCTGAACAGGGAAGAAAATAAACCTTTACAATCTTCAGAGTTATTATAATCCGATTGTCATAGAGCTAAGTACCTTGTCATTTCCCACTACATGGTTCTTCCATATAACCATTGCTTTGCATCATTTACTCTGCTACATATCATTGAGGATATTACTTCAAAATTGTTATTTATCCAGCCTAACATTTGTTCTAAGATGAAAAGGTAAATATTTTGGGCTAAACTCTATTTTAGATTCTTATAAACATAGTCCTCAGAAATGTAAGTCTGAATTCAAACATTTTTGACATCAGCAACCTCTGAAGCAAAACAGAACTGGATTCTGGGTCAAGCAAGAGGAGTAAAGTTGGACTAGAGGAAGAGTTTCCATCCTTACTAAGCTGCCACTTAAAACATCCAGATCTGGAGGAAATTTAATGAACTGAATTTGCTTGCTCAGCTGGAATATTTTTCGCACATATATATATCAGAAGAGCTGTTTCGCTATGGGGAGCTACCAATGGTTTAGGATTATGCACATCTGTCAGCTAACTCAAAGATCACAAGGCTAAACCCAGCATTCGGAGGCAACATGTAGGTCCATGAATGGAAGGCAGTGTCTAGACACTGATAAGCAGTTTTCTTGCATACACATGCTGTAAGATTGTGTGTAATTGTTCTCATTTTAGTAACAACTTTCAGAAAATTACTGTTAGGAAGATGGAAGAAATGTTTTATACCAGTGACCTTAAAATTGTAGTACAGGGATCTAATTGTGTTTTCCAGTCGTTTATGCCATGGAAATATTGAGTATCTATTTTGAGATAAAAGGATGTATTATATAAGAAAAATATATTTTTCCTTGCAAAAAATAATTGATTTGTAGAAACTGTGGGCATGCTATTTTTTTGTAAACACAATGCAGATCATAATGGTTAGTTTTATAGTGTTGATTCTCTTTGTATATTTTCTGACTTCAAATATATTAACAGCATAATTAAAACAGGAGAAAAAAGAACTATCTACATGTGTGTGTGTGTTTGTATGTGCCATTTAGCCAGTATATGCATTTATTTTTTTATTACATGGATTTAATTTCAAAATTATCAAATAATATGAAATTATGAAATACAAAAGAATAAAAATTATAAACTTGAAAATCATTTGCAACCATTGTGTTTCTGATTTATACATTCCTAAACAGTTTTTTCTGGCACAGATGGTGACATCATACCTTCAGATCCCATTGCCATCCATTACTGGCTGTTCCTGGGTGTGGGAAGAGGTGATGATTAGCTAAGACAAAACTAGCTGTTCACAACATCTTGAAATTTTGTTGTTGTTGATGATAGAAATGACTTTCGAATAAACTGAAGATTTTCATGGGAAATTGCCTGCTTCTGTCAAGGTTTCTTTTTTCTTTTAAGTCAGCTTTGTATACAGTTACCTAATTGATGTTTCCAGTGCTATATATTTCTTTTGCTTTCAGCTTATACACATTAAGAGTATGAAAAAGTCACAAATGCAAGACAGCAGACATTACTGAAAGAATTTGTAAACAGCAACATTCTTTGAGAGCACAAAGCATCTATATTCTTAGATACTATTGTTTCCATTTCAGGCTTTCAGTGCAATGATTTATTTTTCTGTGACATTTTCAATGGATTTTGAGTCCACAGGAAGCACATTGGTATCATTCTCCATTCTGCTACTACAAGGATCGTTATGTTTCACCTTATTTACAGTGTATTCCTTGCCTTAGTCACTGAGCTTATTTTAGGAAAGAACACATGAAAACTGGATATTTCTCATGCTCCAAAAACTAATTTGAGATAAACAGAGTTTTGCTACTTCTGCTTTTTAGTTTTATTTTTAATTAAATAAGGATCATTTATGTTGTAAAAGCTGCAAACACCTAGGAAGACCAAAAGGGCTTACAAGGGGAATAAGTTGATATCCAAACATTGGAACTGGTATTAAATCTCACATGTTGTGATCATTTCTAATTCAGCTGACCTCTCTTGCTCAAGGTACTTGCTTTTTGTGTCTTAAATTGTACAGGCCCTTTAGTGACTTTGCAGCATCCTTCCCTCCCACATTGACTAGTAAATTAATTTGGTGCCTGTTAACATTTTTGTTTAAAGTAAATCTATCCTCTATGTTCTCATTTATCTCATGCTGAAAGTAGAATTCTGAAGTCTTGGATCTTGGAACATTAGGAATATCAACAGATACCTTTCCAAGTGCTTTTGTAGTAGTGTGAAAATGTCCAGATTGGAGGATTTTAAAGTTAGAAGCAACTTTGGTATGTTCACTTTCAATTCTTGTGTGAATTCAATAGCCAGAACCTCTGGCTACTCAACTCAGCATTTGACTATGGCCTTAAGTATGTGACAGAGTTAAAGGAATTTGCATTCAGTGCCTCTCATTCAACATGCTTAAGCCTCTGTTTTCCAAGGTTTTTGTCAACTCTGCATAAATATCAGACTCCAAAAGTCTTGCTGTGATCAATATTTCAATAAAGTCTGATGAATCACAGGAGTATATAAGTGATTTTCCACATTGGCTAATCATTTATATGTTTTATGGTGTTTTATATTGATATTTTCCCCTTTGTCACCTCATGTGTTCTGGTTTGATTCACTTAGTGACCTAAATTTATTGTCCTTGCGAGCCTCCTCATCTGAGATGTCTTTGAGTCCTTCATTGAGTCATAGAATGGTTTGTATTGGAACGGACCTTAAAGATCATCTTGTTTCTACCCCCTTGTCATGTTTAGGTGAGTTTCTGTGCAATTCCTTTCCCAGTCTGTTCTTGTAGCAGGAACAAGACCAGCTGCCAATTACTTTTATGGGGTAGTTAGTTGTCAGATATTCTGTGTGCTCAAGTGGGAGCCATTGTAGATGGAATTTGGTGGGACAATGAGTGAGTTGTGTGGAATCCCTAACTTTCCTGGAGGTGAAGATCATGTTATCCAGGTAGCAGCTTCTGCTTTCAAATCCATGGGGTATGTATCAATAGGATTTCTCCAATCTTAGCAACTGGAATTCTGATGATTGTTTTTAGGCTTTAGAATCCAGACAAAAGATGTATCGGTCTCCCAAAGTTACACTGATATGCAATACACTATTGCTGGTTCTGTGTCAGGTTTGTCAGCAATCTGTCTTTGATGTAGGCAAGTCAAGTTTCAGGGTATTGCCATACCTGCATCTTAAAGTGTATCAGAGTACAGGCAAGAGACTCAAGCTCAAAGTCAAAGTAGCTTTTGGGCTTTTTTGGAACACAGCTATGAGATCTGTAAGATACCTCTCACTGCAGATATGAAACAAATGTTTCTGCCCCTGCAGCATGCCAGGGTGGGAGAATTGCTGTGCATGTGTAGGTCCTGAAGATCTGCAAGACAGAATGCTGCTGACAAACTATGTGGTTATATTCTGAAAAAAATTGTGATATCAATGTAATGGAGTCATTAATCTTCAGAACACCACATTCTGAAACCTAAACTTAGGGATCCTGTAGGCTGTGGGACTCCTAAATCTGCAGCATATTTGACTGGGAGCAAAACCTATGAACATTTTTCATTCTGTAATTTATTAAATACAGTAATTTGCAGTGGCTTGCAAACATACTTCAACTGTAATTTGGAAGACTAAGAAGATTTGCTTATGTGGCTCGTATCTATACTGAGCTAGCAGAATTCTGATGGACTTGATTTTTATTTTTTTTTTTGCCTTAAAATTTGTTGAAATCAAATCTTATTGCTCAGATTCAGTATTGATAAACTTCCCAATATAAGGAATTGCTAAAAAAGAAATTTTTAATAGTTCAAATACCTGCCATGTTATAATGAAGGAAATTTGAGGGGCTTTAATGCAAAACAGTTTTTCTTTTTTTAGTTAATTTAGACCAAACAAAAGTTTAAAGGAGGAAAATATATCTAAAAAAAGTGCAACAATTTTACCTAAAGAATACTTTTTATGTGGATAGATAACCCGCTCATGCAGACACTGAGATTTTTATTGTCGTTCTATTAATGAACATTTAGCATATTCTAAAAAAAATGTCACTATCATGAATAGAATGACAATCAAAATCTCAGTGTCTGCATGAGCGGATTATCTATCCACACAAGCAAATTTTCTTACTCTTTCTTACTTCTGCCAGTGAACTATTCACTGTTCTACTTATTTCTACAAACACCATTTCACTGTAATGTGCACAGATAGGTACATCAGCCCTCCTGTTCACAACAGACAAGGCTCACTGACACATATGTTTGAAATGGTGGTCCTCTGCTACAGTAGAGTAGTAGTGTGAAAGTTTTGCTGAAAAATTTTTCACAGGGATAGGATATGGGAGTAAGTTATTCAAATAACATGTAGCTTCAGCTCTTGGTCTCTTCAGTGAAACTGCTAGTGGAGTGTTACTTAGTGAGGTTTGCTCTGGCAACTTGTGAGAAATGTTTCTGTAATAATGGACAAACTGGACTGTGAGCAAACTTGGAATACCTTGGATCTGGCAGAAGTAGTTCTGCTCAATCACTATGAATATTAACAAATTTTGAACTGGTTATCTTGAATGAAAACAGTTGTGAATTGATTACTAAACTCATGGACCATTTTGCTTACTTTCTGCAGATTTAAGACTGATGTACAGCTTGGCTGAAGAGTACTGACCTTTCAATAACTCTGATTTATCATCTATCTTTGAAACTGTCAACTGAAGTGATGGCCTTGAGCACCGCAAAGGACTCTTGGGCTTTCTCAGGACTTGAGTCCTTATGTTTACCTATTCTGAGTGGTACTGGCTGTTCTTAAAAGTCCTCTGACCTTATTTGGCATGAATTTTCTCTTAGTTCTCTGAAAAATTTCTAGATTTTCAGATGTGGTTGTTGCTACATTTTCAGTGAAACAATACTGATAAACAATGGATATGCAACATTACCTCTTTCCGCTTGCTTGAGACTGTGTCTTATATCAAATGCATGTCCTCTTAATTTCATCATTTTCTAAACAGATTATTTTGATTTGCTCTCCCAGTTTTCCCTGTGAAGAACTTTTGAGGAAAACCTCAGTGTTTTTAGTTTACATGATTAAAATTCTCAAGCAGCTTTTTAGTCATCTGTTAGTTCTGCAATAAACTTTAATAGGAAAATAAAAGAAGTTTTCTAGAATCTGAGAATATCATGTAGGAAAAGTAGATATGAACCTGTGATCGGCATCCGGCTCAAGCTTCCAGTGCTCAATGTGGGAGCTGCTGCTTTTACACATATTGTGCTGCTGCTGCAGAAGTGGGAGGAGATGAAACTTCTGCCATTTCTATGGCATCACTCAGCAAGGTGTAAATGAAGTATGAAGTAAAAACTCTCAGCCCACTCAGTACACAGACAGACAAAAAGATAGTGCTTTATACTTGTTGCTGTTATATACTATTTGCTGTAATATTAGCTTTGCACAGTGCCAGAATGCTCCCTGTTTTACAATCTCAGGTCAAAAGTGAAACCATTTCTTTTTAGATCTTCTTTTTTTCTCTCTCCACCAACATGCTGTGGCATGTCAAAGCTGGTTTTGCAGAGCAGAGCAGGAGTGAGGTGAAAAGACAGATGGGAGGATCCTGTTCTGAGAGAAAGAAATTGTGTGAGTCAGCAGGCAGAGTTTGCAATGAACATCGTGGTAAAAATGATAAAAAGCTGAACACTGGTTGCAGTTCCAGATTCAGAAACATTTGCTGTCTTCATTCTATTGAGTTGCAGCTCACCTGGGTGATTTGGAGGAAAGAAGCAATAGGTGGTAATGTGTAATGCTTATACTAGCTAATGCTTATACTAGCTGAAAGTGTCCTTCAGATGCAAGTCGGTGCCTAATTTCCATGATATTCACACAGAAGCATATATTTCTCTCTGTTTTTCTAATTCTTGTGTGTCCTTTTAAGAGCTGTGTGTTTTGAGTTAAAACTAGTGCTGAGAAGTAGGATAAAGTGACATGAATACTGGTTTAAGATGCTAGACACCTGAAACCCTGCTGTGTTCTGACCGAGACCCCTGTGTGACAGCACAATTATTTCTCTTTTTGTGCCTACACCCTTCCCCTTTTCCCTCCAGTCTTACAGAAGTGTGGGAGTAAAGTCAGTAAATGCTGAGATGCTGCAGTAACAGAAGTTGTAGTATAGATTGGTGGGTAACATCTCAAAAAAGCCTGAGGATGGTCAGAGAGGGGCATCCTCAGTAATGCCACAGTGAACTGGCACAAACTGGAAAATGCAGCTAACTGGGTGGCTGCAGTCTGCAAACTGCTCAACTACTAGACTGCTGTATGAAGGAAAGGTCATGTAGTTGGACATCTGTGCACAGTGGGATCCCCTCTGGTTACAGTGAGCACAGAGACAGCATGGATTCACACCATGGTCTTTCCACAGGGCTGCTCAGGAAAAAAGGGAATGTGCAGAGCACAAGTATTCAGGCTGATTCAGCCTATAGATCTGAGAAATCTGGAAAGGCAGGATAAAGTCTAGCAGGAGAGGTTTATATAAATGCCATTCTGACTAAAGCAGGGAGCATGAATATAAGAATGATGAAGCTTGCTCCATCCTGCAACACTTGCCAGTGATAACATGTCCATAGGGAAGGCTTTGTAACAAGAAATCAAACCCACAAGATTCAAAGAGAACCAGACACCTTTGGAAAGGCATGAAGGCAACTGCATCATTAAAACATGCTGCAGGCTTTTTAGGGGCATGAAGAAGGCCACAACAGTGCACATAGAATATTTGTATTAAGTCTTAAGAAGGCCAATAAGCCCTTTGGTCAAGAAGTGAATATTACCCACATTGAAAAAAGCTGCGACACAACTGGGTAAACAAAAACTTGGAGGGTCATTTGAAAGTTGGGCTGCAGAGGTCTTGGTCTGCTTGGTGAACCTATACATTTTCCATAAAGCAGTTTACTACTTAATTTATTGTGTGATTGTCAAGACAGAATTTTCTGTTTCTGCCCTTTAATGAATTCTAAGTAAAAGAAAGTTTCCTTAATACAAATTGAGAGGGTAGTGGAAACAAGACTTGCACTGCTGCAACTGAAAGTCAGATAGAGAAGCAGTGCATAAGATGGGTTAATAAAATCCCAGCCTAATCAGATAATAGGCACCACAATATAAATTTCTTTTCTCTAAAATAAAAAGGTCTGTGAAAGCATGTTTTAACTATACCTCATATGGCATCAATGGAGGCCAGGACTTGGATTTGTCGTGTCTGTATGTTCTATCATAAAGGTATTGCACTATAATATGTAAGCACTGGTCAGATGCACATTTTGAAAACAATGCCACATTGCTCTTCTATACAAATTCTAAAAGTATAAATCATTTAAATAAAAATGGGTCCTTGATGATCTTACTTTTTTTTTTTAGGTTGTAAATGCATGCTTATAAACCCAAGAGATGTACATCAATTCTCTTAATTTATGTCTGACTACATAATTTCAGAATTGTCTTTGATACTATTACAGACACATTTAATTCAAAGTATTCATTTCAGTTTCTAATGAAAAACAGCATTCTGACCTTATCCTAGTGATAAGGATGGGTAATAAACAGAAGCTGTTGGAAACCTTTAAAAAAGCTGGATTTTGTAATGTATATTTTTGCTGTTATTACGTGTTTTTCTTTTGTTTACTAAAAGAAATAAAAGAGGTGTTAAAAACCAAACTGAAACTCAGAAGCTTTTGGATCATTTGAGTGAACTATCAGGTAGAAAATGCAGTTTAATGTAGAAAAATGTTAAACAATTCATCTGGGAGGAAGGAATCTGTGTAAAGATCTGTACTAAATATGCAGTGATCCAGCATACTGATTAGGAAAGAGATGAAATAGTTATAGAGAAATGACTGCAATCATGAATTCCAATGAAATGTAGTATCAAGAATTTTGAAAAATATATTAGGGAAGAGAAGGCAACATAGCAATCATAGAAGCTGGATTGAAATTTCTTCTAATCCAGGATTTTGGGTTCTCGGATTTTTTCCTTAGTGATTGAAAAATAAGGAAAATAATTGCTCAAAGCAATTTTTCATATCAGTGAAATATTTCCTTTAATGTTTGCATGGAAATGCCTGTTTCTTGGGAGTATACTCTTTTAAAAGGTACTGCTTTAGATAGAAAAAAGTGTCAAACCAGAAACTCCATGCTATACAGATGCACACATCATTTACACATTGAGGGGTATTGATGTTATCTTAGGCTTATGCTCCTGTCAAATGGAAATGTAATGCAGAGAGTATTGCATTTATTTAATAATTAACTGCCTTGCATCTAAATGAACTATCAGAATGGTTAGAAAATGATTTCTGATTTTCAGTTTTCTCAGCTTGCTTTTCTGCCTAGCAGCATCTTCACCGAGATCACAGGTAACAAGGAAAGCAGATAGGATTGTAGAGGATACTGAGTTAAATTCTTGGGCACCTTGAAGTAATGTTTTAATCCTGAGTATTAGGCATTTCAAGACTCCTGCATTTATTGGTAATACTGCAGAATATGGTCAAGTGCTACTGCCTGGATATAGCCATTCTTGTTCCCTGCTTCCTTAGATTCTTATAATGCAAAATATTTTTTTGATGTTTCTGTATTATCTATACTTATACTTCTCCTATAATACTGTTTAAAAGCCTTCTGTGCTGTCTCAAGGCTTTTTTCTATTGGATTAGAAAACTGATGGAAAAGTGTGATGCATTAGCACAAGGCAGCGTGTGTGTTTGCCTGTGTTCATGCAGTCTATGTGCAACTCTGCTGGGAGCAAAGCAGGACCACAATACTGCTGGGCTCTTCTCTCCCAGGACTCTCAGAACTATCCAGTGACCAATTGTCATGCCATAGCTTAAGTGCCTCTGTTCTGCCCTGTCAGAGGTCAGTGCCTGGTGAGATGGAGTAGGTGCCTGTGTCAGCTACTTCTGTTCGCAGTGCGGTATTTTAGCCCTATCCTAATTTACATGGGCAATTTAACTAGGCAGTGAATAGGTGTCCATGCCCTCCTGTCAGCACTGCAAGAATGCCATGATGCCCAAAAGAAAGACGAGTGTGAGCAGGAATACCTTACACAGAAGCATGATGTCATGGGTGTTTTTATGCATCACTGCACAAGAATGGGAGGTTACCTGCCAGCCGCAGTGGCAAGGCTGAATGTATTGTGCCAAAACAACAGCACCCTTGTGCCACTCGGAAGAATCACATTTCAGGAGAGACATATGATGTGGTCCATACATTTTTGAGAATCTCCATATCTACAATGTTTATACCATTACACCACATTTAGCCTTATCTTTGAAATGGCAGAAACTTACATCATAAGGATGCTGCGTGATATCTATCGCATCAGCTCCCTGCACAGCTAGATTGAAGCAAGTGACCACATAGTCTGGCTTTATTTTTCAAATAAATGTTTATTTATGCAAATATATGCTTATCAAGAATGAGGAGAAGAAAAATATTATCTTCTTTAAAGAAAGCCACTGCAGAGATTCTCACTCAATACCCTTTGCCTGACTTCCTGTAGAGGCCAGAGACCAGTAGATGGCAATCTCTGCCTATCGCAAGAAAAGTAGTGTTTTAATGCGGGGCCCCTGTGTGCATCTTCCCGTTGCTTATTGCAGTTTACTTGAAGGGCAAAAAGACCTGGAAAACGTAGGCAGCCTTTGTTAGGCACAGAATGTCATAATATGGCAAAGGAAAACTGAATTTCTACTTAATGCAAATCCTAGCTGCTGGTATCTGTGAAAGAAAAAGCACGCTAGCCTAATGGAATGAATTTGTATTAATCATTCTCATTTTTAAATACAGGACACTGGACTATTTTACAGCATCATGCTATTCCTCCTGTGTGCTGCTAATCTTTTAATGCACTTTTTTTTTAAAAAAAGGAAAAGGTTGATTTTCCCGTACCATACATTTCCTTTTTTCTCCCAGTGTTTAAAATGGGAAGAAATAACATGATCTTCAGCTGACTTTAAAAGGAGTCAAAGAACAAAAGAAACACGTTTTTCTTCCTATAGTGACAAATCTGACATGCTAGAGTAATGTGTCCAAGAAGCAGTGTAGAATCTTGTTTAGCATTTGAATTGGAAAATAGATGGAATTACAGGTATTGCTGTGTAATTTTATACATTTTTTATTGTAGAAGAGAAGATTAATGCTGCTAATTTCAGTTACGTGAAACTCTCAGCTGATAAAGGATCAGGATTTTTTTTTTTAAGCAAATACTAATAGCAGAGAATGGGCTATTCCTATCCTATATTGGAAATAATTGTGTTAGTTATCTCTCTCTATTGCTTTAAATGAGTCTGCATCATTTCATGCAGTATAATACTGCAGGCATTTGATCATCCATAACATAGTGATGAAAAAGAAGAATAAATTAATATCCTGGATATCTGACACTGGTAACAGTATGAAAATTTTTTTGGCGGGGAATGTAGGATTTTCCGTACTATCCTTAAATGCAATTCTTGATATGCTGTCCATCTGATACACTTTACAGTAGATACAGTAGAATGCATTCCTGATGTACCCTTTATGCTACATATTAGTATTTAGCTAAGTACCATGAGCATATCTTTATGAATAGCATTCATTATGGATCACAATGAAATGCAACCTGGATCAGTGTCTTACCCTATAGGAGATGATGAAGGGAGAACTACCATACTAAACATGCAAAACCTGGAAGAAAACCAGTGCTCCCAGTGTGAAGCAGAACTGGAAGTGAATGTGATCATTTATGCCAAGGTAGCTGAGGTTAAAGTGAACATTAGAGCCAAGGCTGATTCTGGCACTTCATTTTACTCTATTGAAAGGATTTTCATCTGATTATGTAGATACCATATGATCTGCAAAAGGTGGCACAGAAAGGTTTTATAAGAAACATTGACTATAAGCAAACACTGCACCATGTATAGCTTACTCCAGCTTACAGGTTCTCCTGCATTTTACAGGCAGTAAACTTTTCTTTATATGAGAAAAACAAAGTGGGAGGAATCCAAGCAATGCTTACAGCAACACTGTGGTTTGGGCAAATGGTAGAGTAATGGACATACCATAAGAGAATAGAAAAGCTGCCTTATATTAAGATGGATGAAAAGAAATAGGTAGAAGGAACTGATTTATGAGGAAAAATTATAAAATACTTAAATTTTCAAAAGGATAAGGGCTACAAGTGGTTGAGTACATGCAAATACAATTCTGAAAATGTAGTCTCAGTAACAACAAAAATTGCTGGAATTATTTTTCATAATAGAAAGGATCATCTTTTGCAATGTTATTAAATAGGATAACAGAAATTAAAACCTCTTTTCCTGCAAAAACCTTTATGTTGCATAACATCTTCCAAAGGAAATAATGCAGTTCCACTGCTTGAAACAGCTAAATGTTCATTACATTATATAAGATTGGCGTATATAAACATTTTCCATCTCTAGTTTGTGTGCTTAAAGGCCAAAAATGTGCAACTGTTACTTAAAATTTCTTCTCATCCAGAGTGGGCTGAATGTTTGTTTATACTGTGGTAGCAGAGAGAATTATTTTCAGTACCTAAAGTCAAAGCCTGTCAGGGTGCCTGTATTTGGTACTTCAGTAACACATGTTTTCTGTGGAGGACAGGGATACATCTTTTAAAGGTGATTAAAGATACACAAATAAAGAAGCAGCTAGGCTTAATTTCAATTTTCTCAATCAGAGCATCAGGGCTCACTATGTATCTGAATGTATGTTTGTACTTTTGAAGCATTTGACCACTTCTTCAGAGGCAGACATGTACTTTTATTTTATTCAAAATAATAAACAAGGCCACAATTCAAAATTCTCTTTTTCCTCAGCCTTTTTGGTGATTTAACACGATGTTATGTTCATGTAAATGAGTAGAGAAGATGCAAAGATAAAAAAAAAAGTTGGCTTATTTTCTTCTATAACTGTGAATTTTTTTAAAGCTGAGATTTGTGTTCTTTTTTCTCCTCTAATAAGCAAGGACCGAGAAATCTGGGGCTACCACACGGGCTTCAAGGCTGACACTGGACTTAACTGCTACAAGGGTTTTCATCAGACTTATTCCAAGGTTTCTGAAATGCTGCTAAAAATGAAGCTTCTCTTTTCCGAGAAAGAACAAGGGATAGCACCACATGTCTTTTTGGTATGCTAATCACTTTTGGATTTCAGCACACAGTGACAAAAATTAGCCCAGCAGGAAAAAAACTAGTCTAAGGATTGTTTAATTCCATCAGTCCTGCCGCACATGTTGTGACATAAATATTACCAGAGTTCTTTTGGGGAGATTTCCGTTCTTGAACATTAGGGCCAGAATCAAGTATTTCCAACTATATTGTCATTGACATTTGCAGAAGAATTCTCATAACTCCAGTCCCTCTTGGTTTTGTATCAAGCTCACAATTTTACAGGACTGCCATTCAGTTAGGGGTAGCCTGGTGCAAAAAAATAATCTAAGTTGGTTAGGTGGCATTATTGTACCGCAGAATTTTTTAAAAGATTAAAAATCTGCTGAAAAGAGAATGAAAGAATTTTAATAAAGTGTAGGAAATAAAATATATACTGTGCAAATGCAGCAGTGTTGGACTGTTGTGCCTGAATTTTAATACTTATTTGTACTTTCTGTTTGTGCAGTGGGAAATAATTTTGATTTTGTTGTTGTTGTTTTGTTTTCTTGGTTTTACTTGAATTCCTTTCCAGGGCCTTAGCAGCAGAGATGTAGTGTAATCCTTGGAGATCCTTCCAGTGAGAACCAAACTCTCAGAAACAGTGTTTCGTAGGCAAAGAGGAAGTGCACCTGAGGTATGCATAAGCATACATATATAAAAACCAAAAAAGGTATTGTTAAAGAATTGAAATTTAAAAGTATAATAATTGTTAGTCCAGATATAGCTATTATAGCAAAAAGGAGGAGTAATAAGAATTAAAATTGTTATATGTGCACTGTTCTTGATATCATACTGACCTTTCTGCTGCTCCTCTGATTCTGTTTTTTATTCTGGTCAGCATTTTTGCTCTGGTGAGAGGAAGTGTTACAATGGGTAGTCAGCACCTGGAGTCCATCACTGGGAGAGACATGATGCTTGTGCTGATGATCTCTTCTTCACTGTAGGATGGTATCTTTTTATATTTTTAGCTAGCATGCTTGTAAATCTTGGTTCTTGGGTGGGCTGCAGGTCCATAATGATCACAATTTACTATCCTTGTTATTTTTTATGTACTTCTAGATAGCATTTCTTTGTACTCTTTACTATCACTAACCTCATTTCAGCCATCTCTAGGTCTGCATTTCTTTAATGGACTACTGAGGAGTTGCTGACAACTGTGGAGCCTCCAGAGCCATCTTCTCCAGTCATCTTCTTCAGCCCCATGTTCTTCCCATGCCTGTACTCCTCCACACCATTTTCTCTCTCTTCACCTCTTAAGACATTTACATGTCAGGCTTGTATTTTCTATATGACATT
>JAOXXN010000065.1:35462595-35472769 GCA_026770055.1 Myrmophylax atrothorax | reverse complement strand
CTATAAATATCAGTAAAGCAAGGCACATGTATCCCCATAGTTTTTTCAGTTGGTTTCCATCTCATTCTGCCCTTATTCTGAAATTCTGGGACCTAGTTCGAGGTACACTGTGTTCAACTATGTTAGTATAAATATGGAATATAGTTTTACCATTATGAAGTCAACAAAACTATACCAATTTGGATAATCTTAGGATATACCTCAAAGTAATCCACAAAGACTCAGTTGATGAAAATTATTGACAAATATTGGCTATTCATGACAAATTTTGTGGGATTTTTTTAAATACTGTTATTTTCTTATGTACTTTTATTCTAAGAAGGAATAAAAAAAATCCAAAAACAAACAGCTTTTTTCCAAGAGAACCACAAGAGAGTAACAGACTATACATGTTTTAGTGCAACTTATTTTTTTCTCCTTTTTTTAATCTCCTTTTATTTTTTTTACTAAGTGTTAATAGGGGAAAATAGGTGTTAAAGTTCTTTCACATATCAGTTAAATGATAGGTGAGTGAAAGAGCACAGTTCTATTATACAAGCTGAAGAAAGTATTCAATGTCTGCTGTCTTTGACATAAGGCATCAGAAACGCCCTTCAAAAATCAGTACATTCTCAGGATGACAATTATCTGAAACAGTTCCTAAAATCAGAAAGAAATGTTTTGTTTCACATGGGAGTGGACATAAAACCTAATAACTTGAACTTTTAAATACTTGCTTTTAATAACCTCCTTCACTATTCTACAATCAGTTTTTAAATGAACTAAGAAAAATAATGCCAGTTTCAGCCCTTAAATTAGAACTGTGGTCGAAGAATTGGGGTTTTTTTCTTTAACTCTGAAATACAGTCTACCTAATTATTATCATCACTGTGCTATTTCCTTTAAAAAAAAAATTGACCTTTCCTGTAGCTGACATTGGGAGAGGTTGGATGCCTGTAGTGGCAGGTCTGAAGCACATAGCATTCAAAGAACCACAGATTAGAATTCACTGAGAAGAAAGAAAAAGAGAGAGAAAAATTAAACATGAAAAGCAGAGATCTGCCCCAAGTCTTGACAATGCTGTATTCACACTGTGATGTGGGAGACCCAGCCACAAGTGATAGAAACTAACCTTGGTCCCCAACAATACCTGGTTTATAATAGGGGTGATGCCCTCAATCTCTGAGGAAGGGATTTGTGTGGCATCACTCACAGGCACTCTCTGGGAGCAAGTGTGCAGTACTACTCTGACCTTAAAGAAAACTAAAAACTCCTGCAAAGGTAAGAACAATCTAGTCAACTGTAAGTAAGACTAGAAAGCAGGATTAAATAAGAGAGGATAGGAGTCCAGAATGCAGTGGTCAGAAAATTAATGATGCTGGGGAGATCAGTGAAATGGTCTGTGCTTTGAAAAGAAACTTGTCCAACTATCCCTTCTAAATCCCCTACTACTATAAACAATGCTTTAGAAAAAATATATAAAAAAAGAATAGACAGATAGCAATACTGTCAAAGGAGTTTCTCCATTTCATCTCTTTTAATGCTATCTATGCTCTACTGGACGATTTTTCTAAATCATTTTCACAGAGGAGTAAAACACACAGTTATTAATTTAACTAAACCAATTCTTGCATCTTCTTCCTTCCAAAAAGAGAAGTTTTAGTCATTTCTTTAGAAGAAAAGATCTTTCTGTGCCAGTAGTCTCCAAATATTTAGGTGGTTGCTTTCTACTTTGTGGTGATCTCTAGGCCATTGGAGTAATTGCAATAAATAAATAAATAAATAAATAGTTTAACATAAGATCAGTTACATTGTTCACACCCCAACTAACAAATACCTTTGTGGTCACAAAGATGTGACATTCCACACTATGGCAATGGGAATGAGCACTAGGATACAGTGGAACATAGTGTTCAAGGCGAGGCTGGATGGGGATTTGAACAACCTGATCTAGTGAAATGTATCCCTGCCCATAGCAGAAACGCTGGAACTAGATGGTCTTTAGGGTCCCTTCCAACCCAAAGCATTCTATGAGTCTGTGATTATCTTAAGCTAATATTCACCATGGCTAGGCTTCATGAATGAAGATTTGGGAAGGGCTCTACCCACACTTTTGCAAGTGTGCTGCTGGCTAAAAAGGCTGATGCAGGATAGGCAAGTCGGGTCACAAAAGGCACAGCAGAAAGTATCCTTAGGCAACATTGGCAAGGAACGATTCTTTCTGCATTGTCTTTTCTCCTCAAAACTGATTCTGCATGCGTTCTCAAAGGAAGCAGCAGCGTCGTGGATGGTGTGTCTCCATGAATCCCGATTGGAGGCCAGAGTGGACCACTGATGGCCGTCAATATGGCCAAGGCTGAGGTGTTGTTTCAGAGAGTCCTTGTATCTCTTCTTTGGGGCTCCTCTCTTGCAGCAGTCGGTGGTAAGTTCACCATAGAGCACAATCTTAGGGAGGTGGTGATCCTCCATCCTGGAGATGTGCCCTGCCCAGGACAGCTGCGTTCTCAGCAGCACGGCCTCACTACTGGTGACCCCTGCCTATTCAAGAACAGATACATTGGTCATGTAATCAGAGCAGTGGATGTTTAGGATGGCACAGAGGCAGCGCTGATGGAAGCGTTCAAGGAGTCGCAGGTGATGGTGGTAGATGACCCATGATTCAGACCCATATAAAAGAGTAGACAGTACAATAGCTCAGTAAATACTGATCTTCATACTTTTCTTTGGGTGTTTATGGCACCAGACTCTTTTATGAAGTTTTCTGAAGGCTCTGTATGCCTTCGCTAGCCTGTTGTCTATCTCTGTCAGTCTTACCATCTGAGGAAATGATGCTTCCCAGACAGGTGAACTGCTGGACTGACTTAAGTTCTGATTCACCTATGGTGATGTGGGGATGATGAAAGATTTCCTGAGGTGCAGGTTGGTAGAGAACGTCTGTCTTCTTCAAGCTGACTTCCAGCCCAAAAAGCTGAGCAGCCTCTGCAAAGCAGGATGTTAAGCACTGCAGAGCTGCTTCTGTGTGAGCATAGAGTAATTAGAAAAAACAGGAAGAATCACTAACATGAATTTGTAACATTGAGACTGCTCAATTTTTGGAAAAAAATACCCTAAATCTATTCCATGTTATGCAGAGAATAAAGTTCACATATACATTGAAGCATAAGTTAGAACCTAAATGTAGTTCCTTCCAGGCAAAAGCCCATGCACTTGGTGTTGAGTTATACCGATTCCTGCTTGTTTGTTGTTTTGTTGTTTTGGTTTGGTTTTTTGTTTTTGTTTTTGTTTTTCATTCAGTGGAAGACATTTAATCACATTAACTAAGAATTATAATTATATAACTGTACTATGCACATAGTTATATAGTAATATTATGTTACTATCATTATTTCATGAGTTGTATCAACAGGAGAAATAATCTCCTTACTTCAAGTGCCTTCAGGATAATTGTTGATAAATATTCAGAATTTTGGATTAGAACAAATAAGCTTGCTAAAATATATGTTGTTTTGTTTGAGACTTACTTCAGATGAGTCCCTCCTAATAAGATCGATTGAGAAAAGTTTAATTTTCAAAGTTGAATAGAATTTAAGTAGCAAACACCCAACCTTGTCAAAATGAGGGGAATCTTAGACAAACATAAATTTCATTGCCGAAGACCTAAGTGTACAGAGGTTTTAGATATCTTCAGAGTAGGGCAACAGCAAACCTATTATTTTAGGTTTATGGTTCTTTATTTGTACATCTACTATATGAGGTTGATGTAACACACAAATAAATTGTTCTGTGGACTTAATTCTATCTCATCTACAAAGTATTAATTGACCTATAAGAGCTGTCTTAGTGAATGAGACTCATGCCCTTAATAAACTTCAAACTACAACCTGAGAAAGCCCACAAGCCACAGTTTTTACAGATTCTTTACACTCTTCTCAGAAACTGATTTTGCCATCTTTTAATAGGAAGAAGTATGGAATTGGCAAATGACAGATGTAATATTAAATCTTCTCCAGTTATTTTAATAAAATACCCCCCACCAATAAAGGCAGCTATATCTCTCAAAATACTTCTAGGAAAAAAGGTCTGTTCTCACTGAGAAACTTCATAGAATCCCTCAAATTTACTGCTCATATTCTCTACTATTTCTATTCTACTCTTGTCCAACCCTTGTTTATTTATCTTGCCATGTTTTTTTACCTGTTGTGTACTTTTGGAATTTCAGAAAAGTTTAGAATATATGGGACAATTGCTTTTCCATAGTATTAGGTATAACTTTTTTCTTTTTTATTAATTACTTCTAACAGTCTCAATATTCAAGCATACTAGCTATTCTGTTTATAGTATGAACCTTCTTATACAATGAGAGATTTTTCTTTTTATGAACAGGTGAGTATTCCTTATTTATTATTTCTGTCTGTACTTATTAGTTTCTTAAAATAAAGAAGATAACCTACTCAGTGGCTAAAACAAAACCAAAGGTCATGAAATTTAAAGTTCTTTTAAAATATTGGAACAGTATTTTAAAATTTGAATATTTGTACAACCATTGAAAAATTTACAAATGTCTCTTTTTATTAAACTAAACCATAGCAGATGTACATAGTGTTTGGAAGAAGCTATGCAAAAATTTCAAAGCACAATCACCACAAGTTGAATTTGACAGAGTAGAACAGATGTGTCCACCTGTTAAGAGACCAGGCTATCAGCACTGGGTATGCAAGATGTGATTGAAGCCCATAATGGGAGCTATTTAGGAATGCATCCAGGTTAGCAGGAGGTAACAGAGATTCTGATTACTGTAGCATTCCACTTTTCCCCTAAGCGATCAATGACTTGAATTAAGCAAACAGAACAGTACACCCAGACTACTGAAGGGGGAATGAATATCCTATGCTATGTGAAAACTGCAGAAATTATACCTGTTTTTCAATAACAATGAAAGAGAGAGAGAACAGTGGTTGCAGAATTCAGTGGACTACATGAATCTTTATTTCTTCAGTTTATATTTGACATTCTGAATAGCAAGTAAAATTATTGATTCAACTACTACAGCAATGTTAGTAAATATTTTTTTGAGTCACTTCAATAAGCTGTGAGAATAATCATCCCAAAGCATACCCAATGCACAGAATATCATGTTCATTTTAATGTGAATTTTGTTCAACCAGGATTGGAAATTAATTCTGCTTCCTTGCATCTCTTCATAAAGAAGAGAAGCACATGGTAGAAGAGATAGAGATGAAAGCCAGATTTTAGGTAACAGAACGCAAAGAGAACAAGACAGGTATTGTGGTGGGTTTATATTACCTTGAGACAAGAATGTTTGGGGTTTTGTTGTTGTTGCCAAAAAAATAGCTTCTTACCACTTCTGTTTTGCCAGCTCATATCTTCTGAGTACGACTGACTACTTCATACCTTAGGTACTGTCTTACAATGTAAATACATTAGTGTGCAGAAAAATAAACTATAGATTTGTCCAGCTTCTGAGGTTTTAAATAAAGTTCTAATTTAGTTTCATTGTTGATGATGAGGTGTGCAGCAGAAAAGGCATAGGCTGATTTTCAAATGCTGGCTTAGTAATATAAATGATAGTAATAAAAATTACTATTTTGATTTTCTAAACTGATATAAATTTTATGTAGATATGAGTGAGAAAGAAGTGCCAACGAAGTATTTTCAATTCCATTGTTGTTAATATTTAAATATTTTTTAATTAAGATTGCTGTCTATGGCTTGTGCTACTCATCATAACTGTTATATGAAATTTGGATCCTTACAGGTATAAAAAAATTAATTTTATATATTATGAGAAAAATAGTTAGAAATGCTGTGTGATTATAGCATACCTGTCATTGACAGACCAGAAATACAAGCAAATCTTTGGGTTCTCAAAGTTATGGCAATTGCTCAATTCAAGTCTATTATATTTGTTAATTAGGGACTAGAAGAGCATGGAAAGATGTGAAACCGGGATGTGGAAGTATACAAAGAAAAGGAGGGTATATGTGGGAAATCCTGGGATATCGTATTTCTTTGACCAGAGCTAGAAAATACAAGGTGTTTTCTATGTAGATCTTTTCACATGAAATTATTTGGTTTGTTTTCAGGTTATTGTACTTTTTTCTTTTTTTTCTTTTTTTTTTTTTTTTTTTTTTGGTGATGAAATGTTATCAGAGGCTAGTCTTTAACTTTTACAATTCTGGCAGCATCACAGTGTATGCATCAGTTCAGATCAGATGGTTTCAGCTTTATGGTAAATTGAAGTCAGGAAAAAGATTGACAATTCTAGCATTAAAATAGTTGATTTTGGTTTGTCCCATTGTGGTCACTTTTTTAGCATGTTTCATAGTATGCTCAGATAAAGCTCCTACCTTCTCAGGAGGGATATGCATATATAAGCAATGATTAGCCCTATTTTCTGAAGGCTGTAATAATCAAGAGTGATCTGATAAAGACAAGTTGCTTTTAATCTCAAACTTCTCTATAATTATTGCAGAGTTCTTAAATCTTGAGTCTTACTTTAAGGTCTAATCCATATTCTTGGGAAGCTAAAGTAAGGCAAGAGTCAACTTGCTAACCATTTATATTTAGATTTGTAAGCATTCTTTCATTACTGGAATGTGATAGTTAAGTAACAGTAGATTACTTACTTTGATTGGCATGACAATATGAAATTGCACAGAAATATATTTTGCACTTTTCAGATTAAAAATTTTGTTTCATATCAGAATTAATCTTTACATTACCAATGGCAAACTTTTGATAATAGATAATTTTAAGAATGTTATTAAGGTTTCATATTATTTTCTCTGAAACAAAATGGAAAAAAAATTCTTTATAAAACTTCTTTTTGCTCTCCTTAGAAGAATATCCATTTATGATAACCTGGACCAAGTGATTTTGTGTATTTTTAAGCTGGGAGAAACATGAAACAGAAAGATTCCTTTTCATGTTAATCAGAATGAAACCACACCCAAATAGCATAAAAATCAATGAATTACAATTTGTAATTTTTAGTTTCAAAACACAATGTAAATGAGTTGATAACATAAAGAATTAGGAAACAAACTAAAAATAATTTTTTTCTCTCTATATAGGTTTTTGGTTATGTTCATTTCAATCAAAACAGTTGAAAGGCTTTTGATTCAGAACAATAAGCACACTTCTGGCCCGTGGCACCCAAGTACTGACTTTCTGCTGTTGACAACGATGTAAACAAGCTGCTTTTAGTAATGCTTTATCCATTGTTGGAATGAATAAAGCTGTGGTTGCAAGCACAGCTGAAAGACAGGATGGGTTTTAAATACTTTTATTCCTGCTGAGCCATTAGCAACACCTGCAGTTAAAATAATTATTTCAAATGTTTTCTTTCTAAAACAAGGAGTAGTTAGCAGTAGACTTGTCTTGTTACGGTAAATTAACATCAGCACTTAATATGATTCCCCTTGGTTGTAAACATCATGAATTAAAGCTTGTTATCTCCTTTAGAAAGTATGTTTTATGATTTCACCTGTTTTGTAAAGAGATAATTAAACATTTCACTGAAATACAGGTTGGATGACTATAATCTTATTTTAGCCACCACAGAAATTATGGAATATTTTTATAACAAATATTTAGAGTATTTAATTAAACCATGTCTTGACGTAAAGCAAGCATAACCAGTGAAGATTGTAAAATGTATTAGAGATTCTGGGATTGAAGAGCAGATAAGAGATGATTATAAGATTTGGCTGTCTTGTTATTACTGGGTTTTTTCAATCAAAATATTTTCTTAAGCATAAAAAACAAACATAACATATTAAATTCTGGGGGTAAATATGAAAACCAGGAACAGGTGTGGAATAAACAGGATAGCTCTGTGCCTTATTTTTACCTAGGGTTTGTACTTTAATTAGCAATGAACCTACTCTTGGTTTATAACATCTTCAAAATATCTCAAAAAGATATGCACTTTCTTTACATGCAAATTCTCTAAAATATTAGGAAATTGAGAATTTATTTTAGTATGTTATAACTTAAAGATATTTTTGTATGTTCTGTCTTTGACCATGCACTGTAACTTGACCAGATGAGAGGTTAACAAGCAAGTTCTCAGTTCCGTGGCATTTTCCACCTGCTATAAGAATTCAGCTCCATCACAGTAAGCTTTGCAAAATAAGTTTATGTATCAGAATAACGTTTATTAGCTTAACATCTGGTGCAAAATTATTTGAAACCTTTGGTGATTCTGGGACTAGGGTGATTTACATCATATGAAGAAGTAGACCTATGCTGTAAATTATCTCCCAGGTTTAATTCCTGCTTTCTAGATTTCATCATACAAACCCCTCAGTTACTAATATTAACTTACTTCTCCATGGACACCCCCTTGTCACAGTGGAGAAGCTTGTGTGCCCTCATGAGGTTGTGTGCTATGCTGGCGGTGGTATGTGTCTCCAGTAGGGTCTCCCATGACAGACAGGTCTCAGCTGAAGGGTAAGACAAAGTGTGTCCACAGGCAGGATGGGCTCGCTAGCCCTCTGGAAACCATCCAAGGAGAAGAAAAACTCTAACTCCAAAGCCCAGGCAGATGGAGCTCGCTTAGCCCTCTAAAGTTATCCATCTAAGAGAAGGATACTCTAACTAAACACATCCTGAGGTATTCGCTGTCACTGTCTAAGCTTGCTCAGCCCTGGCAGATGAACCTTAGGAGTAAGGGGTGTGGCCAGTTCCGTGCACGCTGTGCCTCACCTAAAAAATCCATTGCGCAGGCTTGAAGGGTTCATCCACATTGCAAAGCCCTGTAGTAAAAGGCGAGGGTCAAAATGGCAGGTGATAAGATGCACTGGAAGATGCAGACCCAGCCCAGCATGCAAGCGGTTCAGGACATTGGTCACTTGAGACTGACCCTGGAGATGACAGCCTGGTTTGACAGCATCCTGAGTGACCAAGCAGCCTTTTTCAAGGAAAACACTGCTTGCTCCACATGGAGAGGGGCCTAGATAAGGTGGCCTAAACAAAGCTCATCTCCACCCCTCACCTCGTTAGCTAACCGTGGCCAACGGGCATCTTCTGATGCAGCCAAAGAGAAAGAGACAAAGGCATACACCTGCCCCCAAAGGTGTGTTCAAATTGACACTCACATGTTGGAACATCAGAACTATGCTTGATACTGTGGATAGTGGATATCCTGAGCATCGTTCTGCTCTAATTGCCCATGAACTGTCACGACTCAATGTTGACATTGCTGCTCTCAGGGAAGTTCATCTTCATGAGGAAGGCAGCTTTAAAGAACATGGTGCTGGCTACACACTCTACTGGTCAGGCAAACCCAAACCCAAAAGTCACCTTTCAGGAGTTGGCTTCATAATTAAAAAATCCATTGCCTCCAAATTTGAAAATATGCCTACAGGTCATTCCAGTTGCATTATCTCCTTATGCCTCCCACTACACAACTGTTGGAGAACATACATTTTCAGGCTGGTGAGAAAAGGACAAATTTGCAGGTGCAAGTTGCTGAGATAAGAATGGAATCTATCTGGAGACCTTGAGCTCATGCCGAAGTGAAAGAAAAAGCCTGCTAAGCTCTGTGGAAGAATACATCTAACGAGCTCTTTTTCAAAGTTAAAAATAAGTTACATAGAAACTTCTAGGATCAAGAAATTTTGTGAAATATATATTACGTATTATTTAGCTATAGATAGTTTGCATGGTGTGTGTAGGTCTTAGAATTGTGTGTAACTGCGTGAGAAAATTCCTCCTCTCCTGTGAAAAGTTCCTCCTGTAGTTATATCTCTACGCAGAAGTAGATAAAAAGTGTTAATGTAAACATATTTTGCCCTTCTTTCCACAATTCCTCAAGTAGATGTAACCCATGAAGAAGAGGACCACAAAATAAACTACCAGAAAAAGAAAAACCTAAAATTAGATGCAGTCAAGTGCTTTATTTAATGATAGAGGTTGTAGCCTCTTAAAGCCTCACTGAAAGGCCACTAAAAACTGTGTGGAGAAATGGGTGTTGTGACACACAACAAGCAACATGTTCTTTTTAGCATATATGCCCCAACTCTCCAAGCTGACCCAGCAGAAAAAGACAAATTCTACACTGACCTGCGCCGCATCACCCAAAAGGTTCCTGTAGATGATAAGATCATAATCCTTGGTGACTTCAATGCCAGAGTAGGAAAGAACTCTGAAGCCTGGAAAGGAGTACTGG
>JAOXXN010000065.1:35437701-35450811 GCA_026770055.1 Myrmophylax atrothorax | reverse complement strand
AAGGGAGTAGAAGGCTTTTGAGCTTCTATCCTTTCTGGAAGGTTTTACTACAGTAGAGGATCATTCATTTTGTAGCCAGTTTTGAGAATCCTATGGTAAAGGCTGTCAGGAAGTTACTTTTCAGCTAGTGGTCAAACTCTTCCTTGCAGTGACTCTGGCTCTGTAATGAGAAAATATTCTATCCATATTGCTTGAGTTTCTTTTAAAAAGATATTTACAGGCAAAAGTCTTTTTTTCTTCAGAACAAATCTGTGCTTTCCACTTTATGTTCAATTGAAGTCATAAACCACTAAGATACATCACAATTTTTAGCTGAAGAAAAAATTATGGTTATCATTCTTTCAAACTTGGGCAAGGGATAAAAATGTTAAGTTGTAAATTTGAGTGGAATTTTTTCCAAGATTTTTTTTTATTATTTTTTTTAATGTCTTGTGAAGCATGAACTACTCTTTTATGTTACTCAAGAGTGGATATGCCAATAGGCTAATATGTACCAGGATAGAAAAAGATTCTATTCACAAACCATGTGAATATGTATACATTCCTGTTGACTTAACAAAACTAGCAGTCATGTCACATCTTATCATGACGTACATGAGACAAAGTACGATATCATAAAACCCAGTTAAAAGCAGCATGTCATGTACAGCACCAAATGTATGGAGACACTGTTTGGCTTTGAATGGGGGGTAAATGTCGCCCCTGTCTCCAGATTGACTTCTGTAAGAAATGCCTTACTTCTAACATTTGAAATATATTGAAAGTTGCATGACTTTCTGCTGCTATATTTTCCAGTTTTCCTAATTCCCTGCATTTCATCAGATCAAGTGATATTACCACTTTGTAGTTGGTAATGGCATGGTTGAGAGTCTCCACATGAGAACTGAGTGACAAACAAATGCAGTGCATATCATTGTGGCACTTTACTATAGGCCACCCAGCCAGGACGATCACCGATGAATTATTCTTCAAGGAACTATGGAGTACCTCCAAATCACCCACACCTAACCTTACTGGGGACTTCAGCTTGACAGATGTAAATTGGGAATACCACACAGCTAGTACAAATAGGTCCAGAAGATTCCTAAAATGCCTGGATGATAAATTTTTGGTAGAGGTACTAAGGGAGATGACTAGTGAAGGTGCCCTCTTTATTTTGTTGCTTGTTGAAGGTCTCATGAGTGAAGTGATTGGTCACTGTCTTGGCCACAGTGTCCACAAAGCAGTTGAATTTAAAATCTCTGTTGACTGGAGGAAAAGCATCAGCAAAACCTCAGCTCTGGATATGAGTTCAGGCTGGTCAGGGAACTAATTAGAAAGGTACCCTGGGAAAACATTTTTGGAGGTGATGGGGTCCATCAGTGCTGGTAACTTTTTAAGCACCACATACTAAGGGCACAGAAACAGGTAATTGCAAAACCCAGAAAGGGTCAAAGTAGAAGGTCAGCTTGGCTGAGCTGGGATTTTCTTTTGTAGCTATTGCAAAAAATGAAGGTGTGTGCCCAGTGGAAGCAAGGTCAGGTGATGTGGGAGTAGTGCAGATTGCCACTGTAGGAAGAAAACTCATGTGGCCTAAGCTCAATTAGCCTCCTGAGGGGGACAATAAAAACAGCTTTTAAAAATAAGTTTATAGCAAAAGGCAGTTCAGAAATAACATTATCCCTTTTTTTTTGCTGATGACAGTCACCTCATGAACAGGGACATAGACAAAGCAGAGATGTTTAACACATTCTTCAGTTATGTGTTTGACAATAATGATGGACTCTAGGGGTCCCAGAGCCTCGTGAGCTGGAAGACCATGACTGTGAGAATGACAAATTCCCAGTCCACTTTTAACTTGTTTGGGATTTGCTGCTCCAGGTGGATCCCTATAAGTCTAAGGTGCCTGGTGGCTTTCATCCTAGAATACAAACAGAGCTGACTGATGTCATCATCAGGCACCTCTCAATTATTTTTGAATGATGTGGGGAATCTGGTGAGGTCCCAGATGACTGGAAGCTGGTAAATCTTGTCCCACTATTCAGTAGTGGCAAGAAGGATGACCCTGGTCACTACAGGACTTTCAGTTTCCCATCAGTGCCTTATGGAGAAAATTATCCTGGAAGGTATTGAAAAATTCCTGAAGGACAACAGAGTCATTAGTCACAGCATGGCTTTGTGAGAGGAAATTCCTGCATATCAAATCTGATTTCTGTCTCTGACAAGGTAACCCACCTAACTGATCAAGGGAAGCCACTTGGTGTCATCTTTTTTTGGATTTCAATAAAGTTTTTAATACTGTCTCTCACCAGATCCTTCTGGACAAAATTTGCAGCACACAACTGGACAAGCACATCATGTGGTGGGTGAGCAATTGGCTCACAGGTTGAGCACAAAGTGTAATAGTAAATGAAATTACATCAGACTAATAACTGGTCAATAGCAGGGTTCTGCAGGGCTCCATTTTAGGGCCAGTGCTCTTCAATATCTTCATAAATTACTTGGATGCAGGATTGCAAGGGAAGCTATGTAAGTTTGCTGGTGGTACTAAACTGGGAGGAGCTGTTGACTCTCTCAAAGGCAGGGAGGCCCTACTGAGAGACCTTGATAAATTAGAGGGCTGGGCAATCACCAATCAGATGAAGTTCAACAAAGGCAAGTGCCAGATTCTGCACCTGGGATGGGGCAACCCTGGATGTACAGACAGACTGGGGAATGAGATACTGGAAAGCAGTGCCACGGAAAGGGACCTGGGAGTCCGAGTCAAAGGCAAGTTGAATATGAGTCAGCAGTGCCCTGGCAGCCAGGAGGGGCAACCATGTTTTGGGAAGCATCAGGTAAAGCATTGCCAGCTGGTTGAGGGAGGTGACTGTCCTGCTCTGCTCTGTGGCTTCACCTTGAGTTTTGGGCAACACAGTATAAGAAAGATACTTAGCTACCAGAGAGGGTCCAATGGAGCACTATGAAGGTGGTGAAGGGTCTAGAGGAGAAGCCCTGTAAGAAGTGGCTGAGGACACTTGGTGTGTTCACCTTAGAGGAGACTGAGGGGACACCTCATTGCAGTCTGGAACTTGCTGGTGAGAGGGAGAGGCAGACACTGACCTTTCCTCTGTGGTGAGCAGTGACAGGACCCAAGCGAATGGCCTGCAGTTGTGTCAGGGGAGGCTTAGGTTGGATATTAGGAAAAGGTTCTTCACCCAGTTGGTGGCTGGACAGTGGAACAGGCTCCCAGGGAACAGGTCACAGCACCAACTGTGACAGTCCAAGAAGTGTTTGGACAAGGCTCTTAGTCATAGTGTGATTCTTGTGGTATGCCTGTGCAGGGCCAGGAACTGGAATCAATGATCCTTGTAGGTCCCTTCTTACTCAGGATATTCTATGATTCTTTGATTTTAACTTTATGATATAATTTATACTCAGAGTAGAATTTATACTCAGAGTAGAAATACCACAAAAATGTGCTTTGTTAGAGGAATATATTTAAAGTAATAGGGGGATTTTAGGTGAATAGTTTAACTCCCAGGGGGAATTATAGACCTCATTGCACATTTGTACTTTTGGTACACTCTTTTTAATGTTATTTATTTTCCAAAATCAGAAAATTAACTTTTTAAGCCTTCAATTTCTATTCAGGAAGGAACATAAGCATACCCTTCAAGGATGTGCTTGCATCTCATTTGCTTTCTTATTGATAGAGGCTCTGCTTAATCTGCCTGCTGAACAGATGACCTCTTTATGAATTGGTTTTGTACTAATACTATAAATGTGTAGGTGACTATCATGTGAGATAAATGACAAAATATGGTATCTTAAAATTGAGGCCATATAGATTCTTGAGATTAGCACGATTCTGCAGAATTAGACAGAGTTTATGAGGATTACTTTTTATCAGTGATGTGCCTTTCCCCCCTTCCAGATACTACAGTATGCCCTGTGAAAGTAGGTACCTATTTTAAAGGGTACTTTTTGACTGCATTCCGTCTGGTAATTCTAGGGTAAAGGATTTTTTTTTTTTCTAAAAAGACAATAATGGTTGAGAAAATAGATATTGCAAATTTTAACATTTCAATAAATTCCATATAGTTTTTCCATATGAAGATTACAGGCACTGTTCTTTCAATTGACTTAAATAAAAAGTAAAATTTGGCAGATGATAACTAGTTTTAATATTTAATATTTTAAAAAATTAAGACTTTCTGTTCAATTGTATGATGCTCTTATATTTGCTGTATATCCTGGGAGTGGTACTCTCATTGTTCCACTCTGTGATGTGAAACAAAAACACCTATAACTTCAAAAACTGCTTGAGAATTGTATCCTTATGTCAGTAGTGATACATTTTTTCTCCAAAATGGCTGCCCAGTCTTTTGTGAGTATTTGGAAACATTTTTGGTTGAAGGTAATTATTATTCCGTATTTCTAACTTATAGTTTCCTATAATGAAAAGGGAGTGGAGAAGGCCTTGAGACTATTTCCAGAAAAAAATTACCTTCAAGCAACATCTACCAAATGTTGAACATTTGTTCTATATGTAATTAGTAGGAAGGAGAGGGAAAAGTACAGTGACATTTTTCTCTGAGTGTGGATTACTTACAGACATTCTGTTTCCTAATACCAGGGTCTTGTGGTAGCTCTTTTTTTTTCATTACCCCACAGCTATTCATTAGCCAATGTGCCAATGTCTGTCACAATTTTTCCTGTGGGACAATGGTGTCTTAATATTTTAGCAACAGCACAGCGATGTAATTATCTGTAAATAATTTAGCATGTGTTTCATCCATGTGGAAGCTATCCAATCAGTCAAAGCAAAAAACTCCTAACATTTCCTATCAAAGTTTGAGCCTTCTACAATATGCTTTTTGTCATCTTTGGCTTCTCAAAATCATTCATTAGGTATTATCTTCCACAAATATTTGGAACATCAAAACCATCTTGCACTGCTGGGGACAAATTCAGACATGATGTGAATGACTATGTCACGAGACATTTGTGACATTGTACCCCTATACTTCGTAACTGAACATCTTGGGCCTTGTTAATATTTATTTCCTATACTCTGGAACAACATACACAATTTTAATTAAAAGATTTTTAAGATAGGACTGGTTTAATGATGCTGGTTATAGCTTTTCTTCTCTCTGATCAAGTAATCATTAAAAAATTAATTTTCATCTGTTTCTTCATTTATTTTCTTTCTTAGCACTTTACCACGACTGTTTCTTAAAATTAGAATGGGAAGAAGAATTAAAGCATTATTCACCACATGGGCATTCAAAAGGAGAGGGATTTAGTTCAGCTGACACCAGGTTCCACGGAGTTCAAAAGAGCCAGGTCAGATCTATGCCGAACATTAGTACTAGCTTATTCACACATTTGTTATGTCTGCCATCTGCTTATGATTTACCTAGCTTCTAAAATATTCTGCCTGAAAATAAGTGAGTGCATGTGAGTAATCCCAAGGAATAAAAAGCCGTTATTCCTGTTTGGGAAGACTGTCATGCATGTAGTTCTTTCTAGGACCAAAGTTAGAAAACCTTTCAAATGGAGGCCTTGCCTTCATATATGCAAAGAGCTTACCATTCTCTGGAATATATATATGTATGTGTATGAATGACATATTTCATATTTGACAAAGTTTGACATGAAAAATTTCCATTGTGTATCATTGTTAGCTAGAAGAGGAGCTGACTTCAGATATTTTGAATGTTTAATTTTCACTTTAGCTTATTGAATGACTGTCCTTACCTGCGTATAGGACAATTTACAGATAATCCACTTTGCATTGCAACCTCAAAAGTCTTCTTGTGATTTTCAAGTCAGAATAATGTGAAGAATAGTCTCTGCAGTCCTCAGAGTAAAAACCTGTCTCTGTGTGCATGGCTATAACTATGCTTAGGAGGGATATACTTACACAGGATAAGTTCTAGATACTTTTGCCTGGAGATGAATGATTAAAGAGATATCAGCATGTTTAAATGTGTGAATTCCAATTTCATCCAATCAGGTGGGAAAAATAAGCAAGAAAATATTTGTCTTCAATTTATATTTTGCAATTGGGCTCTGTCAAAAGTGTAAAGTATTTGAAATCAAGGGGTTTTTTTAGTAATAAGTGACCACAGTTACTAGTTACTGAATGAGTTTCTTCTGCTTTGGTACTGTTGCTATGGAAGAAAAAATTATGTCCTTTGAACAACCAAATGGAAGATATATTGAACTGTTGAAATATATTAAGCATAACACTTTTCTGAGTGTAAAACATAGAAAGATAAACAGCCAAACTTAGAGGGTTTTTTAATATAATAATGGCGTGTTACTAATTAGAAACCATCTAACTCTCAAGTGTCAGCTCATAAAAAGCTAATGGAGCAGCAGCAGTAAGGATTCACAGAGCTGTGAATGCAGTACTGCAGACCACACTGGAGATTTGAAGCTGTAGCTTTTGTGCACGGCATGTTTTAGACATATTTGAATAACATTTGTGAATAATATATGAGATAATTTTTTTCCCAGTGAACCTTCAACTACATTATTAATGAACACGTATTATTCAATCAACTTTTTAAAAGCTCAAATAATTTTATGTAAATAGATTAATCTAGATTTTTTCCCCCCTTTCTTCTGTGATTTTTCCCTTAGCTAAGACAACCCCTACTAAATTTTGTTTTACCAAAGGCAGGAATCAGGTCAAATTTTTTTATTCTATGTTTGTAATACCTCCATGGGAAATCACTGTAGTGTTGTTAGTGTGCTGTAAATTCACACCTGAGCTTAATTAACAGTAATGTGATGAAGGAAAAGGTCTAGTAAGTATATATGATTTGTTCACTGAGGTTTCAAATTTAAACCAAGGATATTCCTTCTGGTTCCTTTGGTTGCATCAAAATAGCTGGTTTTCATCAGCCATATGCTTTAGTTTAGTTGTCAAGTTAGGTATAATTGGAATAGAAAGCTGACTGTGGAGTTAAATAATTTTTTTCTTATTATTTTATTATATCAACTCACAATATTTACTAGCAGATAGTCTCCAAGAAAAAAAATACATTACTAAAATATGCAGCATTTAGATAAAGGAACCTTGATCTGGGTATTTTATAGATATATAGATATATGACTTATCATGTGATCAATGTAGATTTAATGAGGAACTTTGACTATTTATAGTTTTTATAATTCAGGCAGCACCTCCTCCTGTCTATTAAGGTTGTAAGGATTTGAGTCTGGAGGACAGATTTTCTTCATGTGTGAGTACATTGCCAAGTGCAGTGAAGCCCTGATAACTGATAAATCCTGATAATCTTGTCTAATTGACATCTTGGACGTTTTTGAATTTCGCATTGCCAGCTGCATTGAGAAAGGGTTGCTAAATGATAATATGCAAAACTTGTTTCCAGAGCTCAGATGAAAGAAATAGTCTGGAGTACAGTTTGTGAGAAATAGTCTTACGAAATCATGGAACAGTGAAAACTCTGATGTTTTAAATATTGGATAAGGAACAAATTGCAGGTGGAGCCATGTCATCATACAGCTATTTCTGCAATTGTATTGTCATTTTTTAAAAATATCTCAGAAGAAAGCAATCCCCACCAACCCATTCAGTAAACTGCAGAAATAATGAATCCTAGTTCCAACCAACAGATGTCCAATGTCCTGAATTGTCTATCATTGCAACATTTCTTGGCTCCTGTCCCTCCCTCTCTACTACTATTAGTGTGGGAGTGGAAACATCCTAGAGTAACATGCCTAGTTTTATTTTATTTTTTTTTTAATAATATGTTTTCATAGATGAGTAAAGCTCTAGAATGAAATCAAGCTACCCAGGTATAAAAGAAGACTGAGATAAAAATTAGATCAGGTATATCTATCTACCTGGCTGTGAATGAGAAATATTGTGTTTGCGCCGTACTTAAATTTCAGGAACACACTGCATTATTCAGCTTATTATGGTGTCATGAAGTTTTCTAGCACATTTGGTGGAATTACTGTTCTACCTATTTAAAAGTTAAAGAAAGAGTAGAACGTTAATGAGATTAGTGAAGTAAGGATTCAGCAGAGCTGATAATAGGCAAAATACTTAGAAATCTTACAGCCTCAGTCACTATCATTAGTTCATACTTATCTGTTCACAACTTGTCTCTGTCTGATACCCAATCCAGGTCCCACTGAGGTCAATATAAAATTGCTATGGGCATTAATAAAAGGAGGATTTCTTTTATATTGAAAAGATTACATTTAATATAAAACAAACCCAAAAAACCCTTCAGCAATGAAGCAAGTTTCAATTAGGAAAGTAAACAGGATCAATGTATCTTTGAAAATTCCATTCCAAGCAAATAGTAACGGCAAAAAAATCTCTAAAAATGACATATGAATTACATTTATTGTGAATTAAATAAAAAGAGTAATGTAACATGAAACTTATCAGAACTAGGTATGTTTAGATAGATCAAAGTGAAAAGGTCACTTTTTCTCTCTTTGTTTATTTACTTTAATTTGTAAAGACAGGAGAGCAATTTCTTAATATTTTAAATAGAGTGATTTACTAAAGTTATAAATAACTCAGTAAAATCACTGAAAATGAAACAAGGTCTCTTGGGAACATGATGCCAGTCAAAGTGAACAACATCACTAAAAGCATAACGGTGAAATGTCTTGGTGAGAAGTATAGATAGAAAATACAGCAAAAGATCTGTTTTGCTGTATCAGATCACTTTTAGGACTTGGGAAAACGAAAAGAAATTACACAAGAATGGAGAAGGTCTGGATGTAAGGTCATAGAACAAGAATAGTAGGTTAATCAGATCTGTTAAGTCACAAGAAATAGTGTATAAACTATATATACGGTCAAAGTATATACATACATACATATATATATACATATATACACATATATACAAGTGTATATATATATACACACACACTCAATGGAAAGTTATGGTAGCTTAGCCTCTGTGGAGGTAATTTTTCTGTTCTTACAAGCTGTATGAGTTTAAGTTGATTAGACCTTAAAGGAAGAGTAGAGAATGTTATGTTAATGTTTTTCCTGTGGTTGTTGAAACTACTGTAGAGCAGTTTACACACACAATACAAAGAATCTGGAAAAAACCTATTGTGAGCCAGATTAAACTGAGTGTATAGAGGAGTTAATGAATTAGCATGTTAAACTTGATCTATTTTCTGTCTTGTAGTTTTGCCTTTTTTTCCCTAGGTTTTTTTTTTCCAGTTTCAACATATTAAATTCTCAGGGGGTCACCCTGTCAGCCTCAGTTCTGTGGCCTGGATTTAGTTGAATCAATCCTAATTGAAATTCTGCACAGGCCTAGTATTCTGTGGAGATTGGAGATGAATGACAGTGCAGTGGCAGGAAAGATAAATATGCTGGCAAATGAGATCCAGGCTCTCCACAGAGGATGGAATAAATTACTTTACCAATACAGTGGAGGTAATATACTGGAGAAAGAAAGTGAAATCGAAGCTAGTTTAATACAACGTTTGTTAAAAAATGTGTATGAAAAAGAAACCAACAATACAGTTAAGATTTACTTAAAATACAGATTTGTGATATGCACTGCATTTAGGCACTTCTTTTCTATTGTGAATAATGATCAGTGCATACTCTTTAATTTTGCTTATGCAGACAGCAGCTTGCACAATTTAAATTCGTGCAGCGTTCTGTGTGTAACTCAAGGCCTGGTAGTAACTGTGGTATAGCATATTGATTAGTAATTTGATAAATATATAAAATGGCACACTGAGTTTAAGGTGCTTCATGCAAAATGTATTTAAATGACCTTGGCTAATTAGCATGAATAGCTTTGAGGCACCGCTGCCTGAATGAAAGACATTTTTAGAGTCCAGAGATTTAAGAGATTTCATGACTGGATGAGCAAAACTCAAACCAAGGGAAAAGAGCAAACATTAATTTTCATAGTAATTAAGGTGATTTAGATGACCTGATAGAACTTTCTTTGAATTATCTTGTTCTGTACTGTTCCTCTCAGCATACTGCTTGTTACTTCTTTCAATCTAATTGCTAAATTTCTGAAATAACCAGGATTTCAGTACTTTCCTCAGAAGATTATATTTGAGTCTAATGGATCAGAAAGTATTTTCTAATATACACCCAAAATTACCCTTGTCTTAATGTAAGATATTACTTCTTTAGGTAGCTATGGTTGTGCTACTTGAAATAATTAGTTTCCTTCTTATCTGCTTATATCTACCTACAAAATACAGTTAATCACTTAGCAAAATTACATGAATACACATCTTTTATTCTGCTCTCAGCAATCAGTGTCTTCCACTACCTAACAACACTGTTTGATTTGTGTTTTTGTGAGATAGTTTGTTCATAGTAGTGATATGTTACAGTGCCCCAGACTGGAGTTCTAATCCAGGCTGAGAAGAACCTCATCATATAGAAATTCTGATATCCATAGGCCATTTTCATTGTCCGTTTTCAATCTGGTGTTTTATTCTGCAGCTGAATTTGTTTTCCCTGGTCACAGGTGAAACCTCTTTTTATCACTATTGTTTTCTTCCCAATGAAATTGGTTGTAATCCTTAATTTCACTGAAAGTGCTAGCTCATGCTCCTCTGTGTTCAATCTTACTGTTTTCAGTCCATGTTATAAAAAGTGTGTTCAGAGGTAATTTGGCATAGATCCAAGAGAGCATGACCCAGTGAAATCACTGTAGGCTGCCTTGCTAGTAAAAGTATATCTTATACAGCAAGTAGAAGGAAGTTGTCTGGAATAGAAGCACGAATGGTAACTCTGATTTGAAAAGCCTTTTGTGAAGGAAATAAAATCAGCCTGATGGTGGCTAGTGAATGTGTACAGCCAGATAGACACTGTCATAGATCAGCATATGGCATTTACATTATCTTGAGTGGTCAGATAAGAAGAGTGATCTTCCAGCACAACTAGATAAAATGTCATTCATTTTATAATTCTAACTTAGACTAAATCACTTTACTTAAAGTCATCCTGACTAGTACTAGGAAGACCTCATGACCTGAGATAGTCTTGGGTTTTTAGTTCTTGTGCAATATTTTATTTCTGTTCTGGCACTTACATGGTAACTGGTTGAAATTATCAGCACAATCTGCATTTCACTTTTTTTTCTCCAGAAATTATGAATTTTTAAAGATTAATAAATAGAATATTTCACTGGATGAGAAAAATTGAAATATCTCATAGTAACAAGAATAAAAGTACAAATTACTTTTTAATGTTAATGTTATATACAAAACAAACTGAAGAAAGTTTTTTGAAGTGAAATCCCATAGTATTGTAACAACTCCTTCTTACTGACTTTCTGTCTTGGTTGTGGTTTTTTTTGTTTGTTTGTTTGTTTGTTTTGGTGGGGTTTTTTTTCCAGCCAATTCTAATACATATTTTCAATGTGTTGCTATAGAATAGAAAGACAAGAGTCACAATGCTAAATAATTACTTCTGATCTTAGCTTGGCTGGAAGTGACACCCTTGCTTTGTCACTATTCTGCTCTGTTTCTTTTTCTTACAGAAACATGTATATTCATTGACTTTCTGAAACTGAGTACTCCAATTTTCTATAATATATACTAAAATTGCTATATTACTCTTCTGTTTCTTATTCATTCTGTGTCCAGAGCTAAATACACATTTTTCCCCCTCCAAAACTACCATGTGAGATTTTGATTATTTGATGAGAATATTTCTTTCCTGGGGAAGAAATAGATAACACTGAAAGATAAAACATCCTTACTTTATTGGTTTTCACTGTAGGTGGACCTGTTGAGTAAAACAACCACTTGGAAATCATAGTACCTTATCTATGATAATTTGTATGTGAAGATGGATTTAAAATTATATAGGTTGAGATTACTTTATAACATTATATTTACATCTGTGTTGTATGGCTTCTGGTAAAAAAATCCCTAAAAACTAAAAAACTCTCAAATATCTATACTTGCACAAAATCTTGGCTTTGTGGTATATGAAATTTAGGAAAAAAATTCTCTCAGCTTTTAGTGGAATTAAAATCATAGAGGTGAATTTGAAAACTTGCATAATTACATTACTATCACTGTAAAAATAATGAAGAATGAAAGCTTTACTAAAGTTCACTTGGTTGGTGCATTTTAATTTTCTACTGCTGGTTATGGTTTTAGCTTGTCTTGATTTTCAAGTAAACTTTTTTCAGTGCTACATTATAGGCATCTACTTGTCATATCCAGGTGTATTCACTTTGTGCATGCAGCTCACAATCTGTCTTTCATAATACAGATGCCTGAAGAAATATCTTTTCTATTAAACAAATGGAAAAACTCTGAAGTAAGCTTTTCAATTAATTTATTCTCAATATATTTCTATCACTTCAGTATTATGAAAACATATTTTGTTAAGTTTTCATATGCACTGGCTTCAGTGATGTCGTTGCTGATTTTATTTTTAATTTTATCTCTCATAATTTGCTCTGAAAAAACTTCAAAGTGTCTTCATAAGACCACCTTATTTGCTATTAGTAAAACAGGTAAGAAGGTCCTTAAAATCAAATCTTCTGAACACTAAACAATACTCATAGTATTCTTGTTTTGTACAAATGCTTTAGATAATGACTGTTAATACTCAGCAGAAATTGAATAAATAACACTGCAGCTATAGCCAGTGCAAATGTGTGAGTTTACAAAAGTAAATAGTTGAGTAAATTCTCTGGGCAACTTGTCCCAGTGTTTCAATGGCCTCATTGTAATAAAAAAAAGTCTTCCTTATATCCAACATAAATCCGTCCTCTTTCAGTTTAAAACCATGGCTCCTTGTCCTGTCACTACAGACCTTGGTAAAAACTCTCTCTCCATTTTCCTTATTAGTTCCCTCTATACACTGATCTGTGTGGAACCTTCTGATCTCCAGGCTGACAGAAGATGTAGTGGGTTTCTCAGCCTCAGCCTTTTTTCATAGGAGAGGTGTTCCAGCACTCTTAATAACTTTTGTGGTCCTCCTCTGGACCTGTTCTCACAGGTCCATATTTTTCTTGCACTGTGGGACTCAGAGTTGGATGCAGTACACCAGATTGGGTCTTACAAGAGCAGAGTGGAGGAAGTGCATCACCTCCCTTGACCTATCAGACATGCTTCATGGACTAACCTTGT
>JAOXXN010000065.1:35426896-35437601 GCA_026770055.1 Myrmophylax atrothorax | reverse complement strand
GAGACTCTGGATTATATTATATTATATTATATTATATTATATTATATTATATTATATTATATTATATTCTTTATTATCTTGGAAAAACATGGGGTGTGTGGATGTGTGGGGAGAGACAGGTTGAATTTCACAGCAGTGAGGTACTGCTTGTCCCACACATGAGCCACTGCAGCCTCACTGGGTCAGACTTGAACAGCTGTCAATCAAAGGCAGCCTGGGAGCACTGCCCACACCATGCCCCCTAGAGTCCCGGACCCAGCCTCTGATTGGCTCCCACAGTGGGAGCACCACCCTCCCCCATCCTTGGAGCCCCAGAGCGGCCAGTGGGCTGGGGAGTCCCACCTGGGAGGAGCAGTCACTGGAGGGTCAAAGCACATAAAACCACCAACATGAAACTTCCATTTTTCTTTGAACCGTACCACCTGTACAAGTGGAAATGATTCTCACAGGACTCTGGTGGTAGCTATGATCTTCTCTTTTTCTCTCTCTTTCTTTACTCCTTCTTTTTCTCTTAATCTCCTCTCTTAATATTTGGGTAACTTGGAACTGAATGGGTTGGTTTTTGCTAAGTTGTATTGGTTAGCCTGTGCTAAGTCAATGCTTTGTGGGAATACTTGATTTGGTTGTATGTTAATCTTTAAACTTTTGCCAAGATCTCTTATTTTTCTTAAAATCTACCAGTAAAAGTACCCTCTGAGAAAATTTGTGTGGCTTTTCTCCTATGCACTCTCTCTTAAGGTGTTGAAAGAACCGTAGGCTTTTGTATGTCCAGAGGGTGGATATTAATGGAGCCTCATATATTTTCAATATATTTTAAAAGTAAAACTCTCTTGGTGAGCTTGTAGTTCTAGACTAGGGGTCTTACAAACCTCAATGGAGATGCTTCACTAGGCATAACCATAGTATGGGACTCAGTAGTATGAGCCACTCATCGGTCAGTGTTATAGGTGAGGTATCACCCATCAACTTCTGATATCACAAAGCTCCACATAGGCTACTTTTTAAACTCCTATTTTCCTCTACATTCAAGCAGCATTTTCCCTAATAGATCTCTTTACCAAATTCCCTCTGCACTTATCCTCTGAGATTACTTATTTGTATATTTAGGACTCTACTAATGCAGATTTATGCTTTCTGAGGCTGAATTTAGATTGTCTTTTAATTTTTTTCTTTTTAGATAAATAAGGCTTCATAAAACAAGCCATATTGAAAGACAAGAAATATAAAATTGCACATAATACTGATAAAAATATTACATTACCTTGCCTTTATATTAGTCCAAAGGGCACTACAATATTAGTCTTAGATGAATTTCCTTATACTTACTATGGTTAATAATGACATAATGGCCCTGAGAAATTCTGTCTTTATGAGTTTGTCTTAAGCAATATATTTTAAGTGATGATTTTATGCACATTGCTTTATAACACAACTTAAAAAATTCTATCTAAGTAAATCATTCATTTTTGCAATGTTCAATTTTTGCTAATGTATACCTCATCTATAGTAGGAGCCATATGCTTGTACACACACTCTATAGAACTTTTTCAGGAAGTATCTGACAGAACTTAAATGATAAAAAATACATGTGCTCCAGACACGTAATTCAACGTATGAGAAGACAAAATAATTTATTCCATAAATCATTTCCTAAAAGTGTTAAATTTGATGTTGCTTCTACTTTATTTGAGACTGATGACATAACAGGGATCTGCAGAGTTGTTGGCACAGGATCTTTTTATTCATCCAGCTGATTCAAATCATTGATTCAAATGAAGTCAACAAAATAAGATCATCTGAGTTTATGATCCAAAAATAGTCAGCATTTCTAAATAATAAGAGATCAAAGAGGAATGTTGCTATTTTAAGAAATGTAGCAAAATAGCTGTTTCTGCTATTCAGAAAGAAAAACTGTAATTTGGTAAATGTCAAGATAGAGCTAAGTTTTCAGAAACAGAAGGTAGCAAATAAGCTTCAGATTGGAAGGCTCAACTTGATAGCTTCACCACTAGATAGAGATTGATAATATGTACTGACCATAAAAATATTTACTGTTTTTAGAAGTATTTTGTGCTAACAGGAGAACGCAAATCTCTTGTAGCATACTTAAGTTAGACCAATCTCACCCAAAAGACTGACTGCTACGTATATGAAAGAACTTGTGGAAATATCTGTTGGTTAGGTGCTGCAATATGAAAAAGTATTGAGCAGCCCCCAAGACTGAATAGCAATTGTTATCAAAGTAGTGCTGCTATAATTTGTAGTGATGTCCTGCAGAAGCTCTGTTCACTATTACTGACAAACAGGCTGGCCAAATATGCTGTCCCTCTCCTGGCATTTGTCTGTGTGCCAGTGATGTGACTGACCTGTTAGCAGGCAGCATGCCATCCAAACAGATGGATATGAATACAACTAGCCAAGGATATTTTAATTCTATGTGCAGCAGATGTACAAGCCTATTAAAAGTGTTGTTCCCTGCTGAGAGAATCAAAACAGCAGTTTGCCTTGAACCTCTTTTTTACAGTTGATAATGTATGGCACCACTAACCCAGCTCTGAACTTAATTGACATGGAGTATCATGAAATACTGTGAGGAAAGGACAGGAAGTTCAATGTAGTCTCCTATACTGTCATTATTTCGTTCTTCAGGAATTTTAAATTTTTTTGATAGACATTATGCCAATAACACTTGACACAGAAGAAGCCATAGAGCTGAGAGCATGCCCTCTATGGCTAACTGTATCAAATATGCAAGCTGTACCTACAGAGCCTGTAAAAGTTGCACTTGCAGCACATTACTGAGAAAAATATTTCCCCTCTGGGTGAAAATTAATTGCAGTCATTACTTTAATGATCAAAGCCCAAAGAGGGTAACAAAAACAGGCTCTATTGCTGTATAAGTAACAGAACATATAATTCCCACTATCCACCATATCTTTTTAACTAAAATTATATACCAATAGAAGTGGTATAATAGAAAACACAAGCTGTTTTCCTCAGCATTATTTTTACTTAACCATAGAGACAATATACAGATCAGTGGCATTTTGGCCACATCTAAATTTTTGCTATCTGGAAAAAAAAACCAGTTAAGAAACACTATTTAAGATAATGTCAGATGTTCATATTCCAACAAACACACCCTTTTTGACAGTTTGTATTTAAAAGACTTTCATTAGTGCTATTATGAAGTTGTTTTGAAAGAATTTGTTGAGAAGTGTGATGAAATGAGACTCTGTCTAAATTGTGATCCTCTATAGCAATAAAACTGTGTCTTTAAGCTGGGGCGGATAGCAATTCAAGGAGCAGGGCAGAGTGGAATTGTCTTGCCATTTAGTTGCAGCCTTTACTGCTGTCAGGATATATAATGCATTTTCACCCTCTATTCAGAATTTGTGCAAAAAATGGAAGATTTTCATTCTATTCAAAATACCGTATTACCCAGCCTGGAAGCAAAAATATTGATGGAAATTTTGCTTCTAGAAGAGTTTTAGTTTAAGATCTTCAGTTACCGCTGAATCAAAAATTTGTAACCTGGCTAAAACCTAGTCCATATTAGTGAATCAGCACACAAAACATACACTGCATCTCTGGGAGGTTCTTGCTCCCTGGGATACTACCCTCTCCCTGAAAGTATAAATAAGTTCTGTAAGTACATTAAGCCCCCTCAATTTACCTAATTCATATCATTTTGTGTTAGGTAAGAATCTCAGTTTAATGAGGTTGGGTTTTTAATCCATAAGAGTTATAGCTTCTAAAGCTGATAATAGCTTCTAAAGCTGATAATGGCTGCTGTCACCATTCATAATCCATCTTGCATTGTGTTGAACCTTAGAGAGATTTGTGGTAGCAAAACTAAGCCAGATTTACTTGCATGAAAGCAATGAGGATTTGGAATGCAATAATAAATTCACCTTTTAATTTTTAAGTGGTCTTTAAAGCCTACATTTCTAACACTTTCCCCTCTTCCATAATGGTTAAGTTCTATCCTTAGATCTTGCCTGGATATGACCTGACAGAAACTTCCTGTAGTGAAAACCCTCTCTGCAGCCTAAAACCCCAATCTAGGCAGCACAAAAATGGAAAATGTCTTTATCAGCTGCATCCTGTTTCTTAATGTTTCTGATCCTTTCAAGAATTGTTAGACTTTTACTCTATGTTGAAACAGATGTATAACTAATTTCATCTAAAATCCATGTCATCTCTTCATTATTTCTTCCCATTTGGGGGCTGGGCAAGCAGAACATTTAAACACTTTCCTACATGTTAATGGTTTATGAAAGTCTAGGTATAATCAATTGTTCCAGGTACTGTTCTGTGCAGGTATTATCCTCCTACCATGTATTATTTTGCTTTTCTGCTTGTTGAGGTTTTTATTTGTTTACTTGCTTTGGTTTTTTGTTAGGATCCTTTTTTGTTTGTTTGATTTTTTTTTTTTGTTATTTAAATACTCAGAGTAGAAATTTTAGACTGTATTTTAGGGGATTATGTTATGCAAGGTTTTCTTACAAAGATAAATTATTTACATTGCAATTGTTGAATTTGTGGGGATCCAAATATGATTTCGGTTGTGAAAAATAATCCATGCAGTGAAAAGAAAGTCTTGTGTTATTCCATTGTATAGTTCTGAGATGCTTCTCTCATTTTCAGTCTGCTTTGCTAAGAGAGTAAACTAGAAGGCTGTACTTCTAGATATACATGTAGGCTTGTGTCTATATCTTAATAAAGATTTTAACCTTATGCACAGTTTCAGACAAGTGCATCAAGTATCTGAAAAGACTGATTTTTAATATGTTTTGTGAAATTGAATGTCTAGATAGGAAAAGGTGCTTGTGATGTTCTTCTGAGGATATGAATGCAATGGAATAAATTAATCTGTTATCTGGTATCAAAAAGTCCACAGAGGAGCACCACAAATCCCTTATAAAGTGCCACTGTTCTCAGAACACTTTGTGGTTGTTACTGACTGAGTTCAGCCCTGCATGTAGACTGCTAAGGTGCGAAGTCAATACATACAAACTAAATTTCACTTAAGTCCAGAGTCACCCAGGGAGAACAAGTTGCCTTACTTCAAAGCAGCTTAACCTTTTCACTCATATGTATACAAGCCTTGTATCTACTCTCATTGCATAGTTGTGGAAGTGGTCTGTTACTGCTCTGAGTTGACATATCTAAAGATATGTTCAGAGAATATGCTAGAGGAAGAGAAAACTTCAAATAAGAGAAGTGACTCATGCTTTAGAGTAACCAAGAGAAGAGCTACTTGAAGTAAGCATTGAGTAATCCACATCTTAAAACTAACAAACCAGTGAAAAGTAAGAGAGAGAGAAACTTAAAAAAATTACTTTAAAAAATAGCAACAGATTATGGAGCTTCATAATTCTATGTAGGCATGTATGTATGGCCAGACTTCACAAACAAAGACTTGGGAAGGTCTCTCCCCACGTGGGTGTGCCCTTCCTGCCTGGATTTTTTAGGTGAGGCACACAGCATGTGCAGAACTGGCCCCACTCTTTAAGTCCTAAGGTCCATTTGCCACAGCCAAGCAAGCTTGGACAGTGACAGTGAAGTCCTCGGAACTGTCTACAGCACCCGGTACTAACCGGAGCTGACCCTGTTTAACATCCAAGATCCGACGGGATCGGATGTCAGGGAGGCATTTAACTGCCAGGGGGGATGGTCCCCATTGAGACTTGAACTGAGGACCTTGGGATTCACAGTCCGGAGTGCTCTCCTTTACACCACGGGACCGCCTTAGTTCTATGAAAGTTATTAGATAACAGGCAAAGCCTTGAAATTGTCATGTCAGTAATTAGAAGACTCCTACTGCCTTCCAATTGTAGTTGCACTTTGAAAAATTGAAGACTTCAACCAAACTGTTCATTTCAATGTGTTTTATATGTCAAGTACCATAAGGCTGTTTTACAGGACTTATAAAAAGATGTAATTTTTGTTAATGCCCTACTCAAACTCACAGAATCTTTCATAGAAGTAAAAATAGCTAAATTACAACTTATATTGATTGAGAAAATGTTTGTTATGTAGATTTGTAATTAAATTTTATCAGAGGAATTTTTATCACTAATTTTCCAATTTCTGTGAAATGTTCTGGGTTTTAGTTAGAAATTGTAAAAAGACATATTTGTATTTTACATGTAGTTTTGAAGAGCAAATTTTCAAGTGTGATTTTTTTTCAACAAAAAAAATCAGTATTTTCCCTTAAGAAAAGGTGATGGAAAAAACAACCTGAAAGCCAAACCCAAATTCCTTTCTAAATGAAGTGTTATTACTAGAGTAAAATAGCAAACATAATTATTCAATAACATTTCACTGTTTTTTTTTTGTCTTGTTTGTTGGTTTGGTTTAGTTTGTTTTTTTACTTTCTGAAGATACTTTGAACTTATATGTTTGATTTACACCAAGTGGATGGCATAGTTTTAGACTTCTATATTGCTGGGTTTTCTTGGGGCAAAACTCCAATGGGAGATGTGCATGGACAACTAGTTCTAGCTATTAGTATGCAAATGGAAGAAGTTGGTTCATAGCAGTATCTGTCTGGTCCTCCAGGTACAAACATCATTGAAGTACTGCTTCTCAAATTCATTGGATATATGTATATTATTTGATTGCTTGCCAAGCTAGTACACTTGAGGAAAGAATGATGAGTGAAGATGATTATAAATTATAGGTTATAATTTAGTTTTGAAACTAATTTGAAGTAAATTTATTCTGGAAACTTTGTTTCATATATTATTTTTTGTTTATTTTATTGGTATTCATGTTTCGAATAATGTTTCTTCTGGATTTTCCATCTCAGATACAACAGCAAAGACTTAATTTCTGAAGCTTGAATGGGAATAGTCTTATGTTCCTGCACCAACTGAGAAAATTACAGCAACATGCACTTTTGTAAAAGAAGCTGTACACCAAACATCCTGCTCCTTTTCCATCAAGGGAAATGGCAGTTCAGGTAGATATAGCTTTTCAGAGTTCTCCAAAAGAAACTTACAGTGATATGCTTTTATGTGGACAAAGAACATTTTGATATTATTGATAGGGATGATGATGTTTTAGAGGGAATGATAGGTCAAACCAAGGACTGTATTCAAAACAGCAGACTGGATCTTTCTAATGCAAGCTATATTTGAGATGGAATTGAACCTTGCATGCAGACTTTGTTGAACATGTCTGAACAACACCAAAATTGTTCATTATGTGAACAAGGGAATGTACCTTTTAAATTTTAATTTATAATATCAGGTTTTCTCTCTGAAAAAAAATTATACAGATTCACAATTTTTTAACTGAAATCAAGATTCTTTTTGTTACTATAACTTCAGGCTCGCAAATTTAAGGAAGCTCTTGAGGTAACTGTGACATTTTTTCGAACTCTGAAGAAAGTTACAAACTTTCAGGTTCAGTATTTGATCCACAAAGAGAATGTGGTTGAAGTAATGGTGTATTTGCATTTTCCAGCAGACTCATGGGAAATATATGATGTGATATCTATCACAAGAAATAATTTATTACAGATAATATGATAAAGAGCTTAGAAATCCAACCAGTTATTGAGAGTTCTATGGTATCTATTTATTTCCAATTAGACAAAGAGGATTTTACCACTGAGGGATTAAAAAAAAAAAAATAAACCATTTGCACAACATTTTGGATGAAACATTTAAACTATAATGTATCCCTAGAATACTATTCCAAGGATGCATTATAGTCATATGATCACAGAGTGGTTAAAAATCCATAACGGAGCATTTCTTTGCCAGGTATACACATAAAAAGAGCTCTTATCCTTGCAATTTGACTTCCATCCACTCAAACAATTTTGTTCATTAGATACTGGTGTGGAAGGTAATGCATCTAAAAGAATGAACCATATTTTCTGGTCCGGGACAGTTCATTATCCTAAAAGCTCTTTCATTATATCCCTTATATTGTGAAGGCAAGGGACATCCTGGTTATCATTTAGCCTGAGAGCAATGTACATGGTCCCAATAAATGGTAAAAATCTCTGTAGTTTTGTATGTGTATGTAGTAGTAGTTTGCTCTTTTATTAAAGCAGTGAAGCATGACAAGTCGTGAGTGAACAAAATTAAAGCAGAGGAAAAATGGTTGAAGTTCTTCTCTCCATTTTTGTACCTTTCTGTAGAGTTTCACTAACGGAAAGTATAAATTCTGATATTCAGTTCTCATTTTGAGATTTATGTAAAATGTGAAAATTACTTCCTAGACCCTAGAAGAAAGAGGCTGCTTCCTTATTCCAACAGTTAATGAGATTCTGAAGCAGTATGCTTGAAATTTGATATTTTTTAAGCAGATTGGAAGAAGAGCTGGTAAGCTCAAAAGCTGTTTTGATGTTGTTTATCCAGCTGACATAGTTACCCCAGTAGGATAAACTTCCTTTCCCCATAAACTTTGTCTGATTTCTGTCTGTTGACCATTATCACTAAAATGATATTGTTATCAAAGGTATTAAATTATATTATTACAGCATGACTTGAGAATGAAAGCAAGTACCGGTAATACTCCTACACTTGGCATCAGCATAATTTTTGTAATATGTTCAAGGGTCTTTGTGGAAGACCTTGAATTACATGAATGGAAATTCATAGTGCATAAATGCTGGGTAACTATAATTTAAACAATGAAAGGGGGAAAAGGACAAAATCAGGCTCTCCAGTGAATAACAATGGGATGATGTGCCGAAGCTTGAGGAAATGGTCACAAATGGGATCCCTCAATCTGCTTCACAAGGCACTGGCTACAATGTACCACACTTGAAAGGTTTCTGCACCAATGCACCCAGCATGAGGAACAAACAAGAGGAGTGTGAAGCTTTTGCCCAGTCCCAGGGATTTCACATCACTGGCATAAGGGAAACTTGGTGGGGTGAGACCTGTGACTGGAGCGCCCTGTTGAATGGTTACGGGCTCTTCAGGAGCAATAGGCAGGGCAGAAGAGTGGTAGGAGTGGCACTGCATGTAACAGAAGGGTTAGAATGTATGGAGGTCACAGCTGGCAATGGCACAGTTGAGAGGCTCTGGGTAAGAATCAAGGGGCAAACAAATAATGTGTATGTCATTGTGGGAATCTGATATAGATGTCCCAGCCAGGGCAATGATACCAATTAATTATTCTTTGAGGAAAAGGGGGATACTTCCAAGTCAACTGCCACTGTCCTTATGGGGAACTTCAGCTTGACAGAAATTAAGTGGGACCATCATACAGCTGATAAAACCTGGACCAGAAGAATACTAAAACACCTGGATGACAATGTTATAGAAAAGGGCCTAAGAGAGCTGACTTGGAAAGATGCCCTCCTTGATCTGCTGCTTGCCAACAGAGTGGATCTTGTAAGCGAAGTGGAGATTGGTGGCTCTCTTGGCCAAAGCAGCCATGAAAAAATTGACTTTAAAATCTCTTTTGACAGGAGGAAAAGTGCCAGCAAAACCTCAGCTCTGGACATGGAGTGAGCAGACTTCAGGCTGCTCAGGGAATTAGCAAGTGAGGTCCCCTGGGAAAATGTTTTTGCAGGTGCTGGAGTCCATCGGTGCTGGTCTCTTTTCAAACACAGCCTCCTAAGAGCACGGGAGTAGGAAATTCCCAGATGTCAGAAGTCAGTCAGGCAAGGCAGAAGGCCAGCCTGGCTGAAGATGAATCTTCTCTTGGAAATAAGGCAAAAAGGGAAGGTGTATGCCCAGTGGAAGCAAGGTCAAATGAAATGGTAAAAGTACAGAGATGCTGCATGCCATTGTAGGAAGAAAATATGTGTAGTCAAAGCTCAGCTGGAGTTGAAGCTGGCCAGAAATGGGGGGGACAGTAAAAACAGTTTTTTCAAATGATTAATGGCAATAGGCAGTATAGAAATATCATTAGCCCATTACAGGATGAGGATGGTCACCTCACAAACAGGGACAGAGACAAGGCAAAGTGTTTAATATTTTCTTTGCCTCTGTCTTCAGCACAGATGATGGGCCAAGAAGGTCTAGTGCCCTGAGCTGGAGGACCATGACTGTGAGAATGGTCAATTCCCAGTTGATCCTGAAATCGTGCAGGATCTGCTGCTCCAGTCGGATCCCTACAAATCTATGGGGTCTGATGGCATTCACCCCAGAATCTTTGAAAAGCTGGCTGATGTAATTGCAAAATATCTCTAGATTGTTTTTGAGCAGTCTTGGGAATCTGGAGAGGTCCCAGCTGTCTGGAAGCTGGTAAACATTGTCCCAGTTTTTGAGAAAAGCAAGAAGGATGACCCCAGAAACTACAGGGTTGTTAGTCTCACTTCAGTGCCTGGTAAAGTTATGGAGAAGGTTATTCTGGGAGGTACTGAAAAACACCTGAAAGACAATGCTGGACAATTGCTGTGACAAGACTGGTCACAGGCAGCATGGCTTTGTGAGAGGGAAGTCCTGCTTATCACACCTGATTTCTGTCTCTGATAAGGTAACCCACCTACCTGATCAAGGGAAGCCAGTTCATGTAATCTTTTTGGATTTCAGTAAAGCTTTTGATACTCTCACAATGTCCTTCTGGACAAACTGTCCAGCACACAGCTGGATAAACACAACATGTGGTAAGTGAGCAGTTGGCTCATGGGTCAAACACAGAAAGTAATAGTGAATGGGGGAATTTTAGACTGGTGACCTGTCACTAGTGGGGTTCTGCAGGGCTCCATCTTAGGCCCTGTGCCCTT
>JAOXXN010000065.1:35416547-35426796 GCA_026770055.1 Myrmophylax atrothorax | reverse complement strand
GTCTGTTCAGCCTGGAGAAGAGGAGACTGAGGGGAGACCTCATTGCAGTTACAACTTCCTTGTGAGGGGAAGAGGAGGGGCATGCACTGATCTCTTCTCTTTGGTGACCAGTGACAGAATGCATGCGAATGGTCTGAAGTTGTATCAGGGTTTAGATTTGGATATTAGAAAAAGATTCTTCACCTGGAGGGTGGCTTAGTATTTGAATATGCTTCCCAGGGAACTGGTCACAACACCAAGCCTGCAAGAGTTCAAGAAGCATTTGGACAAGACTCTCAGGCACGTGGTGTGACTCTTGGGGATGGTCCAGTGAAGGGCTAAGATTTGGCCTTGGTGATCCTTGTGTCCCTTCTAACTTGCTATACTCTACGATTCTGTGATACTGTGAATGTTAACAATAACAGATGTTACTCATATATTTTAATAAGATTTTTATAGAATCTACAGTTGTTTTACATGATTTCAAAATTTCATTGTATTTACTCCAGATGATCTTAATGTCCTTTCCTCAGTAAAAAATTTCTTACCGAACTGAAAATAAGCCTTGCATGTGTATTTCCAGGGGAACAGGTAAAGGGCTACCAAATCTATTAATTTAATATTCCCTTTTCAAAGAAGTTTCTCTCCTGACCTCCTCTAAGGAATAAAGGAACACTCCAAGCAAGCAAAATTACAGAGTTTGCCTATTATTTTAGTTTTCAGTTCTTGAAATGCATGTCAAATATACTAGTATTCTATTCCAAACCAGCATGGAAGTAGTACCTAAAGATTTCTGAAGGAAATGTTTGAAATTTTGGGAGATGCTAAACTTTTTGTGAGACAAGGAAGGTCACCTCTAATGTTTTGTTGCATTGATGTGAGTGTTTCAACATGTTTCTGAGAGCCTTCTCAGGTACAGCATTCATGTAACAGATTGCTGCTGATTTGTCATCCCAGCAGAGAAGCACAGCTGGAGCACAGAAATCTGTTTACCCAAGTAACTTTTTTCATTTTATCCTTTGACATGCTTAACAAGAATCTCATAGAGGAGTGTAGTGGTTTTAGCTAGGTCTCAAATTAGGGGGCTCAGAGAAACTACATAGACTGGGAGAGACAGCTATCACCTGAGTGGGTAACCAAGGAAATATTTCATACCAGATCACGCAAACCTGAAATATGAGTGCAGCTGTGGGAGGTGTTTGGGCAGTTCCATCATGGCTGAAGTAGAAAAAAGACATGCTACAGCTCTTCTACTGTGCTAGCCCTTGCTCCTGCTGCTAATTGCATTTTGTTTGAGTTTCAGGGAAGTAGAAACATTTTGTTGTTACTCTTTCTGTTCTTTACTAGGTGTCTTTTGAGGGGCTTATAAAACTACAGTGATAAAATCTGTTTTTGGTGGGAGGTAAAAAATTGTTGTTATATCCAACTTGTGTAATTGTGTGTTATATTGTAATTTTCTCTTCATTTTCTCTTTTCTGTATAAATATATATAGTTAGTTTAAGCATAAACCTAGTTTGAAGTTTCTTTTCCTCTCCCTCTTTTTCCCTTGGCTAGCTAGGGAAAAGAGGACCATTTCACTCTGTCTTGGACAGTTGGCGTTTTGCCAGCTCAACCCTTAGACAGGGAGTGACTTTTGCTGAGAAAAAAATGAACCCTGCATAATGGACAAATGCAAGTTAATTCAGCCCATTTTCTGAGTCACTTGTCCATCTTCAGATAACCCTGCTTCATGACTAGACCATGTGATAAACCTTGCATAATCATAGAGATCAAGTCTGTAAACCTTACTGTGAACTGCTGGTTGCTGGTGAAAAGATTTGGTAGCCAAGGTTTGGGATTGGGGATGTAAAATAGACTGTAAATAGACCAGATTAGTTATTTCAGATTTGTGTATTTTACAGCTGGTCTTATATCTACTTTGTCCTTTTTGTCCTCTTAATTTCCTAGTATACTGCACAGATATGTTAATTTATTACTCCTGCTGAATGTAAGGTCAGTGTCTCATTTTTGTCTGTACTTGATTGCTTATCACCTATTCAAGAGTGCCATTTCTACTTACCATGTGTGTTTGATGATTGGTCCTCAGTAAGTCCCTCTGAAAGAATACTGATCAGGTTTTATTTTTTTCTCTAACAGCTGCTCATTAATTTCACAAGATGTAATGTAAATGTATTCATAAAGTAAAGTGAGTCCCTCTCAGCTCATGTTGATTGTGCTCATGAAGGTGTTGACCACTTTGTTGAAAGTATTCTGCAATTATTTATTTTTTTAAGCAAGAAGAATGCACACAAAAGACCATATAAAGAAAAATTTGATCATGTTTCTGAATCTCTTTCTCTCTTACACACAATATACACATGTTGATTCCAATGGCAGGCATGTGGCTTGATCCCCTATACTATTTGAATATTTCAAGAGGTGATTTTGTGAAACATCAATTTAAGCTCAAGCCCAATGCACTGCTCCTCCCTGGCCTTAAGATAACAGGCATTCAGTAAGGTACTGAAACAGAGTGCAGATGCAGATCTCAGATGTTCAGATGTAGTTGAAGAGTTTGTTCGTTTGGTTTTTTGTTTAATAAAATATTCTGCAAAAGCATTTGAGTTCTTATGTTTAGTACTTATGTGAGAAAATAAGACTGATGAGCCAGAATTTTAAAATATATTTTATTTTTGTAACTTATAAAATGACAAGTGAGAGAGAATGCCAGATGGACTATTTGGCTTAAAGTTCTAACAAAAATGGAAACAGAAAATGACAATAATCAGGCAAACATCATTGCATCAGTGAAAGTTCACACAGTAGTTTGGTTTAAAAGTATTGAAAAAGTTACTGCTTGCAGAATTTCAAATCAGCTTGCAAACATTTCAAATCATTGCCAGCTTGCAAACATTTCAAATCAGCAAGAATTTACAATTTCTGCTACAAAATATAGAGAGTAACTCTCTAAAACTTTGTTTAATGAGACTATTTATGTGTGGATCATGCTTAATTTCTTCTGTTGGTAATTTTCTGCTTCACATGAAACAGATACAAAGTTTATTGGACTAAAGAGACAGAGTATGTAATTGTTCAGGGCTACCATATCAGTACAGTGATTAGGACACTTACCTAGGAGAAAGGATGCTCTTAAGGGAGCAGGCTTTGGTGGTAGTGGATTGAAGGTGCAAATTCCTCTTTGCTGCATGTGAAAAATATGTCACTTCTGAAAAAAACAATAGAAGTTAATATTCTTGGCATTTAAGAGGTAAGTTTTGGAAAAAGTAATTATCAGAAGTAGTGCATGCTCATAGAAATCCATAGAGCTCCTTCTTCCATGTATGAAATGTACTTATCAATAAACATTTTGCTTCAAATTTTCTTGCAAGGCCAAATACGCTTTTTTGGACAATACAACTCAAACTTCAAAATGTCAGACTATAGTATGTCCATATTTTACCTAAGACTCAAATTTTGTCCAAAATAAAAAAATGCAGAAGACACCTCTAACTTTCAGGATATCTTTCTATATCTTCATTTTCAATTGAGAGTGATAAAAATGAATTGATTTGTGTGCAACATTGATGTTTGCCCTCTTAGACTGATGAGCTCGAACATGCAGAAGAAAGCCTATTATGTGTGATCTAGTCTATTTTTAAAGGAATTTTTTTATGTTGGCTAGAAGAAAAGAACTTCCATCACATTGGGTTTTTTACTAGGGGACTATTTGTAAACTGTTATTTCCCAGCCCCCTTCCCCAAATAATCATTGAGCTGGAATTAAGTATTCTTAGTAGCAGGAACATAACGTAGCAAGGGTAGCTGAACTCTAGAAACATTGTGGACCAGTGACATGACAACTCTAAGTGATGGTGTGTGTTTTATTAGGCTTTGTCTGTGAGGGGAATTATGCTGTGAATAATTACATGTTTGGGTGACCACTGATGCTTCTCATTTCCTGAATAGAAACAGGTGAAATATGATATTTGAACTTCATGCTTCCTAATGAAATATGAAGGAATATTAATATCTGTTGGGGCATTTTCTTGTAAACTAGTGCTTGAAAGTATCCTAACACTGGTGCAGTTATAAGAATTTCTCATAATGGAGGTTAATGGCTTATTCTAAGGCATTTGTTGCCAAAGCTGCTGTTCTAGGCCATGAACCAAAAGAGAAGAGGAGTAGTAAAGGTAATTAAATCATAACTGGAGGCATTTAAAAAGTGCTGAAGAAAGATACTCATGTCTATAATCTGCCTGCCAAAAGTGAAGGAATGTAGTTTCAATTTTAAAGAATATGAGAGAATAAGTAGTAGAAATGCAAATAACACAGAATTTTTCCTGGTAGCATCTGAGGTTAAGGGGTGTTTGGTACATATGCTTAATTACTTACATTTGTGTATTTTAAATTAGGATAAGAAAAGGAAACATTGACTAGTGAAATTCAGTTTTGGCATTATGGCACAGATGCATTTCCCATTGTAATGTAGAAATATTGATGGCTCATTTAATTTATAGAGCACATTAAAAAGTGCACTATTGAAAAGTTTTAATGTGAAGTAGATATGCTTAAAAATGTATAATTAGACCATCCTTTGTAGTTAAATTTGTATCTAGTAAAAAAAATATAAACCTTCAATGTAGTTTATTATATGTGTGACTTGAAGATCTGAGACAATGTTGTTGTAATACAAAAATGGTTCCCACTGGGGACAAGTGGCTGCATAAAATGCATTTCAGACAACGAAGGTTTGTGGAGGACAGTAGAGGTTTAAGTATCTTAAAAGAGTAGAATACACATGTGGCTTTCTTCTTCAGGTAAAGCAGCTGCTGTTTACCATGGATCTTGTAGCTGTCCATGGAATGGGGACATTATACACACTTACGTAACACTTTTTAATAAATAACCCCCCCAGGAGAGTACTGCTAACCGTAGGCTTGACAGAACTTTCTGAATTCTCACCTGTTCTTCTGGCTAGCCAAAGATTGTGTAGTTTGGGGTTACCACTCAAGGGGTGGGAAAGACAGGACTATTTTGGCCGAGTTATATTATGTAAATCTTTAACCAGTATACATAGAAATAGATGAAGGATAAACCAAGTAGCTCTGACCCTGCAACTGACTACTAGGATCCATTGTTCTAATTAGACTGAAAAACTCAGAAAGACACACTGATAGGTAAGTGCATTTCTACACACAGGAAATTTAAGAAACATCAGCATGAAATGTTATGGCTCAATTTTAATTTAGGTTCTACTGCTAGTGAGGCAAGATACAGAATGACATTTTTTTTGACTCACTACTGCACATGAGATCAAAATGGAAATTTTATTATTAGTGGCAAAAAGAATATTTTTCTTGTTTTTAGAAGTCCTTGAACTGCTTTTACCTTGGGGATTCTAATTTTATTTTTTTTTGTTGTTTTGTTGTTGTTGTTGTTGTTTTTGAGGAAAGCATTTAGTTTATCATTACCACTTCTCTCTAAATGTATGCTAAAGTTCATCCACTAGATAGACACACAAACTTTTAAATCATCCAATAAAGGCAATGAATTCTGCGACTGGAACTTCTATAAACTGTGATCCTAATTGCAATTTCAAAGGGAAAGGAAGATAATGAATTAAACTGCTGTGACACTTAAGCAAGTTTATATTTTTCATTACCATTAGAAAGTCCATCTCTATCCCTCAAAAAAAAAAAAAAAGTAGTTTAGGTCCCTTATCCCTAAATTCTCCTGGTAGCAGAGGAATTTGGCCATGCAATTACATTATTTTGAGGGCTGAGTGACTAAATCTAATGCAACTCTGATAAATTAACTCTGCTACACTGATTTATCATCATCACTGTCTATTAGTCATTTCTAAACCCCTAGACCTTGTGGCTAATAAAGTATTCCAGTAAGTGCAGCATTTTAAATTCCATTAAATTACATTCTGCTTTTTAAACTCAATTATCATGAAATCAATTGTAAAATTTCTTCCTACTAAGAAGGATGAAGAAAATCATTGCTCTAACTTACAGCAAATGTTAGATTTTTATGCTATTGTATGACTTATGGTATCCTACTATATATACTTAAAGCAGGTTAAAAGATTCTTAAGGTCAGCTAAAGTACCCTAAAAATAGCATATACTGAAATAAACAGTTTTAGAAAGAGTTTCTATTTTAATTTGAACAGTTACTCTTGTAAAACATATTAGGCTTTCCAAGGTTTGCAAAATTCAAACTAAGAAAGAACTAGCGTGGTACAAGAGAAGCCTGTAAAATCTGACTTGTTTTTTTCTGGTTGAAGATTGAATTACAAAGAGGAACTCTGGAGCTGAGGCACTGGGATTTGATTACTTGCTAAATTTTTTTGGGTGTATTTTCTCATGGAAGATTCTACAAAACATACTGTGTATGTTAATGGTTAATCCTTAACCGTTATTGAAATCCCCTACAGAAAAGCTGAGCTCCATGGGATTCTCTGCCTCTTTGCTCATGATGAAGCAACTAGGATACTTCATATTGTAACCCATGCTCAAATGAAACACAGTTTTATTACTTTCTGGAGCATTTTAGAAAAATTAAGTATTGCATTAGAATGAGTTACAGTGGAATGGAAACCTCACTGTAACTATCTATAAGTAATATATTTAAACATGTCATTAGATGGCTGATATATTAACAGAACAAAATAGATTTCATTTTAGTTATCAAAAGATTATGTATATTCAAAGATATTGCAGAAGATGCAAACTAGAGACAAAGAGATGTTTCCCTCCTCTCAAAATAAAATCAATCTTTTGTGTATTTGTGACAATAATTGGTAAATAATGTACTTTTTTGTGTTTGGGGAAAATAACTTGACTGAAACTTCAACCAACTAAAGGTGAAATAATGAAGCTTGATAATGTCTGAGGTGGTATTTTTCTAGGGACCTGATAGCTCAGGTATACACATTGCCAGAGAAAAAAGTACTTATTACTGACAGCCTAAAGCCCATGTGTTAGATTTATGTTCTTTCTGATGACTTTTGTCCAAGGCATTTTAAGGTCAATATGCTTTGTGCATGGTGCCCCTTATAAAACTGAGTTCTTCTGTTGAATTTCTCACTGGGGAAGTTCAGAAGTGAAGAAAACATGTCTGTGTGTGCATGGATCTCTCTCCTTTTTTTTTTCCATCTTTATAACTGTTTGTCTCTATGTGAGAGGCAGTAGATAAAGTTAATTTCTATATAGTGTTCCTTTTACTCTGGATGACTTTAATGTCTCATCTCATGAGTTAGCTACTGAGTAGGACCTAACAAATCAATATCTGAAAAGGATCAGCCATTAAACAAAATGATTTATTCAGTATGAAGGCTGTCATTCTTGAGGTGTATATATCCATATGAATTTTAAGTCCCTCCATACACCCCCATTTTCTTTTCAAGCAGTTGTTTAGACACCACTTGATACCACAAGATGGAAATGCATAACTGTATAGTGTTTTGAATAAGAAACTTTAGATTTAATAAAAAATTTGTTTTTAAGGTGAATGAACATGTCATTCATAAAAGACCAATGAAGAATAGTTAACGGAACCTCCATAATATAAATTTTGTTTTAATTATGTATTGACCCTAAAATAATCCCTATTTATCATAGTATTACATATGTAATTTTTGTTACCATTCCCGAGGAACTTGTAAGATTAACTTTTTTTATTTTTTTTTAATTATTCTAATGCCTTCATTTATTAGGATCTTTTTAAATCTGAGTATGTGCTTAAGGATTTATCTCAAAGTCAACAGTAAGCAACTACTTACTTAGTCTTGGTGTTATTAATTGATTTGAATGGAAATTAGATGTCAAAATTTCTTTGAAGCTCTGGAAGTAAATGACTTGCTTATAATTCTGCAAAAACAAGAATGAAGTAATCTGTCTGCATACATAAGTTCCCTAATTAAATGTTTCTGAGGATCCAGGGTGTAGTTATTAAAAATTTGACTATAAAATTCTGGAACATTCAGTCAAGAATTCATACAGGAATTTGGTGGAAAACTAAGAGAAGAATTCTTGACTCTGTTCATTCTTTCATCTTCCAGAAGAATCAAAAATTTCCCACTTCTGTCACAAGTTATTCACTCTTTGTACTTTAACTACTTACAGTCCAGGTATTGACTATTTGGACTGTGAACAATAGAACATTAAAAGAAGAAGTTTTCGATATGTTCAGAAGAAGATTCCCATTTTTTATGGAAATTTACAGAATACTAATACAGACTAAAATTTACAAGGTTTGTTAAAAAATGAATGTACATATGCTAACACATGAAGAAGAATCGGAACCAGTACTGTTTTGAGCAGTGTATGTCTTTATGTCTGGTAAAGTTAATACTTAGATTTTCTGCTCTTATTTCATCCCTTCATAATTTTAAATAGGGGGTAAGCAGCACGTGATAACTCATTAGTGGTCTTCATCTTTCTCTTGCTTCATTGAGATCATTTTTGTAATAAAATAAACATTTGTTTCCACAGATTGTTTCAGAATCCCACTGATCTCATGTATTTATATCAGTTTCTGATTTTCTCAAGGTTGTTTTATATATTTTCTCATGGACACCTTATACAAAATTTGCCTAAAATACAATTTGATTTAAATAACATGTTCTCAATGAGCTACTCTTTGCAATAAGAATGAAAATGTATTTGTTCAACTTCACCAGCAAGCATTGTTTTGGAAAAGGGGAGGGAAAAACGGACAAACTGGTAAATCCCTTCAAGTTGAGCATTCAGGAGACGTGGTTTTCTGAAACTAGTGCTGCAATGATGAACACTTCTTGATATTAAGTCCTGAATTTTAAACCTTTGAAAACAGACATTTAGGAAATCACAGACAACCTTTACAGATTGATGCTGGTTCTGTGCTGCCCTAGTTGAAGGGACCCTTGAAAGGCACAGCAGGGCACATATCCAGGGGAGCATGCTGGCCAGAGCAACCATTGCTGACACTCCTGACAGACATCTGTGCCAAGCAAAGGTCCCTTGCGGGAAGCACAGGAGACAAGATGAACACTCTTGTGAGTTGCAAGAGAAAGTAGAGAAATTAGTGTTCACTAGAAGTGAAATGTTAAACCCACTTGGAAGCTTTAACTTAGACTCTTAAACCAACAAGTACTTACATATACCTTTTGTTTCTGATGGTATTTCTGCTTTTCTTAAATCTTCCCAAAGGAATGTAATCACATAATAACATATTCCACGGTAAAATGCACTATCATCTTAAATTATGAGATCACCAAATAACAGACTGCACATCTGAACCTTATCTGCTCAACAGCTTTTTGCCTTCTGAAATTAACAGTGGCTTGTGGATAGTGGTACTTTTCACTCCTAGTGATAAAGAAAGCAAGTACTTGTGCTGAAAATGTGCACAGAGACCTAAAGGTGAAAAACACTTTCTGTGACCTAAACTGCATCTGTTCATTGGCCACTAAAAGAAGAGAAAGGTTTTGATTTACTAGCCAGACAGCTTTCTCAATTTTCTTGTCAAGAAATATCTTTAAACTGCAAATACAGTTATGACAGCTTGGATAGCAGCCTTTAACTATACTCCAGCAGCTTTTAGATTTTACATGCTATGTGCCTAGACCTGTTAGAGAGACCTGTGTCAGACACAACACTTCCAAAAGTTGTTTTTTTATCTTTTTCTTGCACTTTCTGAATGTGAATTCTCCTAGTCACTCAGTATGAATTCTAGAGTTTCCTCCCCACAGATGTGGACTTTGATATAATTTTAAAATTAATAGGGACTGAACTACTAGTCCTTCATTATTATTTAATAAAAGTTGAAAAGGAATATTCACCCAGTAAAAAATCTATTGCCAACATATATGTATTGCCAGACTTTGAAAGATAGGTAGGCAACTTGTCTTCTGTAGTTGTCAAGGAATTTTTCCTGTGTTTTGTTGTTTTTTGTTGTTGTTTGCTCATTTGTTTGTTTAAATAAGCTTAGTATTTTTTATTAACAGCATCTATTATCTAATAGATCTTGAAACACTGAGTTAACAAACAATAGTATCTGCTCACCTTAACAAAGATTGGATCTTCATGCGGTTCTGTTTGTAACACTCAAATTGCAGATGGTTAATTATGTACTTTTAATCCAATGGTGTGAAAGACTGCAGAAAATGATTACTGGCTCAAAGCAACTAAAGTGTGTGTGTGTGTGTGCCGTGTGTGTGTGCGTGTGCGTGTGTGTGTTTGGTGGGATCAGAGGGGCTAAGTTCTGTATAGGTGAGAGAGTGCACTGGTCCACACCCCACCCCT
>JAOXXN010000065.1:35385793-35412959 GCA_026770055.1 Myrmophylax atrothorax | reverse complement strand
TACTTTCCTCTGAAAACTTTATAAACAAAAGGTAAATGCCCACATACTGGCACTTGTGCTAGTTTCAAAACCAAGATCAATATGGGAGCCTTGACAATCTCTCTGTGATGTGTCACATCTGAGTCCTGAGGAGCAGCAAGTCTCTGAGATAAGCAGGTCTCCATGGCACAAGGCTCCCCTGTATTAGCAAGCCTTTAACTACTATCACCCATCACTCTTTGTTGCCCTGATCTGATCTGATCTGTGCCTCTGGCACAGCCAGAGCAGAATCTTCCCCTGTCAGCACTTGTAGCTCTGCACCTGGTTTTCTGCTGAATACTTATAGGAGGAGAAGGCACCACCTTCCTGTCTGAGAAGTCATGATTCAGTCCATTTTCCACGATTGCAAGACCCGTGATTCCTTCTTCAGCAAACATGCTTCCACTTTCTCTGCCTGATGTCTCTTGGGCTCTGCACTTTGGGATTGCCATAAAGAGCCTGCTATCTCCTGTTTATCACCCCAAGTCCTCCACGCACTGTTGAAGTCTAGACTCCCTGCAAATCATGCTGCAGTGGCTCTCCACCACAGTGCAGAGTACTGAAGGGCCCCGAGACCTCATGTTGAACAGCCAAATCCTGCCATCACTTGGATTTGAGGTCTCCAACCTTGGATTCATTCCAGACAGGGCAAGAGACCTGTAGTGCCACCTTTGTTTTGCCAGCTCTATCAATAAAACACAGCCCTGAGCAAAGCCTCTGGGACAGTAAGTACCTCTACACTGTAAAGTGAAAACTACCTGCCTTCTGCCTGCAAAAGCTAATATGGTAGTGGTCTGATTGCCAGCGCTTCTCTGGTGTTAGGTGGGTAGGCAGCTGGATGCAACCTTACTGTTCCCTGTCCCTCCACCCGCATTTTCTGATCGAGAGGCAACTCCTTGCTCCTGGCTCCAGCTGCATTTCACACTTTGTGAATGCTGTGCTTGACACCCACTCTTCCCTCTGCTTTGTGCTCCAAACAGAAGAGACTTAAAACATCCAGTTGCTAATAGCTAGTTTTTAAGCATGTGCTGCTTTGCTTAAATAAAAGTGTTTTGAATAGGTAGCTTTTTTATTCTTTTTCACTTCACTTTAAATAACTTAGGCATACCTAGCAAATAATTTACAAAATGAAAGACCGTGTGATATTAAAGTGTCCCAAGAATATTCCAAAATATGGGGTAAAGGATATAAACTGTCAGATTTACGGCTGTTTGGTTGGCGGGATGTAGGCAGGCCTCAGGCAATAGCCCTACTCTCTGCTGCATGCCTCTTTGTAACTGTTGTAACTTTGAAAACATAATATTTCAAAAAAGTTGCAACTGTTTCTCGTGCTTAAAGAATTTTCCTTTTTTAATACCCTTACACTTTTTCCTTCTTGTCCTTTTTTTTTTCCTCCTGGAGACCCCCATCTGAAAGGATTTAAGAATTGAACCACTAAAATAGAGCCATCTCTTTCAAAAGGTAGTCAGCATCCTCATTTTCTCAAAAGGTGTAAAAGGGACAAGATATTTTTTTTCTATATTTTCAGCAGCTGAAAACAATTGAAAGGAACAGACAATGATTACATTAGAGAAAGTTAATCTTCGCTTTCGTCCTATTATGAGAAATAAATAAAAAAATGGGTTTTTAAGCAAATAAATTCAACAAGGGTTATTAACAAAAAAAAAAAAAAAAAGCAAATGCATGCATTTTAAAGAGTTTTTCTTTTTTCCCTAACCTATAGGTGTATACCAGGGAAATATGCGGTAGATCAGGTATTGCAAAATAAATGTAAATGAAGTAACCCTCCCACATGGCAGCCATGGAGGCTGCCATTTTAAGCAAGACTCTGCCTCTTAACATAACCAATCAGAGGTAAGGGAACGCCCTTTCTGTTACGTGGATGGGGTGGGATTTAGAAGCCTTTAAAGGAGGGAAATTTAATTTTGGAAGTGTGTTTTGGGGACTGGATTTGGCCAGGGCACCCAAACACGTGTTTGTAAGTAAACCTTTCTGCTTGTTAACTTTCTTTGTTTCACAGACTTTGTTACTCTTGTAAAATTCAATAAATAGAGAATTTTTCTCATACTATTGAGCATAATGAAAGGGAAAAAACAGTCTGAAGAAAGGAACATCACAGGAGAAAGCATCTATTTCAAGCTTGCTAAAAAGAGGACATATGGAAACGTGTAACAGGCGATTCAATGTGGAACTGCCTAAGGAAAGTGCTACTCTTCAGCTTAACTTAAAAGGATATTTTTAGTATAAATTATATTAAAAGCCAATGAGGTAAAATTTTAAAAATCTCATTATTTAATTAAATCTTTCCCTTATTGCCTCTTTGAAAGAGTTTGCCATTTCAGCAACATTTAAATAACTAAATCTGAGGTAAGGAAACAGTAATAGTTAACTTGGGCCACACTAAAGTGTTCATCTTATTCCAGTTCACCAGCTCTAACAACAGTCACTATGGAGCTTGTGGATATAGAACAAGAACAGACTAAAACTTCCCCTTCTGCTTCTATCAATCAGTACTTTTTATACGAGAAGTAATGGTTGCATAGATCTTGATAGACCTATATGATAGGCATTTATTTGGTGCATATCTTATGGAAAATTCTTCCATGAATTTGTTTACATCCTTTGTGAAGAGTTTTACTTCTTTGGGTGGGTAAGATGTCATGTGGCAATAAGTTCCTTATTGTAGTTGCAGCTTATATAAGTAAGTATAGTTTTTTGTTTTAGTTCTGCTGCCTTTGGACTAATTCTCACCTCTTTTTTCTTCTAAGAAGTAATGAATTCCTGGTTATCTTCTCCTTCATTTAATACATATATTTAGTATAAATACTTATTGAAGTGCATATATTTGTATATATTCTTCTATCCAAAACAACTTCAATAATGCTATGTCATTCAAAATTGAACCGCCCCTCCCCAAAACCTCCCAATCAAAACGAAAGAATCACGACACCAAAAAAAACTCTGCTGACTTTCTGAAAGGAGACCAACTTTATCATTACTACGATGTTAAATTAACTACTAATTTACTTTTAAAACCTCATAAAATTCAATTTCATCTATGAAAAATAAATGCTGTAATTTGGAAAGGATTGCTGTTTTTTACACTGACATCTGTGTGGGATTGAATCTATTGAATCTGTGCTTTCGATGCAAAACTGATCATTAACTGCATAGGATATGTCCATAATTCTACTTGATTGATAAAAGTCATAAATTTATAATGTCTCTACTTGAGCTAAATAATGAAAAATTCAATATATTAATGAAAAATAAGGAATTGAAATGATTTAATCAATGTATCTTCCCTACACCTCACTTTCCCTGTGCACATATGAGACAGAGATAAAATGCAGCTCTGCTGGACTCACTAGATAATATCGCTTTTCTCCTCTTCCTGGAAAAGTAGATTCTGCTTGGTGTTTCTTTAAACACTTCCCAAGATGGCTGTGACAGACTAGGATTTCCCACCTGTGGTCAATCTACATGGTCATGCTCACTTCTGTAGTACAGTCCCACAGTGACCCTTGAGTCAAGACCAATCTTCTTCCAGACCATGTATGCTTTGGAAATTACCTTTGAAAGAAAACATGACTCTTCCAACCACCTGTATCTACATAAAGAGGTGATGAATCGAGGTAGCAGAGATGCAGCTGAGGTTTACTTATTTAACCAAAGAAGAGGTCAAGTGCAAAGATGGCTTGCAACAATAGTTATGGGAATGATGCCTTAGGACTTTATTTCTATATATATGTATATAATTTTTTATATTTGTAAATTTTTATATAACTGTGTAGCTCCTCATATTTGATGTAGCAACTAGAAGTTTCTACCTTTGTGCCATATTCCTGAATGTCTATGTTAAGGGTATACATGTACCAGGATTAGAATAGCAGTACATATTATAGCCAAAAAAGGGTACCAATTTATTCAAAGCAATTAGAAGGCCCAGAGACCTTGGAGAAGCTTCAAAGAGGGGAACGTGATGTGAACATGGTGATTGTGAAGAAGTAAGGGATCTTGAGACCTCCGACTCAATTCCAAGGTGTTCCAAGGGGCAGATCTAGGGGAGGTCCTGCAGAAGGATGATTATGGGTTGGATGCAATCTTTATTTATGGTAATTAAGTAGTGTTATAAAATTAGTAACCACCCCTATGCAAGGCTCATCTCTATACACCAGGGGCTGACGCAGCCGGAGTGAGGCTTCCCTGCTCCTCCTCTCTTCACCAGGCAACCCATGTAGAGTCACCTGAAGAAACATGTCCTTGGAGGCAGGGTGCATCTCTCTATACTTTGTGAACCTAAAAACTCCCATTGAAGAACTGCTCTTTACTTTTCCCAAAGTAATGTCTCAAAAACTTTTTCCTCGATTTTAGGCAACAGGAGGAGTAAGTTTCCCCTGCTCATCTCATTTAGGGTTGTAACTTCTAAGCCTTGTGATTATTCTGAGGATAAATTAACCATTTTTTTCCTGCTAGTCAAAGCTTTCAAAAAGAAAATGAATAATGATAGCTGATTCAGAAAGCGTATGTAAGAAACAATTCAATTTCTTGATGAAACTCTGAAAACTTATTGTGATGTGCTGTTTGGTGTCTGAATTTCATAAAATAATAGAATAATAGCATCATTAAGATTGCCAAAGTCGTCTAAGGTCATTGAGTCCAACCTTTGACTGAACACCACCATGTCAATTAAAACATAGCGCTAAGTGTCGTGTCCAGTCTCTTGTATATCTCCACCACCTCCATGAATAGTCTGTTCCAATTCTGATTTCTGAAGTAAAGAAACATTCTACCATTGGGAGGAATTACATGGCTTTTCTACTCTCAGACTTTGGTTCCATAAAACTGAAGTTTGAGAACTATGTAATACCATTTTCTCTATTTTTCATCTGGTCTTCTTTACTCCACAATTAAGTAAATGAAACCTGAAATGTGCTGTGTGTTAAAAGAGCATTTTGGTGCTAAGTAACCTAAGCATGACTCAAAGGGACTGTGCATGGGAGACAGTAAGAGACATAATAAACCACAGGTTGTATTATTTATTTGAAGGAATTATATGACAGACTCAGAGACCATTTAACTCCACAATGAGGTGATAATGAGCTACTTAGCAACACTGAAATGAGGGGTTAATTTTTTAAAATCTTTCACTCCCTGCAAGGAATATGAACAGCCCAACTCCCTCAGTAAATAAATGATCTTTCTCTTAATTTTAGTTGAAACTAGACATTTAAACATCTATTGCATTTGAACTCTGCTAACATGCACAAGTGTAGATGGTTGCAAGTTAGGATTTCACCTCTTGTAGGGGATCTTAAACTTTTATGTAAAAAGAATGTACTTTGGGCAGATAAAGAGGCTAAAACTACATAGAACAAAACAAAAACAATTACTGAAAGTCAAGCCAGTAAACATACAGTATGAAGAATAATTATTGTTGTGTTTGCAAAAGCCACATATGCAAGATATGCTTCTATCTTACAAGTTTCACCTTGATTATGATGAACATTAAACTGAATAAGTTTATATGTGTTAATACCAAATTCCTTAATTTCCATAATATTTTAGAAGTTGTGTGCTTTCTTAGGAAGTTAAATAAGCCTTAATCCAATAGGGCGATATAAGTTGGTTTCTAAATATAATCATTCTGAAAGTAATGGACACTGTGAATTGAATAATGTTTTCAATCAATGTGCCATTGACCAGTTTTCATGAAAAGCATTAAAATCAAGGCACTGAGCTAATCAGAATACAGAATAGAGAAAAAAACCATTTACTTGGAGTTGTAACATCCTGGCCCTGGAGCCACAAGCTCACAGGCTCAGCCAGGAGTTTCACTTTTAAAAAAAAATATGGTTTTTTATTACCTCTGTCAAAAGAATAAGCCACACATTTCTTCCCAAGAGGCATTTTTACTGATAATTTAGGGTAGAAAATAAGGGAACTTGGTAAAAGTACAACAGACAAAAAGACATAAAGTTCCACCACAATACTGCCCCACCACATGCCAATCCATAACACTTGAGTAAGAATCCAATTTTTCCAGCTTGCTTTAAACTACCCAAAGCCTCAAGAAAGTAGGAAATAAAGAGAATAAGAAGGAGCAAGAAGAGAGAATAAGGAGAAAGAAGGAGAGGTGGATCACATAGCTACCATCGGATCCTTGTGGAAGAGCAGCTCTCACATGTCCAGATGGCAGGGCCCTGACACGTGGCAAACATATGCCTTTGGTTTTATCTGCTCTGGTCTCTATGCCCAAACCCCACAGGTGGCACGTCTGACCCACCAGCTACTCTGAGGTTCCAGGCCAGGGGGAGGGGGACTGCTCTCACTGTCCCTGCCAATCCAAGTTTGGGTCAGGGGCTCCAGGAGCAGTGGGGTGTTACAGATTTCCCAGGCTGTTTGTGACTGGCAGCTGCTCTGCAGCTTCCCCATATGGGCTCCAGGGGCTCTCATGAGGGATACAATGCCATCCCACCTTTGTGAGGGTTGGCCATCCCTTCTCCCTGCACACACAAACACACCCCACAAAGTGGTTCTGACCCAATAATAACTGCTCTGGTATCTAATAGGATTATATATAATTTTAGTATGTATTGATTTCCTACGCTAGAATCAAATATTCAGACAGCAATAAAAAGGTCTATTTGAATCTTATAATAAACATGTAATTTTAAACATTAAGTACAAATTAGTTTCTGGAAAAGACTGGCTTTTCTTCTGCCTCCTTCTCCAAAGACTTTTAACGAGAACGGAATGGCATGTCCTGAAATAAAAAATGGTCTTTTTTGTTTGGTTGGTTTTTGTTGGGGGATTTTTTGAGTATGGTGTTTTTTAGTTGGTTGGGGTTTTTTGTTTTTTGTTGGTTTTTTTTTTTTTAAGTGATGAGAACTACCTCGGCTTTGGTTTTATTGATTTGTATCTTTCTATTGCTAAGGGCTGACTTTGTTACAGTGTGCTATACTTTTCTGTGTAAATCCCCAAAGGCAGACTGAAGGCATGTGTGATACAAGTCTCTGTGTAATTTCCAAATATTTCCCTCAAATCTGGTTGAAAATTTATAAACATAGTAATCATGCGAGAGTGAAAGTAAAGATTGTACAGGAATATATGTTCTCTGCTGGATCATTCCACACTGTTGCAATTTGATTGTTCAATTAAATTCACTTTTTAAAAACACTTCCAATAGAAAGAGTTACATTATTGAAAAGGTTACATTTCAGAGAGGGCTACTAGTTGAGATTTATTTGTAGAAACTTGTTTTAAACTACAGTTTGACTTTTTTTTTTTCCTTAGTCTTTCTCTTAAACTAGTCTGTGAACTCATGTAGGAGATGCCAGATATTTAGAAATATTAATATTGCAAAAGGCATGCAACACTCCTGCTGTGGCACAAAGGCACACAGAGAAAGAACAATGAACAGTGCAGATAAACCCTTTAGTTTCATTTAAATTTAATAGGCTCAGAATTTGTAGATGTTATAAAAGAAGCAGGAGCGAGAGGTGTTTTATTGGTTAATTTTTCATGTCTGTAGGTATTTTAGATTTCTAAGCTTTAATGCATTGAACTGGGCCATTCACATGAATCTTATGGTAGGGAAATGACTGTTTATCTCAAAGGATATGGACCAACATGTAGGTCTATATCTACATTTGTGTTACCAAAATCAGCAATTAATGTTTCTAGTGCCATATTGGTAGTCAAAGTGGATAGTCCTTCAGGTACCACTCATGAATACTACAAGATCTTCAGAAGAGAATCAGTGATCAGAAAAGCTAAAATATTATGTATTTAAAATCTAGAATGTGACATAACCATCAGAGAATGCGGATGCTGTTACATACAGAAGTTGCCTATGTTGTATAGAACTATTCCAATCTTTAGTAATAACTTTTGGATTTGGACTATTTTCTTCTTTTTTTTTTCTTCCTGGAAATAGACACTAACAAATCTTGCCCATGCCTATTTTTTTTGCAGTGTATGTCAGCTTTTCCTAGGCTTCCTTGAAGTGACTTTTCTTTCTTCTACTCTTCCACTTTCTGAACATGCTAAGGCTAGTAATTTTCAAACTGCTAATAGAATTGTCCTGAACTTGAGCATTCTATTTCTCAAAAACACTGATATGTCAAAATTTGGACTCACTCTAAATCAAAACCAAGTGACAAAAAAAAATCCTACAAGCAACACAGGCTAAGAAATATTGCTTAGGTATCATTGAAAGAAGTCTTTTTGCATTGAAATTATGTTTCTGGAGCTGTGTTTACCTTTTCATTTTTATTGATTTATTTATTTTTATTTTCTAAAGAAGACAGAGGACTTTGTAACTTCTGCTGGGAGTTGTGATTCAAGATACAGAACAAAGAGTTTAGTCTTCTGCCTCTCTGGCAGGGAGTTTGAAGCATCTGAAACCTGTCATGTAATGGAGTTCATTTGATACTGCTGAAACTAACTGTTCAGCATGGGAGAGAGTTCAATTTTAACCAGCCTGCATTCTAAGAAAAAAATTACTATATTTAACTTAAAAAGAATTTAATTGTTAGGATATAGCCTTGAAAATACCCATGCTCTCTTACGGCAAAAATCATGGGATTAATAAATTCATAGAAAAATTATTATTTTCTGTGGGAAATAATCATAAATCAGACATCTTTTCCATGAAGGATTGTTTACAAGTATTTACTGAAGGTGGCACCATTTATTTCTGTGAGTTATTAGTGTACCCAGGGCTTCTAAGAAACATTATATTTGGGCACACAAAGGAATGGTGTATCAGTGGTATAAAAAATTGTCATTAACAACTGATCAAAGTGAAATATGTAGACTTTCAGTCCTTTTGCTTTACTGAAGTTGAACTACAGTAAAAAGGAATCTGAGTAGAGCTAATTACCCTGAAGATGTATTGTCAGGAACTCTTGAAGGAGATTATTCTGATACATGAAAACCAGGAAGGAATGATTAATTTCTTTAGCAGAGGGGATGGATTGAGTAGTGAGAATATTAATAAGGGATCAATCTGTAACTAAATAAGGTTTTTAATGCTTAATTTTAATGTTTATTGTGTGGATTAAAATGTGCCTAACTAAATAATCTCCTTTCCAAAGTGGATGTGAAAAATGACAGATGCCATTTCTATAGAACAGAAATTGCTCAGATCACTGTTCCTCTGATGTCATTGTATTGAAATATCAAAACCATTAAGAAGGAAGAACAATTCTTCCATATGGATTACATAACAGACAAATTACCAAATGTTTCTCCCATTAAAGCAGTTCTTGTTATAATCAATATCAGGCAAATGAAAAGACTTCCCCCACCTTCCCCCTTAAAATATGTGATCCTTTCAGGAACAGGAGGAACCAATATACAGTTTCTTCATCTTATCAGGCTTAATATCTATAAATTCTTGACAATCTTCTGGAGTTTTAAAAATCACTTTTTGGACTTATGTATGGTTTTGGTTTCCATGATATCTTGTAGGTCTAAGTGTCACAGATTAAACAAACCCCCTTTTTTTTGTTTAATTTTATATGTGTTGCCTGAGAGTTTACAGGGCACACCTTAATTCTCATTTAATGACAAAAAAGGGAACATTCTGTCTTCCACATAAGCTTATACTTTTTTTTTTTTTTTTTTGGATAGCAGAGAACCTGCACAAGATCAGTGGTGATAAAACTGGAGTGGTAGAGTGAGACCACTAGCTAAGTCTAGCTAAGTACTCAGGATGGTGAGCTCTGGAGACTCTGCTAACTGCTCAGACACCTTGAGAGCTTTGTATCTGATCCCTTGAAATGGGTATACAAAATCAAAAAGCTATGTTGGGTAATGTGAAGCTCCATATTTTCCATCAAACAGCAAAGCCTTAATACAAGCAGAAGACATGTATTCTCAAATATTAAATAACTCCCCAAAGAACTGAAATTGGTCAAATGCAAACAATTTTTAATAAGGATAAGAGTGCTGAACAAAAACTCATGTGCTCTCCATTTTTAACAGGTTCAAAAGCATGAAAATGCTCACAGAGAACTCTCTTAAATTCATATATGTAGTTTGCTTCATCAACAACAAACCTCCAAATATCAAAGTAAAAATGAAAAATATCTTTGTGCTTGACAATAAATAATCAGAAATAGAGAACATCAGTTGGACAAGTTGTTTCTGTGTACATGTAATCGTAATACAGATATGTGCAAAAATAATCAAAACTCTGATATTTATGGCCAGTACATCTATTCCTCCAAACACCTATAATCTTGATGCTGGAAAACTTCAAAGAGCTTGTGCTATTTCCCCAGAAAAGATGCAGGGAAATGATGAGCTTTAACACTTTGGTTATTGTCATACTGTAGATTGCCAAGAAACGTATATCTTCTGTTACTTCCCCCTCACATTTGCAGACTTTTCTAAGGAAATAAATCTCCAATAAAAAAGAGCTTTGCAGCATAAAATATATTTTTTCTTTTAACTTTTGCCCTTTACTACAAAATGTAGTGCATGTTGTCCCTTTTCTGTATAGATGGTTTCCCCTACAAGGGAGTTTTATATGATATTCCAGAGACAAATCATGATTCACCTTTTTCTGCTTGCAAAAATAAAGATATATTTGAGGATCATGAAAGGACTTCCATTCATTTATGCAGGTAAATTACTGTATCCAGATATACTATTAGAGCACTAAAATGGAAATATTCTTGCTATAATTAATAATCTAAGAATGTTATCATGATGACAGGTTCTGGTGAACTCCTAGCTATTTTATTCATTTCCAAAAGAAAGCCTGAATAAAGACAAAAACTCAAGAGGCTTTTGAGGTTTTATTTACTGTTTGTCTTAGAGACCATTTTAAGAAAATCCTACAGCAAACACTTAATGTACTATGCAATTGAGTTTAGAATGTGTTATTTCTTGGAAACTGGTGTCTTAAATAATAAAATAATTTGGGGGTTTTAAAGTTTTTTCCATTCCTTAATATTTTGTTAGTATTTTAATTTTCCTATGAATTTTACAAGAAGAAGACAAAAAACATGAACATGGCTTTATTATGTTATTAATATGCAAAGGTAGGAGAAAAATATAGAAAATGAAAGGATGAAATGTAAAAAATTCAAACCTATGGTTACTTTAATATTCAATATTCAAAACAGTGATGAAAGGATCAATAGAATTATTATTGTTGTTCAGTGCATTGTTCTGTGAAAACGGTTAAGTGATTTCATATTCAAATGTACTCCAAATTTGTTGTCTTGGACACCACAACCACTTAATATTAAATAGAAGGACAAGATTTATTTACAAAAAGGCTAAACTTTTCCCTAAATATAAACCAATAATATATTCCTACTTATAATTTGCCTGGAAAAAAAAACTGTACAAAGGAAATTTGCTTTTATTTCCATTACTTATTAGTTGCAACTATTTTCCACAAAAGAATTTTTTTTCTTAAATTCAAAGCAATTTTGAGAAGCTAAAACCAGGCTGTACATTGCAAGGAATCATGCCTCAGATGTAATGAAGAGAACTGTGCAGACAAAGACTTCTGCAAGAACCACCATGAAGTAAACAGATGATGTGTCGTACTTCATTGTTTCTGTAAGCAAATCTTTAGTTATTACCTTTTATTTTTCTATGAAATGTACCTCCAAATAGGACCATAGCTGTAAATGTGTATAAATTAAATTTTAGATCAGTTTAAAATGCTGCGTTTAGTCATGGGTTCAGAATTTTTTGTATCCCTGTTTGCAAACTCTGTTTATGGATTTCAAATGATGATTTCTCAGGGAATAATTTTCCTTCTCTTAATTTTCATTTCCAGGTAAAAAGTTTTACAATTATACTGTCTCTTCTTTTTGTATTTTTTTTTGCTTTGAGAAACTTGTAAACTATTAATTTTTCCTAAAAAGAAAATAATGGGCAAATTGTCTCCTACTTAAGCAGATAACCTTGAAACAGACCATCAAACTGTCATAATAGCTCGGAATTCTTTACTCCCTTGCACACTCAGGAGAAAAAGAAAGCCCACAGCTCTCTGACAGCAATGAAAAGTTTAGCTAACCTATGGGATCAAGTCTTAAATCCTTCTGAATGTAGCAAAGAGCTGTGACAGTGGAATTTTAAATCTCTGCATGTGTGAAACATGAAAACCGCACTAGATGGTGATCAAGAATACATGGTCCCTTGAATTTGCGAACCCTATGGACTAAATGTCATAGAGGATTGCATTTAACACAATGCTAAATGGTGATAAATGCAAGGTTTTAGAGGTTTAGTCTTCGTGGTAAAAATCTACCTGGAACTGGGTACAGTGGAGAATTAGGTATTTCAGAAGTGTGTTACAAAATAACCAAAATATGCAGTGAGTTTCCCAGTGATAGCTGTGCCCATGAGGGTAGCCTTGATGACAGGGAGCAAGTTAAAATTCATTGCATTCTCGAGGCAAATACTTTCTATAGAGAAGGTTGATGTTATGCTCTTGGTCAGAAAAGGTCCTTTCCACTCTTCCTCACAAAGACTTGGAGCTGTCAATTGTTCAGGCACATATGCAAGATCTGTTGCATTTGAAACAATGGTCAAGATGCAAGGTGTTTTCTAGTATAAAGATTAGGAGAAGCCCAGGAGGAGAAGTCTGACTTATACTCCTTGCTTCAAGGCTTCATCACTCTTTTAGTCTGGGACAACAACCACTATTATGTTCTGGTTAAGCAACAGAGTCACTTTAAGCTGGGAGAGATATTTGGATAACTTCAGGCAATGGAAAGTGGGTGAGGATTCAGTTTCATTATAGCCTGTCATCTAATCACTAAGTTGTCAGTCACCAAATAAAAAAAACAACAACAAAAAACCAGCAGCACCACCTTCATACTGTAAGAGACTGTACTCATTAGGTTGCCTCCGAGAACAGCAGCTACTAAGGTAAGTCACACAGGACCATAAGCAGAGGAAACTCCAGACTGCAGATGTTAGGTAAGAATTTGTGTTGACCTATTTTTGCTCATATATTTTTATGAAAATGGAGAGTGGTAAGGTTAAATCTGAGATACTGATGGAACATAATTCAGAATCTAAGGTTGTGGTTTCAGATGCTTTCTTGTACTTTAGTCCAACCTAGCCAATCAGGTACTTGTTTTGACATTCACCAGATAAAGGTTACTATGAAATGTCTATTGAATGTATATTGAACAGTTCTTTCTACAAATTTAAAGAGATTTTCTGGCTATATGCGATAATTTGCCATAATAAAAAATAATTGAAAACATAGCTGTTTTTTTAATATTATTATGTAAAGTCATGGAGGTATTATTTCTCCTCCTTTTTGTAGAAGGCAATTAATGACTGCCTTTTTCTGAGAAAGCAGAATTCATTTAGATTCCTCAGAGAAAAACCATGTCCATTTTCCACAAAAAAAGTCTTACCAAAAGAAGTTTATCATGAACAAAGAACATGAAATAAAGGCAAAACAAAAGAGACTGAACCTCTCTTTGTTGCCTTGTGGAGAATGTCTGACTTGAGAAAAGGAAAAAATAATGAAAAGCTTCTTTTTTTGACTTTGCAACTAATAGAATAGACCAAAAGCATGCTAATTGCTTTAAAATGGAGACGGAGAACTTAATTCAAAATTGGCATAAACATATTCAGCTTCCATTAAAGTTAGCACTAAGTGAAAACTGTGACTCTTCAGACTGCTTTCCAACAAAAGCATGCACATGGAAAAGCATAAACCATGAGTTATATGTGTGAGACACTGGATTATTTTATGAATTATTGGCTCGGACCAACTCAAGTGTGTGTGTGGGGTGGGAAGGAGCAGTTGGATTTCATGAAGGTGGAGTAGTGCCCTGTCCCTCACTCCAGCCCCTTGGAGCCTCCTTAGGCAGTCACGAGGCAGCCTCAGTCACTGGACACCAGGACCATTGCCTACAGCACACCACCCCCTGTGGAGCCCCTGACCCAGCTCCAGATCAGCTGGCACAGGGAAGGCCCACCTGGAGGTGTGGCCACAGGGAGCCAGAGCAGATAAAAGCAGCACCATACAGCCACTATGTGGTTATTACTGCTATCTCCTGGAAGCTGGATGTATGTTGGACCTGGGGGATAGCTATAGTTCTCTCTTTTTTTTCCTCCCTTTCTTTACTTCTCCTAATTTGCCTTCTTGTTATTTGGGTAATTTAAAGCTGGATGTACCAGGTTTTGCTAAGTTGTATGGCATAGCATGTCCTAAATCAATGCCTTGTGAAAGCTTTATTTTGGTTAAATGCAGCCCTTAAAACTTTTACCAAGTTCCCTTTTCTCCTAAAGTTTGCCAGTAAAAGTGTGTTATTTCACCTCCTGAGAAATGTATGTAGTGTCTTCTGTGTGGTCTCTCAAGGTATAAAAGAACTGACGACCCGTTTAATGGGTACAGCAGGTAGATTTCTGGAGCCTTGTATATTTTTAAAGAAAAACTCCTTTGATGAGCTCGTAGCTCAAGCCTTGAAGCTAAACTTGAATTACCTTGTACTATATATTTCTTTATTAATCTGTACTATAGATTTCTCTTTATATAAAGTCTGTACTATAGATTTCTCTCTATATGTACTATTGCACCAAATCTAAATTAGATTTTAGTAGGTCCAGAATAACTCAGGACTGTAATACCATGGAAGATGACTGAATGAAATGACCACTTGAGTGAGACTTGGTCTGTTTCCACAAGCCGTAAAAATTTTTCATGCCAAGTTCTTAAAAAATGGTGGTAATGCTTGCCTTAGTAAAGTGTTGTGAAACCTCCCCATAACTGGAAATGCAAAATAAATCAAAATGCTCATGATGTGAAGATGTTAAGTTTGCTTTAAGTTTGCAGTGTGGTATTCCCAGCAGTAGTGAAGAAATAACTTTCCTTCTATATTTCCTTCTATCTATTCCAACTATGTTTCAAGTAAAAGGCAGCCTTTTTTCATAATTACGGCACACAAATCAATATTATTGTTATATACAATATACCAAAATGGATAGTAGTAACATGAGCTTTTTATCACTTGTGCAATTTCTTCAGGACTATTTTCCAGCTCCAGTGCTCTTCAGTATACGAAGGTGAATAAGATGTCAACGGGATAGATTTAGAACATTTGGGGGCCGTGTTGTTGATAATATTTGCCAATTCTTGATTAAGCAGATCAGCATGCCTGGGCTCTCAAGGTCAGTTCAATTAGATAAGGATGGGAACAAAGGTGAAGAAGCTGTTCTTGGAGATAATGTATAAGCAGTTAAAAATATTTTGCCTGATTTTCAGAAGTACAGATCTCTGGAGCTGTGTGGAAAAGGCTGGATGAAACAAAATATTTACTGAATCTAAACAAGATGGATTAGTTCAAGGCTAATGGAAAGATATGGAAACCAATTTACTCAGTTGTTGAATAATGAAGTCAACAAGCTATTGTTGCAGTATAATCCTATACTGTAGTTTCTTCAGCTTTAATAAGTTAGGAAGGCCATGAGTGGGTCTGTACTTCACTTTGAGTTTAGAAATCTGAGTAACTCCTTGCAATTGGAAGTAGATTTGGTAACATGGTAAGTAGCATCTTCCCCTCAGTCAGTGCAAAATCATACCATAAAGAAAGGTATGTAATTTGTGGTCAGTCTCACTCTATCAGAGAAAGGTGTTAAATTCAGTTCTGGATAAATTTCATCTCTGACTTATTATTTTGCTCCTTTATGGTGCATTTTGCCTACATAGATTCCTGCTGAGTGCTATAAAAAAGTTCCTATAATTTATCTTGAAAGGATAACTACTTCTTTAGCTGTGACTTGAGAATTCTTTATTTGGATATTCAATTACTTCATCAGAGAATGCTGGAATGATAATGCTTAACTTTAAGATTTCAGATTTAAAGAATTGCAACCAAGCAGCTGTTGTGAGGGCAGTCATAGTAACAGATAATACAACATGGATTATTGAGTATTTTTTTCCACATGATAATGTAGCTTCTATAAATTATAGGTGATGTGATTCAAATCTTTAACGTTATGATTGGGCGTTCTGTAATCACTGAAAAATACTTACATAGTAAAGTACATAAAAAGAAAGGTGATTGCCATGAAATACTCTGTTCATTTCACATAAATAGGTGTTCAAACTGACTAAAATGCCTGTGTGTGTGAGATCAGTTACCAGTGACTATGGAGGAAGTACAACAAATCAGGAAGCAGCAAGGGAAGTGCTGGCATAAGCTGGAATTATATGGGGCCACAATACACGCTTTACACTTTATTACAATTTTCCAATTAGCTGACTGTTGGAAAATACCCTGGTTTACTGTGGTAGCAACACAATTTGCTGCTGCTGCTGGTTGTTAGAATGCAGAGACAATCACACCATATTGAGAGTGTTATGAACAAACAGAGCAGAACCACCCACGTAACCTTTTAATAATTAAAATTTTCAGCTCTTCTAGAATGCTTTCCAAGTGTTATAGTGGTTCACGCCCCAGTTTGTGTCTTGTGGGCTGAAAAAGTGTTAATGTTTTACATGCTATATATATAAACCTTAATTTAAAAAAGATGCTGTGAAAATGACATTGATATCTTTCCTTCTTAGTCCCCTCATTAGTCTGTAAAGCATATCTGTATGATGGCTTAAGAATAATAAATATATTGTGCAAAGTAAAGGAAAACAACTCCTTTTTTAGTCACTGTTTATGTCTCCAGAATTTACAAAGACTGAATCAATGCACTGATATAAGTTCTTAGTGAGCCAGATCAGCTAAATCCTTCTCAGTCTTTATTGCACTAAGGTTTTTGATTCTCTCCTGTTCTCTGTTCCTTATTTGTAGTATAACTCTGAGAGAGAGCCCAAGGAAGGCAAAAACCTCAGGTTGTTTAGATCATTATGTTTCTATAAAACTATGTACTCATTTATACCAAATAAACATCTAACTCTAGAAAGACTGATAACTGCTGTTGCACTCAAGACATGGATCAAAACAGAGCAGAATGTTTTGTTCACAAAATAAAATTCTAGAAGAGAGAAAATACCAATCCAATACTCTTTCAAATTTCTTCTTTAGGTGACAACAGAAATAGCAACTCTTGATTTAGCTAAGTCCCATCCATTAGATGTCTAAAGTGATATATAAAGGTAGTTCAGGAACTTGTCACTCTTCTGTCTGGATATTATCATCCCTGAGTATTATCTAATATAGGAAGTATGTATCTATGTTTTACTAGAAACCTCCATAGGCTTTCAGGCAATGCCTTAGGCACTCAAAAGGGAGAGTGCAGGATTATGTGCCCTCCTTAATGCAGGGAGATTCAAACACGCATCTTCCTCCTTCTGAGAGCTGTGGTGGACAAGCAGATCAACAGATCAAAGGTGATGGCACTGTCTTTCAACCTCCCTGCATTTCTCCTCTTTTCCAGAAATAGCCAAAGAACAAAGAGAGTGTAACCAAACTCTCAATGAAAAAAAGAATTAATACTTAGAAGTACAGATGTGACCCCCAACTCTTTACCTCCTTGAGTAGTCAATAAGCTCTAGAGTCATATCTCTCATTTGCTTCTGGCACTGGAGAGGAGCTTCCTCATGTTTGCTGAACCAGTTTCCTAGCATGTCCTCCTGCAGTTGAAAAGAAACAAATCACAAGTGTCATACCAACTTTTCTGTCTAGAAAGACAATTTATTCCAGAAAATGGAAAGGAAACAAAGGAAGCTTTACACAGACTCTCTTTGTATAAAAGAAACTAAAAAAAAAAAAAAATGAAATCACAAACTAAAATTAGTATCTTAGAGATAAAAGGGTTTAAAAACCCCAACAATCTAAATCAACAAACCCAGTCCAAAATAAACAGAATAAGTGAGAATGAGTCTTGTTTGAAAGCCTTTCCACTACTCCACTTCCCTTTAAAAGTTTAGTTTAAAACATTTAGCCTGAGAAAAGCATTTCTGTCCTGGAAGAAAAAGCTCCTAAATAATGACAATGAAGGAAGAAGTTAGGAAGTTGTAAGGGCACAAATGGTACTGTTAATGTTATCTAATTCTGTTAATGCTGTTTTGTTATCTGGTTATTCAGTATTGTCAGATTCTTCTCCAACTTTTCTTAGTCAATTTTTGCTTTTACTAGCTTTTGCTAATGAGTATTTTGAGCCATAGATATCTGAGCATTGATTTCTGTGGAACTAACTACAAATCCACTAGCTCTTTTATGTTAACATTAACTACATACTTTATCTTTTTCTTCTACTTTTAAATCAATTATGAATCCATGAAATTACCTTTCATCTGAATTTCATTAATTTGATGATAAGTTAGTGCCCGTAAGTGGTCCTTTTCATAAGTATTTTGGTTGTATAAAAAAGCAACACAGACCTAGTCATTTTGTATACATTCTTGTTCAGGACTTCAACAAATACTATTCTACAAAAGTTATGGGACTCATTTTCTGCATCAGTATTTATCCACACATTTGATAACTATTGTTACATTTTTCCCTAATTTGACTGGTACATGTGTGTAAGGAGATCACAATTATCTGTCTCAAACACTCTTGAGATTGCAGGACTTGGCCCTGTGATAAGCACAGAATGGCAGTAACTCAGGGCCTGGGAAGATCTGACTAGCACATCCCAGGTAATGCCTCCAGACAAGGGTTCCCACTGTGGTAAACTTCACGGAGGGGCAAATACTATATGCATATTGCCTGTCAAACAATGCCAAAGCACCCTAAGTTATGGGACAGATGGCATACGCAACCACAAAAGTGCCCCCAACACACATCTTTCCCACTGAATTCAGTGGATTCTGGACTGTAAATTAAGCCACCTGGTGGAAACTTGAGATAAGATAAGATAAGATAAGATAAGATAAAGGTGGTACTATAGTCTTAGGGTTATTTTGGGCATAGGGGGAGGAGAATGCATTGCCACAAGGAATCCACAAGGAAAGCCAACTCAGCAACTACTGAGATCAGCCCCCACTGGCTGGAAGGTGATAGCGACAATGGGAGATCACTGAGTCAAAGAAGAGAAAGACTGAGCAGGGAACTGATTAGAATTGAAAGTGAGGGAATAATTTAACCAATAGAACAAGAGAGCTGTGTAGCCAATGAGCATTGATTCCTTTGTTTGTTAAAATGTATAAATAGTGAAAAGTTTTGAATTAGCTCAGAACCCTCACCACTAAAAGGACCAGTGGGATGCTGCTGGACCCACAGGGGGTGATCTCTTTCTAATATCCTTTTAATCTGTCTCACTCTTTTTCTCCCCCCTTCTCTTTTTAATATTTCTTTCTATCTCTGTCTACCTCACATTTACTGCTAAATACGGAGAAGGATATGAGGACATCCTTTATGGATTTTTTTTCCTTCTGACAGATGAATCACTTAATTCTTCCTAAAGAAGATTAAAATATGAATATATATATATATATGTATCTGTGAGCATATCTTCTCCATAGAACTTCCTTAAACAGAAGTTAGATTTTCAATAATTTAGTAACTTTATGGATTCTGCAAATCACAGTATGGAAACACTACTGTCTCTATAAAGTATTATTTTAGCTATAGCAGAAACACACAGTCCTCATCCTACAAACATCCAGAAATTTTCAGATTTAATTGAAAATCTGCTTCAATATATCACAGAGCTATAAAACCTTTTTTTCAGAAGTCTTCCTCTTTCCAATTTAGCATGCATAATGCTTGTAAGTTGTATTCAGTGAAAATGAGAAGCTTTATGTCTTTGAGACTCATTTCTATGCAAATGAACTAACAAACATGTACACAGCAAAGCAGAGGCTATAAAAAGGAAAATGGAGTTTAGTTTACCAATATTTTGCAAGTGTTTTAACAGCTTGCACAATTAAGTTCGGAACTACAGTGAATTGGATTTGTGTGTGTGTTTTTATCTGTTTGATTGACAAAATTTTTCCTTTGTTTAGCTCTAATTACTTTTTTGAGTTACTTTCAAGTTGGAGATTTGCATTTACTAGGGTATCATGTATCGTTGCCATTCTATATCTCATGGGGATATATCCATATGTCTAGTTACTTGACTGTCAGGAACTGGGGAACAGAGAGGAAGTACACAACCCTATCAAAATCCAGAATAATATCCAAGAAATCTAAGTCTGGAGCAAATAATAATTTTCTCAGCTCTTTTAATTTTGAGGGAAAATTCTTAGATATGAAGAGGTATGTCCTCTATCAGGCTGAGGATGGGACTGAAACAACTCTGCATGCTTCTGTGAGTGCAGTCCTCTAGATTATGAGCTAATATCAAATGCAGATATGGGAACATGATCTTTAAATAAAAATTTTCATTGCTCCATGGTAAACATACTTAGAATAGGGGTTTTGCATCTCAGCCTCAAGGATTTTAGGCAGTGTAGCAGACAGAGGTGGATTCATCTTAATCAATTGTAGGTGCCCAGATGACAGAATCATCCAGACTCTTCATTATTGAACAGAGAAGAAGAACATCTCATCCTAGTGTAGACTTTCAGACTAAGTTGGAAAACTTTTTTCTAAATTTTTCTATTTTGCTCTTGAAACAGAGAGTGATTGGCTTGGAAAAAAACATCTGTGTAGCAAACATCTGAAGTCCAGTGAGATTAATCCACACTCATTTCTACATCTCATGGAGGTTTAGTTATAATAAATACTCAGCTGCTTATACTAGCTCAAGATAAAGTTTGTGCCAAAATGGAACTTATGTAAATATGGCAACTTTAAAGTCAAGTAATATTTGGCACCTCTGTGCTCACATGGGTGGCCACACAAGCAAGCAGGTATTTTTCATTGCAGTCCTTTTAATTAATGTCATGCTTTGTTGTAGGCACTTAATACCTTTCTAGATACAATTATTAATCTTTTGTGAAGCTATTGGTTATATTTTACATACCTCATCATCATTCCTTCAAAGAAAGAGCACTCTTCTAACAGAAAGTATCACTATTACTGTATCAGAAAAAGTTAAACAGATTAAGTATTAGCAGATTGATATCAAAATGGGATCTTTCCAGATGCAAGCTAAAGATGTGTTTGTATAGCAACTCATAGTGAAAGCAACTTTGACTGACTTAAGGGTTGACTCAATTGTAAGTTCAGAAATGAAAAAAACAAACATGGCACAAAAAATTAAATGAAAATATCATGGAGCAAAATAACTAGAAGAGATGTTTTTAGCATCAAATCTAAAATCTATAAAACGAATTGTAAGAAATGCAAACTGCATCTACTTGATTCTGAAAAATAGTGGCTCAAAAAAAGAAAAGAAAAAAAAGGCAATAGTATCATCTTGGAGATGTAATTAGAGAAGAGTGAGTAGAGATAGGAACATTTTCCTGTGTAGATGTGTGAGATTATATCAAAATTCTTTGTATATTAGTGATAGGTTTAGTTAAGCCAAACTTTAGTTTCTCATAGGCCCTATGTTTCTCTATCAGTAGATTTAGAAAGAGACACAGGCTGTCAGCTGACTTTAACTAACCAAAGAGAAGATTTCAAGCCATATGACGCCAAACCAGATATAAAAGAAAGGGAGGAGGGGTTGATCTCTCCCTTATTATGGTGGCAGACCTTGAGGACAGACGTTGCTGCCTCGAGCTGGGTGATCTGGGATCCCTCATCACTGCTTTTGTTTGGAAGTAGATATTTTTTGTTACCTTTACTCATGTGTGTGTGTGTGTGTGTCTGTGTGTGTATTGCTTCTTTTTTGTTTCATTTTTATTTTTTCTTTTCTATGTAAATATAATCTGCCTCTGCGAAAGAAGGGAGCTGTTGTCAACTAGGTGAAGACTTGGCATTTTACCAAGGTCAAAACTACCACAATATTACTTGTGTTTACATTTAAAAGTAGATATCACAGAAATACAGAGAACTAAAGTAAATATTGGACAGCAAGAGATACAAAGAGATCAATCTGTGTAGTTTCTTGAAAAGAATTTTGAGACTTGATGTGATTATACTGTGTAAGTGTGGGAGGAGAAAGATAAGTAACAAAGGACCCTCTGGCCAAATAGGAGAAAACATAAAAAATTTCAATAGATTGTACCAGAAAAATTGAAGCTAAAAATGAGGAAAGTCGATTAACTCTTGGAACTAACCAGCAAAGAGAATGCTGAATTCAGTGTCCCTTGAAGATTTCAGTTTAAGACTATTAGTCTTTATAGAAGACAGGTGTTAATGAAGTGCAAGGTAGAGTGGAGAAATTTAGGGATCTCTGCTATGTATATTAAGTCAGATGAGATGAAGAAAATCTTCCTTCTGGCTTTAAATTGAAGTAATCTATAAGTTTAATTAAGCATACCTAATGCCAGGGATAAGAATGTGCTTCTGAGATAAACACGTTTGCATTTCTACCCTAGTGATGAGATTCCCTTCACATTATTTGTCTCGAAACTGGCCTAATCTGTCACAAAAGCTGAGACATTAACTCTTTGGAGTTGTGCAAGGGAAGGAAGATCCTTGTGAATGGAGAATGACAGCTTTTAAAACTCATAGACATTTTAAAGGGAACTCCATGGCTTGCAAGTGTGACTTTGCCAAAAGAGTTGCTCCTGATAACTGAATTCTGCAATCCCATCTTTTGGAGACTGAGCAAGAGAGTGTATAAGACGTAGGGAAGAGTCTGCTACTCAGAATGCCTATGGTCTAAAAGTTCTAGTCAGTTCTTACAGCTACCAGCTGGAGCCCTTTTATCTATTTTCATGTTTTGGTATGAAATTGGAGGAAAACAGATCAAAGGTAGTTTAAAGTCAGAGCAAATTAAACAGTCATATTGTATTCAAAGCAAATGGAAAGTCTGGGAGACTGCAGTGAGCAATGAGACTGTGTTTTGTAGAAAGTTTATACATTTTCAAACCTTGAAATGTCTCTGGTTTTGAAACAAAACGCTTTACAAGGACACTTGCCATGATGAAACTTGGCAAACATTGTTCAAAGATAGAGTGAAAATACTGTGATGCATTTGGTACCTTGTGTGACTGTTTCTTTCCAGTTACAGGATCAAAGTTCAGGCTTCATTATGAGTGGTATAAAAGCTGCATTGTTTTTTGGGGAAACTGACTCTTTTGATATCTGTGTCACCCTTGGGGAAAAAAAAAAAGAAAACATCCCTGTTTGTTAGTGGTAGGGATTAGCTCAGATGACACCACAGGAAGGAACAGAAAGTAATATTTTTTTGGATTTATCTGCTGTGCAGCTTTTGAATTTTTCCTGAAATAAGGCTGTAGTTCTTGCTATAACATATGTATAAATGATTCAATGACAATCAAGTTTGTATATGGTGGATAATAAAGTACTATCTTTAAGTGAAAAATTGATTTCAGTTCCAGAGAGAATGGCTTGGAGGAACTGATGGAGTAACCAGAATAGAATTCTTTAGTTTAGCCATGTATGTTCAATTGCATATATATATAATAAATATACATAAATAATCACATAGAATATTTTGGTAGTTTTAAGAAAATCATAAATTTTCATAATTCTAACTGTATAGGATACTATATATAAATAACAGACAAATATGTAAGAAATTTGTGAATAATCTGCTGTGTACTGTAAGCAGAAAATATCTAAGACCATTTATATAGGACTCTCTTATTTGAAAAATTGGTCGGTATATTTTTTACTGAAGCTGTCACTAAATGATGTTTAAAAATTTAGCATGCATAAATATTTTACTAGAGCTCCTCAGTTCTCCTTATATTGGTCCTGAAGAATTATTAGTTACTAATTCATGAAAAATTTCCATAAAGAACATATTAAATACATCCAAAAGTACATATTGTTTCAGGGAAGGTAAATGCCAATACTAATTGCTCTTTACAGTGTTTTCAAACATAGATTAAGGGTAAACAAATTAAAAATTTTTCCTGTTGATGAAGCTTCAAAGCAATTTACATTTCATCTTAAAACAGGGAATACTTAGCTTTTTTAGTTACTCCTTTGTGCTTCTATTTCAGAATCATGCCTGGCTCAAAAGTGCCCAGGTGCCTTTACCTGAAGTTTAATCTGTATATGATACATTTTTGTTTTTGTTTTTGTTTTAGAAATCTAAATTCACTTTAATAGATGCAAGAAAATGTTTCAAAAGATGTTTTCCATCTTGGTTCAAATTCTTACCTCTGGAAAATAGGCAAGTTAGATTGAAAGGTGTAGTACTGAAAAAAACCCAAATCTGAAACCCAGAGAAGAGCAATACGAGCTCTACTCCTTCATTCCTGGAATAAAATTAGAAAGTTTATACAGGGAAAAATAGATCATATTCTAAAATAAATATAGTCCTAAAATCTGATAAACTGTTTATCTTTAAGACAAGCACTCTTTCACATAGTTGTGAAATAAATTTTTTTGCTGAATTTTGAAAATAATTTTACAATAGGGTTTAGATACCAAGAAGTTCCATGAAGACAGTCCCAGGAAATTTTACTATTGCTCAATAAAATACATGATGTACTGATAGATTTTAGTCTGAGTTCTAAGAACCGTTGTTTAGAAGACACATTCAAAATATGAATGAGAGCCTTACACTTGACTGTAGTATTGTCAGTAGTCTTTATCTGAAAAGTTGTTTACCAGGACAGCTGTGAACATATTTCACAATTTCTATGCTTAATCTGCAACAACTTTAAATATAATCAAAGGGTAAAACTAAAGTATATTTATGTACTTGCACAAATGCTGCACTTAACAGTGGCCATTCTGCTGCTAGGATAAAGGACATGTACGTTTTGATTTGCCATTTATGAATCTTAAGGCAAAACTTGCTCAATGCAAATCCTGGATTCATTATGTTGATGTTGTGGTAATTCACAGTTAAAACATAAGCTTCCTTTCATTTGGTGTTAATAACTTATTTTTGGCAGTTATTTTTGAGTTGGATCAGGTTCCTAAAGGAGCTCACTCCCTAGTCTTAAAAATTTGGGTATTGGCAGAGGGGACAGGGAGAAAGCAAAAAGGCTGAGGGTAATGAAGTAGAATGGTATCATGGTGTGTTGGCTCTAGATGACATTAAGCTGAGGGGTGGAATTAAATTCTTTATTTCCTGGACTTGATAATACTCATCTCTGATTCCAGGTCACCACCCAGCATATGAGTGCAGCCTTCCATTTGCAAAGTGTGGATTATACATGACAATGACTTTTATATTAAGTATTTTTCTATATGGTTCTTTTTTTCTCATGTTAGGAAGACAAAGATTTATAACAGTAGAAGCAGTTTTCAGCCCTGAACATCTGTTAGTTAACAAAAATGGAAAGAAGAAGGTATTTGTTTATCTCTCATGAGAGTGCACATATTTGAGTAGAAAAAAATTCAGTTTCTGTGAAATACTTAAAGTCCTGGAAAATTGAATACTTCATATCTCAAAATTACTTCTCTGATGCAAAATAATTATATAATTAGTTCATCAAAAAGAATGACATCAATAAGTTGCTGGATATGAGACCAAGTATAGAAGATAATAATTTTAAGATCTTAGTATCATAAAGGCCTTGATAAAGAGTGATTAAGAAAGTTCCTCTGTAGTCTCTGCTTCTTCATGATTAAAGAAATGATCTGTGCATTGATAGAAAATAATTCTAATAATTTTTCCTTTGGACAGCCAAAGTAGGTAATGCAATTGTAAAATTTCTACTTTCTATCAGTAAATGATTAGTATGTTATCAGTACATCAATTTATTTTGTAATGCTAATAATATGAGCAAATTACTTCAGCAGAATAAAGCGTGCAAGCCTTTGTTTTTCTGTTTCATTATATCAGACACTACTAAAATATAATGTATAATTAGATCAGAGCTTTTCAAGTAGAAAAAAGGGATATGTAATTGTCCATTGACCCTGAGACTAGCTCAGCTTTAAAGTCTGGTGCTAATAACACCAAAGTTGTGAGTTCAATGCCTCTGTGAGCCATTCATTTTAGACTTGAACTTGATAATCCTCGTGGATCCCTTCCAACTCAGAATATTCTGTGATTCTGTAATAGATTCTGTGATTTCAGGATAAATCAAACTTTCTCAAGAATAACCCAGTCTAATGGTCTTATTTTACAATTTCAATTCTCAAATTGTGTATATTTATATATATATATATATATATATACACATACATAAAATCTCAAAATAGAGACAATATTACTGGCACCATTTCTCTTTCATAGAAGGAATGTATAGAAGTCCTTTTGTTTATTTTGCTTGACCTTACAACACATGACCATCTGAATAATTGCTGTGCATGGTGCGAAGAAAAGCTGTTAACCCCTTAAATAAATAAATGTAATTAAAATGAAAGTCTGCCAAGAGTGTGTAATCACAGAACTCAGAGTCAAACCTACAAATACAGGTCAAATATTGATTGTCAAGAAGCTTATCTTGTGTAAGTGTCTTATGCTAGGTAGGAGAACACCCCCACTGCTTGATGCACCTCACTCTCATAAACAGTTTACACTCGGCTTTATCTAACTTTTACCTCTTTGGGGAAGTGTGGTGGGTTCTTTTCTGTTGATGTTACTATTATAGACAGGTGATTTAAACAGTAATTCAACCTCTGTTCTCACTTTGCACATCAAGAGAGTTCAATTCTCATGATTTCAGTTGGAATTGCAAGTGCCTGAAACCAGACCATAATCCATCTGAGCTCTGTCTGCTTATCTGAAAGAATGAAATAAAGTAAAATATATGGGCTAGGTTCAGGAACAAGCTGTAGCTTTACAAAGCTCCAGGACACTCTTGTGGAAGTGCTGTAAAACTGCAAAGTGTGCATTCTTCTTGCTGGTTTTTGTGATTTTTTTTGTAGTAGTCAGTTTTTCCTGTTCAGCCTTTCCTGAAATAGCAATTTCTTTCCTCTTTGAACACTGCTTTTTCCTGCAGTTTTTGCAATTGAGTTGGAAAATGCAATTTTTCAGTTAAAAAACTAGTTTCCTGATTTTTAATAGAGAACTCTTTAAAAAATAATGATACATCCTGTATGAAACAAGCTTTTCTTTATGTAGTTTCATTATCTGATAATAATAGAATATCAGATTGGAAGACACCTTAATCATAGAATCATAGAATCGATTGGGTTGGAAAAGACCTCCGAGATCATCAAGCCCAACCCTTGGTCCACCTCCAGTCCATTTACTAGATCATGGCACTCAGTGCCACGTCCAATCTCAGTTTAAAAACCTCCAGGGATGGTGAATC
>JAOXXN010000065.1:35361594-35380409 GCA_026770055.1 Myrmophylax atrothorax | reverse complement strand
GAAATATATGTAGTTTTAGACTAAACGTGGTTTCTGAGAAGTTTTTTTTCCTTCCCCTCTCTTCTCCTCAGTGTTGGGGGTTGGGGGTGGAAGCTCTGACTCTGTCTTGGAGGGTTGGCAGTTTGCCAGCTCAAACCAAGACAGTAATGAAAAAAAAAAGTAAAGTAGTTAGTGTTCCAGTAGTGAATAACAGCCCAGACTGATCAGTAACATAACAGGAAAGAAGTGATGAAATGGTGAGCATAAGTTTTTGTCAATATGGCACCATATATATAAATGGCTCCCAAAGATGTTTTTCCCCCCCCAGATAGTCAAGATTGAGGTAGTGCAGGTCCAGTCCCTTGTGCCTTCTTAAAGAAACCACAACTGTTCAGTAGCAGTATAACAGATGTTCAAAAGAATCATTAACAATCTAAATGGAGGTATGGGCAGATGCACCGTTTCTACTGCACAAAACTTTGGGGGAGAGAGAGCTTTAAAGAAAATCAATAATGAGCAGATCTGTATACAAATTACTCCTCTAATTATATTTAAAAGGTAGATTAAGGTTCTTTGCTCCAGTGATTGTGGTCGAGATAAGGTGGACAAGTGATGAGAGTAGCTATTAGAGTAACCACGCATGATTGACTTGGCATGTATTAGTAGATCAATAAGAGGCAGAATAAGTGGCAGCATAACAGAGAAGCTTGTGCCAAAGCCTCAATCCTGATTGTTTTGGTGCTTTTCACTAAGGGCATATGAAATGCAGTGGCATTAAAATAAAGGAATAAGTAAAATAAAGAGATGGACTGATATTACTCTGGAGTTGAATAATTCCTTTAGGCACAATGACATACTGATAACAAGATATACACAAACCTGTAGCTGGTGGGGAATCTTCTGCCTCAGAAAGACCTCAAAAAGGGGTATCAGGGGTGTGTAGAAGACTTTGTCTTCATGTTTTACTTTTGTAATAAATAATCTTGTATAATGTTGTAATAGTTGTCATTCTATAAGCATTTATTTCAAAAGGATAGAAAACTTTGGGAATCATCTGTATTAATACTAGAATTCTAAAAACCTTAATAATTTGTCTGACTTTTCATATCTTTTAACAAACTATCATATCCTACTGTATGACACCTAACACACTAATTTAAGGTGCATTTAGAGCCATGAGCTTGAGTCACATTTTACTGCTGAAGATATACATAAACACTATGCTCTCTGTGTGTGGACACATACAATCTCTTTTTCTCTCTCTGTTTGTAGCTTTCTCTGGTTCAATATTGGCTTGTGCTTTACAGAAGATTTTACATAAACATAAGCTGAGGATATGTTTTTCACCAGCAACTGCTATTTGCCATCTAGACAAAGAATATATAATTTTCATTCTCTTTTGCTTAGGGCTGGTCATCATATTTCTGCTTTAGAAAGTGCATCTGCTGTCCTCTAAATTAATACTATGAATGAGCTAAACAATACTGTAATGCATCAAATATATTGTGAGATAAAACAGAACAAAGCAGAGACAAAAATAAAGCTTCTCTGTGAGGTACAGGGGACAATCAATTAGATTCATTGTCTGTTTTACATTCTAGTCACTGCTTTTAAAAAACAGGAGTGCGTAATACCATGGCAACAATTGGAACTGCAATCCTTTATGGATTCTTCAGCATTCCCTGAAATTTGATATAAAAAGTTACAGGCGTTGTACTACCTACTAGGCTGATTAAATGACAAGTTTGTAATTTACAAGTGCCTTATTGCCATGGGAAGGCAATCATACTACTCCAGTTCCTAACTCAAGGGTTTTTGAAACATGCTGCATGATTTCTAGCTGGGCTGCAAGCTAAGATTAAATTGAAAAAGATAGCATGTAGATTTTCAAACATGGTGTTGACATTTACTAGCCAATCAAATCTTGTAACTTTCCTGCATGACAGCAGATGTTGACCTTTCAAGCCTTCCCTATCTGCTTTCACGCGTTACCTGCAGAAATTAACATTAACTTGCTTCTTGCTCCTTGCTGCTATTAATGTCAGCTGGGAATCGAGAATCACGAGTTCATTTATTACACAGAGTGGAGACCCGTTTTATACTCTAAGCACAGAAGAGCTACTCCTGGGAGCTGGTATTTTTGGAAGCTGCTTCAACTACCTTTGTGGCTGAGGGATAGCTGGGAGCTATGGTGTAGAAAAAGTCACTGGGAACAAGAACAAAAAGAGAAAGTGGAGGATGGATTCAAGGAGAAACCTAGGGGCCAAATACTTGCAAATAGTATAGCATACAGAAAGCTTAAAGTCTAAAATGAAACACTTAAAGCTATTCTAATGGAGTGCAAAACCAGATGCAAAGTACCAATGTCTCTTTGACTTGTTAACTGAACTATGAAAATGTAAGTCTGCATAATATGCAGCCTGGTAACAAGAAGCTTCAGGGGGTTACACAGCATTGCCTGAGGCTCTCTGGTTTTATACTCTGAGGGAAATATTAACTTTGGTAGAGATGTCTCCTGCAATCTGAATAAGATTTGGACACAATTCCAGCCAGTCCTGGAATCTTGTGTTTAAAAAGCAACAGGAAAAAAAATAAAAGGGTCATTTTCTGTCTTGTTCTTTTGCTTGTGTTAGAAGGAAACCTTTTTTTGGGTACCTACAGAAATATTATCATCAGAAAGGAAATGCTAGTGTCTATAACTGTAACAGCATTCCTGCAAACATCAACTTGTTTATGTTATTTTTTGTTATGTATGTTAAATGCCAGTGCAACAGATCACTATACTTCAAGTAACTATGAGTTTCATGCATGCATATTTCTAATTGTACAGTAATACACTTCAAAGATGTATCTCATTAAATGACAAACATTTGCAAGCTTCATAAACTCCAGTCAATTTTCCAGTCATAACTGGATAGAAACCTTTTGGTCATGGGTCCTGGTCCTAATAGAGGACTGCAGCCACCCTGATGTGCTGGAGGGACAGCATAACAGGGCACAAGAATTCTGTCAGGTTTCTAGGGAAGACTGATGACCATATCTTGAAATAGATGATCAAAGGGCCAGTGGGACAAAATACTCTACTGGACCTGATAATTAAAAGTAAGAAGGAACTCATTAGGGATAGTTAGACTGCGAACAGTCTCAACTACAGTGACCATATGTTGGTTAATCACAGTGGGCACCTAAGCACCAATGTAGCTGCTTCCTCACTCCTACCCAGCAGGGTGAGGAAGTGGATCGTAAGGGTAAATTTGAGAAACATGTAGATTGAGGCAAAGAAAGTTTAATTAGTAAAGGAAAAAAAAAAAGAGTGGAGGAACCAAACCAAAACCACCAAGTTTGGCAAAAGTAATCACTCACCTCCAGCCAACCAATGTCCAGGTCATCCCTGAGCAACAGCTCTCTTGTTTGCTGAGCATGACATTATATGATAGAGAATTTATCTTTCATCAACAACAGCTGTATCCCCTTCAACACCCTTGCTCACTCCTGCCTACTCTTTGTGGGGCAGAGAGCAAGAAACAAAAAGCCTTGAAGCTGTACAAACACTCTTCAGCAATAGCTAAAATGTTGATATGTTATCAACAGTTTTGGTCACCAATCCAAAACTTGGACTCAATAAGAGCTGCTCTTATTGAAGACAATTAACTCTATCCAAGCCAGACCCAGTACACCATGACATGCTAAAGTCTGGGATCCTGAGAGGAGGAAACAAGGCAATAAGTAAAATCACAGTCCTGGATTTCAGGAGAGCAGAATTGACCTATTCAGTTACCTGCTTTGAAGAATGACACAGTAGGCAGTTTCATAAAGACATTTAGAATAACTGGTTCATTTTTCAATGCTCATCTCCTCCAAACAAAAGAATGGGTCATTGATCAAAAAGTCAAAAAGATGCCTGGATGGATGGAGCTCCTGACAAAACCAGGACATATAAAAATGTGTATAATTAGTGGAAATGGTGTCAAGAATATGGAAACAATTTCCAAGTGTGCAGGGATGGTGTTGGAAAACCAAACCCCCACCTGGATCTGAGACTTGAAAACAATGTGAAGGAAAAAAGGGTTTACATAGGTAATTCGAAAGGAAAAAAGAAGACTAAGGATAAAGTGGGTGCATTGCTGAATTAGGCAGATGATTTGATGAGAAGTGATATGGAAAATACCTTCTTCATATATATCTTTACCGGTAAGAGTAGCCTTCAGGAATCCCAGATCCCTGAGATCAGTGGGAAGGTTTTGAGCAAGGAAGGCTTACCCTATGTAGATGACCATCAGATAAGTGAGCATTTAAAGTAACTGCGCATAAACAGTCTATGTGAAATGATGGGATACACTCAATGAATGCTGAGAGAACTCACTGATGTCATTGCAAGGTGACTCTTTACTGTCATTAAAAGGTTCTAGCAGACAGTAGAGGTTCCTGGTGACTGTGAGAAGGCAAAGCAAGAAGAGAGAACCAGACAACAACAGTCCCACCTTGATTCTTGGGTGTTAAAGGTTTAAACAAAGGAAGGTGGTGTTGGGAAGAGTCCCTCAGAGAATTTGTCTCACCCTACCAATACAAAGGTTTGGGCTTGGAGTGCCAGGACTGATTAAAAAGGTGGCTGATGACTTTCAGAGTCCAGCTGAATGGTGGGGTGGAGGTGAGAAACAGAACCCCAGCACCTAGGTGTGGGAAGCGTTTTTACCCTGTGTGCTGGCTTGACTTTTCGGTTCTGGGCAGCTGCAGAAAAAAAAGAGCCACTGCTTGCTAAGTTGGTGAGAGCTCTTTTCTGGCTCTGCTCTTTGCCATTCCCCCTCCATCTCTGGGAACCCTGAGCTTCAGAGAGAGAGAGTGAAGAGAGTCACAGCTGCTTCAGGACACACTGCAGATCTTTTTACTTCCTAGGACCGACTTGGACTGCAAGGACGGGAATAATTCCTGGGAATTATCACCATTCCTCCACGCCCAGCTTTTCCTTCTTTTTGAACAAAGGACAAGAAATGAGAGAGTCTGCTTTTCCTCCATGAAAAAGGCTCCATCCTGTACCACGTGAGTGTTCACCCCTTGTCTCTGCCTCGCTGGGAAAAGACTGAGAATTCATCTCGCAGCCAGCCGAGGTGTGACACTGACACTGTCCATAAATATAACTGCACAAGGAGTAACCTACTTAGTTTTTTGGGGGGTTTTCTTTTTGTTTTCTTTTTTTTTTTTGGTGCTCTGGTCTGTTTACAGTTATATCTATATCTACATATCTATATATGTGGGGGTGTGTGTATATATATGCATTAGTTAAGAATAGTTATCCTTCTTATATCCATTTTCTAATTAAAATTCCTTTTCCTTAAATTTAATAAGAAGTGACATGGTTATTGAGGAGGAATCCTCTCCTCTGGTTTTGGTAAACATTTTGGCTTCCCTCAAACTAAGACACTGGGAAGGTGATGAAGCAAATCCTTCTGAAAGCCATTTGCAAACATATGAAGGACATGAAGATGATTAGGAGCACGCAGCATTGACTTACAAAGAAGAAATCATTCCTGACCTAGCTGATATCCTGTGATGAGATAACTTGTCAGTGCATGAGAGAAGAGCAGCATAGGCTTATCTTGACTTTAACAGAGTTTTCAACAGTGTCCTGTAATGGTGCCATTAACAAACTGATGAAGAATGGCTTAGACAGATTAGCAATGAAGTGGGTTGAAAAATGACTGAACTGCCAGGACTAAATAACTGCAGCACACAGTCCAGGTGAAAGACAGTCACTAATGGCTTACCTCAGGTTCTATCGTGATATCAATATTCCTTAGCAACTTCATTAATGACATGGATGATGGAACAGAGCACACTCAGCAGGATGAGTTCAGTGCTGGGCTCTGCAGTACAAAACAGACATTGACATACCGGAGCAAGTGTGTAGGTGATGAAACTCTGCAGAAGTTGCTAAGAAAGGTTGGAGAGTCTATGTTCCTGGAGATTTTTGAAAATTGAATGTGATCCTGAGCAATCTGCTCTAGTTGACCTTCCTCTGAGAAAGAAGACTGGACTAAGCAATGATCTCCAGAGGCCCCTAAACCTATTCTGTGATTCTGTGGAAACTGAATTAAGAAATTAAGATCAGACTGAGTAAAAGTCCAATGCTTCTAATCAGAGTTTTGCATGGTGGACTTCCAGTTGGTTTCCCTCGGACACTAGAGTAGTAAGTAAAACTTGGCTCACAAAACCAGGGTAGACACTCTGGTTCTAGCAATAGGTAACCATTCAAGCTGCCTTTATGTCCAGCCCTACTTTGCACCTGTCTGAGTTCTATTCCTTTGTGCTAGCACTTAGTGTATTCACAGCATCAATGGAGAATATGCACTGCTGCTAATACTACAAAAAGAAATGCTACAGCAACACATGTGCCTTGGCTTCTTTTTGCTGATAGCTCAAGAATTTATGAAGAATTAATAATTTCTAATATTAGGTAGGGATGGATTAATTTGGAATTTGGAATTTCCAAACCATCAAACCATCCCAGTAGTTCATTATGAACCCCCAACAGGACCCATAAAACCTATTTAACACCACTGTTATAGAAAAGCAATAATATGTTCTTTTGAAATTGTTGGAGTCTGAACTGCAGCTTATTCTTTACAAGCCTGATTGGTAGCAATTGCATTGGTAATTGAGTTCTTATTTCCTGTAGGGTCTATCAGTGATGACAGAGTAAAATTTCAAGAAGGGCAGAGTTACATTAATGATTTATTAAAATGTTTATTCTTATGTCAAAGATCTATATACATGATGTAAATGTGCTTGCTTCAGGGTAAAAGTCAATTAAACAGATGAAACAGGAACAAACTGGCTTCCTCTGTGCAGCAGGTTTTTCCACAATTGTTCTTTAGCAACTTTTTTTCTGAAACATCTGGAAAAAGTTTATGTAACAGTTTATGCCCTGGGAGGTAAGTCTCTCAGATAACATCAGCAGGAGCAACAATAGTAATATAAAATTAAATATACAAATTTAATCTGATTATTTTACTAGTGACCAGTTACATGAGGCAAATATAAAGCTGGACTATATTTCTGTGCAAAGTAAAAGGACTCATTTGTCTGTTCAGGAAACTTAAATCTACATTTAACTTACCATTTGCGACAAATTCCTCCAAGCAGTAAAAAGAGACATAATATAATTTAATTTTAGTCTAGCAGCCTGAACATTCTCAAACAAAATCAGAACTTGTTTTCAGTTTTTAAGAGAGACAATAGGCTGAACATTGGTACCAACAAGTATTGCAAAACTTACTAAGAATGGCAACACCATTTCTAGAGGCAGAATGAAGAATTCCTGCTCATTTAATACAGTTATTGTCCATATGGCTCATAAAGCCTCTACATCTCCTCAATGTACATTCATCACCTCAGACCCTTGCATCATGGAAAGGCTGTAAATGATATCCATGTCACTAAGTATTGTCATACTGCCTTTCCACAAACACTGGATTAAGTTGGTAGGATTTGACATCTACTTTCTGCCTCCTGGATGCCAAAAGGCAACAAGAGCAATAAATCTTTAGTGTGCTGAGAAACATTGTTAACTTGCTCAAACCTGTAAAATGGAATATTAGAATTGTCCCCAAGTAAATATATATAGTGGGTGAGAATAAATACCTGCTGTCTGTGACATTTGGTCTTTTAAGATCCTATGAGCCTACACCACATAATAGCTGACTGATACAGTAGCTAGAGAAAAAGCTGGCTTTAGAAGGCCTCAGCTGTCTTCTTTCCCAGACAGTTGGTAACATGGCAGATTGTGTGGACATATAACAAGTGCCCCAAAAAGGTCTCCTACTAACCTTGAAATTAAGGTTTTTCTTCAAGCAGGAGGTACAGTAAAAATTTAAGTTGTCGCTTACCATACCACTCACATCTTCAGAGCCATCCTCCAATGGATGTGATAAGGTCCTGACATTCTTTATCAGCAGAAATAAAAGAATGAAGCCTCCAAAAACTTGAGAGTGAAAAATATCAGACAATTCTAAATTACCCTTGGCTAGTCTTCAAATGTGGTTTCTTTTCAGTTGGAATGGGAATGCCTGACAAAATAATTACAGAAAAGCATGACTTGGAAGTTACAGCTTGTCTCAATATACCAAAAATAACCCCACCCTAAATGCTTTCGGGAAACAGTGGTCGTACACAGACTCTCAATTCCTGTGACCATCTGGCCTGTGATGACAAGAGTCCTTCTAAAGGCAGAATAACTGAAAAAGACCTCTGCTCAAACCTGCCAAGGCCTCCACAATCACAGCTGAGTTCTGTTGCCAAGTGAAGTTTTCGCATTTTCTGCTTGAATACACTGAATAATCAATCTTTGACTTTATACTTAGTTTATAGTCTGCAGGATGTAGACACCTTCCTGCATAGTTCAAGAAAACTGTCTGTATTGGTGAATGATTACCAGCAGAATGAAGAAAAAAAATCAAGTGGTTGCAAGCACCTGTTTGACTTCTGAATGTTAGACTGCTTATGGCTGTCTCACATGTTTCTTGGGCAGAACATATACTGGCCTCCATGCTCACTCAGTGTTTTCTCTCCAGTCATTTCTGTTCCCACTCATTGTACCCTGGCAGTTCACGGCTATATCCTAGGAAAATGACAAGAAACATACATGTTAGAACTCTTTGGTGGGACCTTAGTAATGATGTGACAAGACAGTCTAGTTTGACAATGCATGGGAAAATGGATATAATTGTCAAAACTTTCAGTCGAGAAGTCAACAGGTCACAAAGGGAATGCAAGACTTAAATCTACAGTTTTAGAAAGCTGCATACTATGGTTCTATTATAGGAATCTAATCCACATGTTTATAATCTCTAATCTAATCTCCAACCCAAACTTTTTTGTAAAGGCAACCAAATTGGACTGTTACAGTATCTTGCTCTTTCTCAGAACAGTATACTAATTCACTTACCTCATATAAATTTACACTTCTGTCTTAACTTTATTTCTGAACTAGTTTATCAGTATATCATTTAGTTATTTCTCTAAATTTATTTCATTTCTGCTCTGAATTCTTCATAGTTTTCCAATGCACACTCCACACTATGAGCCATTTATCAATTTAAGAAATGTGAATATTATTTTACATGGAATATATAAGCATCACAACATATAAAACAACTAACAATAAGCAGCCAACAGTTGCAGTTCTTAATAAACTCTTACATATTTCTGAAAATTTGCTTTATTTTTCAACTGCTAAAAGTGGCAGGTTTCCATAACAAACATGCTCTCTAACAAAGCTGAGTTCAAAAATGAACCTAGATGTTGAAGAAATCTATCCATAGTGCACAGAGATGACCAATGACATAAGAGGAACAACTAAATAACTAGAATTCAATAACTCAGACCATCAGAGTCTGATTTTTCAGGGCTTGATTAGTAATAGCTAATGATTTTGTCTTTTCTGTGCAATGCTACCAATATACTAGATCATAAATTCCTGCAGAAGCTGAAATAATAGTGCACATTATTTACCATTTATTGTTTGACTTCATTTGTCTTAGGAAGAAGGTAAACAAGTCATGTTCTGCTGTCCGTATTTATGATGTCAGCTAATCGTAGGCTGCTAAAAGAATGTAGTGCTCTATTATTAACAACTGAGCATGAAAGATAAAAGAGTTGGCATATGCAAAAACCTGTAGTGAAGCAATTTAAAAATATGCTATGAGAGACACTAGAATTTTTTTTGTCATTTTTAGTAAGTTTGCAGTTGATCTGCCGTCCATCTGCCACAATGCTGTTTACAGCATACATATGTCATTTATTCTTGATTATGCTTTTAATGGTAGCATATCTTCTCACATGCTATTTTATTATGACGCTGGCAATGTGTTTTGGCTGTCTGGACCTGTTAGAGAAAAAATTTTTAAGTCACATTGTGATTTAAAATATTTTAAGTATATAATTCTTTTCTCTCTCCAGAATTCAGATGCTGTCTCTGTTTCTCTGACCAGCCTTTATTTTATGTTATTGAGAATTTTTTCACTGAACTGTTCTTTAGACTGGGTTTTTGCTGTGATATTTTCATTCACTTTTTAGAGCCTATGACCATAACAGTGCCGGACACTGCAGAAATTTAGCAGCTACATGATTTTTATATAGCCTAAGAATAAGAAAGAAAAAAAAGGTATTTTCAGTTCCAGTCTGATTAAAGCTACGTTAAATTTCATGAACAGTATTATCTAATATGTGACAGGTCAAATTTGTGAAATTTTTTCTTTTTTTTTTCCTTTTTCCAAATAGATTGAGATGTAAGGGCTATATCTGTAAATAAGAATGCCTGACTTTTACTACTTTTTCCTATCTGACAAAGCTGATCACTGTCTTAAATTTAAGTGCATAAAAGAGGATCTTATTTCTGACATAAACATGGCAGCTGTATGGTATTGCTCACTAAATGCAAACTCAGGTAAATTGACTAAAATTGTCATAAAACCATGAAGTAGTTCATGACAGTTTTTAAAACACTGATAAATCCTAAGAAATTTTGTTTTCTTCTGCATTTTTGAATGTCATAATTTTGTTAAGCACTTCTTGATATTTGAAAATTATGGGGAATTCCTTTATTGGATTTTTCTCTTACGAAGATTTTTCTGAGAATGAATTATTAAAAATGGAGAGTACTGAGATTTTAAAAGTATTAATGATGAGAGTAATTAATAATAAGAATAATGCACCATTGATAATTTACTTTTTACAATGGATTTTAGAGCATTCTGTTAGTTTTATGAATTATAAGTAACCATGTTTGTTGAGCCTTAAGGGCTGCAGTCTGTACCTTCCTGTAGTTTTCAACTATGTGCTATCCAAGATGATAAATGTTTATTTGATAATGTTTTTGTATAACCTCATTCTTGTTCTTCAATGTAGTGACTTTCAAATACTTCTTTTAAAGTTAATTTTTTATAAATTGGTAAGTTTTTATGCACTGTAATCTATCAGGAAAGAGGTTTTATTTATAAATGATTTAGTCCCAAATCTGTAAAAACAAAGAAGGATCGTTAAAAGCTGTGCTAGATCATATTATTATTATTATAATTTATTTGCTTTTATACTGTTGTATGTTCACAATAGACATGACCTTCTTATACTAATTTAAGGATAAAATTTTGTCTTTCACTGTTTTGTGGAAAGCTGTCTATATTAAAGCCCACTAGCCTTTGTCAGGACTGATATGGCTTACAAATGTGACATCTACTTAAAGATGCTGCCATCAGCTTGAGTTTATAGAAAATAGAATTATTTAGAATTCTGATAAATCTTCCACTTAGAAACCAGTAGCAATTTTCACTTAAACATTTCTTTTTATCACTTTTCTATGTAAGCTTTCTTTTCTTAACATATGAATACACATCATTCAAACTTCATCTTCGAAAAACTTTAACCTAAAGCACTGTTTTTTCATGTACTATTCGTATTAACTATGAAGAAAAGATTGAATATGACATGAGAAAATAAAGCTAAGCAGCAGTAGATGCTAGGTTTACTAAAATTAAACAAACTAATGAATATATACTAAGTATTCTCACAATTTAGTTGTCAAGAAACATGTCATTCCCAAATGAGATAATAAATTATTTAATTTTTTTAAAATTAAAAGTATAGCAATAAAAGCATTTTTTAGTACTTAGTTCAGTGCAAAAGTAGTTTCAGTTTTTCCTGTGCTAACGGTATCTTGATAACTATAGAATAAACAAATAGCTGCATTCCTGTTCAGTATGAAACAGTAATATGCACTTCTGCTCCTTGACTCATTGATCTTATCAATTGATTTAGACTGCCCAGAGGAGTACATTCTATTCACCATCTCAAGAAATGGTTTTTGTAAGTTAATTGTCGGGTTAGTAAAACTTTCCCTCCTAACTCTTGCAGGAAAAATTAGGTAGGTATATATCTTACAAACAAGAGTGACAGTATTTGAATATAACTCTAAAGCTGTAATTTTTTGTCTGATAGAATAACCACTGCATTTAATATTTTTCTGTTCAAGATAATTTTTTTCTGTGATAAAAAGTCTTCTCTTTGTAAAAATGCAGGCTGAGACTTAACTGTGAAACTGAAACATTTGTAGTTTATCACTTAGATGGAATTTATTAGAATTCCTTTATTACTGTTTTGTCTCACTTTCACATTTCTCTTTTAAGTGTCTCTATATTTTCAGGAATTAAGGAATCTGACTCTCACATAAGCAAAATCTTCAAAGCAGCACAATTTTGGAAATCTGGGTTGTTGGTTGTTTTCTTTTTTTTTTGTTTGTTTGGTTTTTTTTGTTTTTATTTTTGTTTTCTTTTTTTTTCAGAAAACATAGTAAATCTGAGCATCCTCTCAAACAAATATCTGGTTTTCTAGTTATCATTTTTTACATTTTTAAAAAAGAATTAATGACAAATTTCCTTTAATAGAGCACTTCTGAAGGTAGAAAGCTTGACATCAAAGTTATTTATTGCTTACCTTTAATGTTAGAATATAGTCATATTAAATATTATTCTACTCTCAAAGTTTACATTGAATTGATTACTAGATGACTTCCATATATGTCACTGAATGGCCTTAGAGCTCTAGTAAAAGAAGGGCACCATCATATTGGAAGAAGTGCTTTGAGGCACTTCTACTTGCAGCTATCAAGAAGAGAAATATTAGGTAGTAGTGGCTAAAAATAGAGATCAAGAAAAACTGGGTTGCCTTGGGTTCTAAAATATCCCAGAGTACCTCTTTGGGTTCCTATATAATTTCTAAATATGGCCAAACAACTTACGTGTGTAAAACATAATGAGGGGAAAGTTAGTTCTTGATATCATGTTTCAAACCGCCTCATTCAGATGAGTACATTAATTTGTGTTCCTTTCTATCGTGGCTTTTTATTCATTTGACAAGAAATTTATCATTGAAAGAAATTTTTACTAAACACACAAGCTGAACTCAGATTTCCTCCCTGCAGAAAAGTGGAAATGAGAGGACACAACTGAACATAAGTTCTTCACAAGAAATGAGGACTGCCCTAACATCTAAACCACTCTATAACCAGATGTGATGAAATATGTGAGGTTGCAGACCCTCAGAATGAAGCTAAGAAACTTTGGCTCTTGCTGGTGGAACAGTGTTGTAAATGCTGCCTTGTGATGCAAAAGCTGGGTGATAGTTGGTTTAGGTTTATTTGGGGTTTTTTGGAGACGAGGTCTTGCAGTGGTTTTAGCTAGGCCTCAGATTGGCAGGCTCGGAGAATCTACATGGATTGGGAGAGACAGCTGTCACCTGACTGGGTAACCAAGGAGATATTTCATACCAGTTGACGCAAACCTGAGATATGAGTGCAAGAGTTGGAGGTGTTAGGTCAGTTCCATCATGGCTGAAGTATAAGCAGGACACGCAGCTGTTGTCTTGCTGGAGTAGGCCTTGGTCCTGCTGCTGCTAATATTTGCCTTTTGTTTGAATTCAGTGAAGTAGAAATATTTTGTTGTTATACTTTCTCTTTCTTGTTGGGTGTCTTTTGGGGTGCTTATAGACCTAGAGTGACGGAATCTGGTTTTGGTGGGAGGTAGAATTTTGCTGTTATACCTAACCTGTGTAAGTGTGTGCTATATTGTAATTTTCTCTTAATTTTCTCTTTTCTGTATAAATACATATAGTTAGTTTAAGCATAAACCTAGTTTGGAGTTTTTCCCCTTTTCCTCTTTTTTCCCTTGGCTGGTTGTTAGGGGAGGGGGAACCCTTTCTGTCTGTCTTGGACACTTGGCATTTTGCCAGCTCAATCCAAGACAGCTCTGTTTGTGTTACTAACATTGCAGGTGTGATCAATTTGGACTGTTAGCACATCTATCCAGGTTCAATCCATAATACCAAAGTGCTTAAACTAGTGGCCTGATCATCCTAGATTTCATGGTCAGTCAAAGGAATAAAACATTCCTTCAAAAAGGGAGTCTTCCTGATCAGTCTTGTTTCTTTATCAGTTGATGATGAAGGTAACTAAACTTCTAATTTAGATTAGATACTTCATCTGAAAAGAGATGGAATGAATTGGAGCTTTGACATACACTTTGAATTGAGTTTCTAGATGAGTCAGAAGTTCACAAAAGGTCAGATTTGGCATGTCTTATTAGTTATTATTAATTTGATAATGTGAATATTCTGACACAGTTATGTTTAGTATTGCCAGGTTCAGAAGTCTACTAACAAAACTTCAGATGTGTTTTACCAAATTCTTGTCTGCAGAGAATGAAAGGATAAATAAATTGTTAGAAACTGTTAGGAACTACTGTCAGAATCTTTAGGAATTTGTTAAAAGAGATAGGACATGGGAAAAAGAAAAAATACTTTGAAATCTTTGGTTTGACACCTCACAAAAATATGTGCATTGATGACTGGGAAGTTTAAAATGGTTTTAGAACATTGTCATTTCAGACACAAACCATGGACTAGGCAGTAGTTGTAAACCCTAGAATGGAGGAAAATAGGGAGCACTTATTCAGAAATTTAATCCTGGAAAGTGTCACACAGCAACAGAATAGTGTATATTGGAAGAGACCTTTGGAGAGCATCTTGTCTAATGCACCTGATCAAGCAAGGTCAGCCAGAGCAGGCTGCACAGGACCCTGCCCATATGACTTTTGCATATCTTTAATATTTTGCAAATATCTCTTTAATTACTGTTTTCTTCAGTTAGGAATGATATGGAGAGCATTCTGTTTAGAGTTTTGTCATGAGATTCAGCTGAAATTTTTAGATGTGTTGGAACTCATACAAAAATTGAAATAAGTTTCTGTTAAGACTCCTAGACAACACATGGTTTTAGTAAAGACAGCACTGTGGTTGAATTTTAATTGGATTACTTTGTATAAATGAGTGAAAGGAAGTTTTCTTTCAAAAACATTTGAAAATATTTCAGAACAAAATTTTTATTTGTTTTCAGTCTCTGTATTGCTATTACACTGTCCAATTGCTACATTTCTGAAACAGTAGTTTTAATTTTTATTAAACTCATAATTTCAAATGAAATAAAATGATATCATCAAATCATATCTTACACATTACAAGAGCTATTGATTTGTTCTTTGGCAGTCAGGTACTTTTCTCTAGTGGAGTAAGAGAGGGGTCCAGCAAAAATATTCGGTCAAGACACTCACAGTAGAGCTTAAATAGGGAATAGGAAGTCCAGAAAATTCATTGCAGGAACCCAGCAAATTCCTACAGAACTGAAAGTATTTTTCTTTTTACTACAATTAGAAATTGTATCTTGAGATCAATTTAATTCAGTTTCTGACTTTCCTAATAAATAACTGTACATGTTAAAGAATATAAAAAATGTTCTATGATGATGAAGGGAAAGGAAAATGTATGTTTCTCAGGGTAAACTTGGCAAATTAACAAAAGGTCAAATAGTCAACAATATTATAATGTTGATGTTTAATACTTCATAAGAGTAAAAAAAAATTCTTGATTTTACTATTAGCCTGATATAAGGACAATCTAATTCAGCATAATTAAGACTGAACAATCATCTTCCATTTGTCTTGTGTGAGTTTAACTTTAGAGTTTCATCTACAAAGCCAAAATTTGATCTTCATTTATATGTTTCAGTGTAATTTGATTTACTATTTCTCCTGTTTTTCCACAAAATGTGGTAATGATGTGTATAAATTTGAATACATATTCAAAAAGCCAAAGAACAGATCTGAAGAATCCCTATTTGGCTGCACCTTGCAGGGCGTATCTATCTCTGTTAGAAAAATGTCATTTCCCATATGAGCTGTGCTAATGTGGTACTTGTCATCCTAAGCTGTTTTTTGCTGTGCAGTTGGTCAGCCTATTGCACCTGCAAACTTTCACTATAACCATCAAACAACCAGTTTATGTCATAGCTTTTCAGAGCTCCCATCATCCAATCAAGCTAAAAATACAAAAAGAAAGCAGTTTTTCTTGCAATATTACAGCACCCCTGCTCCTGCCCCAGATGGAGAGGAAATGAAAGTGTGATTTCAAAAATGGAAAAGAAAATGTGTGACAGACAGAAATGAAAAGGCTTTGTCTACAGCTGGTGAGACAATGAAGTGAAATGCTTTCCCATTGTCCTAAGCAATATGTGTAGGGTCAGCTATGCTATATTCCTTGAACATACTTCTTGAGCACAATTGGACAGTAAATAGAGAAGATTCACATAATTTCTACATGTGTATTAGCCTCTCAAAACTGCATGCATGCTTATTTTTTCACCTATGATTCTGACATCTGTGAATCTAGGAGGCCAATTGCAGCAACATAAAGATGACTCAGTCATCCAGACAGCAATGGTAATACCACAGGCAAGCGTTTTGTCTCTTTCAGTTCAGAAGAACACAAAGTTGTACTAATAAAGTTCTGGATTAATGGTAGTAAACTTCTAATAAGATATCAGGGGAAAAATATAATCAATGAAGTTAGAGATTGGAACAAGTATGCCATTGCTAGACATCAAAAAGCCACTGGGCAATGCCCTGAACAACCTGGTCTGCTTCTGACCTGTTCCGAGCTGTTTGTTGAAGGAGAAAACCTGAGATCCCTCCCAGCATTAAGTATTGCGTGACTCTGTGGTTACATGAAAGTAGATTACATCCAACTGTTTGCCTATTTGTTTGCAAATGCAGATGCCAAAGTCAACACCAATATTACTTCTACTTAAATGCTTGGTAAAAAATCTGTGTAAGTTTACATGGATAAATAATTTCTGATAATAACATCAGACAAGATGTCTAGGAAACATTTCTTGATGTTGCTTTGCCACACTCAGAAAACCATGCTCTTTCAGAGAACAGTTGTCTGCAGTTTTCTCAGTCATAAAAGAGAAATTGTCTTACTATGTAAACTGGAAGATGCCACCTCTCTGTAAATACAGTGATATAAAAATGCCTAAAAATTCCACCATATCTTTTTTTTTTCCTGAACCACTGCCTTTCATTCTACACTCAGGAAAAAAAAATATGGTTTGTCAAAATTTTTTAGTCAACTGACATCACAGACAACTAATTCCCTTCAATTCAATTCCATCTTTGAATTTTTAACCTACCATCTATTCAGCCTGAGCTGGAGCCCCCTCAAATAATGAAAGGGACCAAAAGCCTTTGAGTTTTTTCTGTTGTTCTAGACATTTATTTATTTTTCAAACAGTTTTCACATAAACAATATAATAGAAAGTATTGGCCTTAGAATATCATGGGAAGGCATATAATGTTACAGTAATCCCATTCATAATGTTAACTTATGTAGACAATTCTGTATGCAATGTTACTGAAATGAAGGGACCAAAAAAATCTGGTTTTACTGTTTAAGAGGTATTTATCTTCCATCTTTTTACCTACATGGAGTTACAGTATAAATCCAAAGACACAGCTGTTAAAAGTTTCTGGATCATTGCTAGAAGGGGAAAGAACACTGATTGTTGTGGTAATTGCTTGTTACCAACCACCTTCTTAACAGGATGCAAAGGATGAAGGCTTGCAGCCAGAGGACTTCTGCTGTTTGTGGAAGGTCTCATCTGAATAGGAGATTTCAACCATTTAGACATCTATCAAGTCAACACAGTGTAATACAAGTAAGCCAAGAGGATTCTGTGCTTCAGTGAGAATTTCCCATATATAACTCCTAGAAGGGCCTGCTGGACAACTGACTGGCTAGCATTAGGCAGCTAGAGCTAATGTTAAAAAACCCTAACATTATGCTCATCCTCCTTCAATGTAAAATGGAAGATCCAGAGGTCCAGGGCTTTAGTCTCAAGAAAAATTGTAGAATATATACTTCCACTATTTCCAAACATGCTATAGACAAAAAAGTTTCAGGAAGATATGAATTTAACAAAGTTAAACCAACACAATTGCCCTCAATATTGAAAGCACTGGTCTTGAAGAAAAGTAGAAAACAGTCAGTATAATGGACCCTGAAAAGTCCTTTCATAAGTCTTTTTAACAGACTCTCATTTCTATTCCCTCTGAAGCTGAGGATGCATGGTCTAGATGAATGTAAGGTTTAACTAAAACATCATCTGAACCACTGGATTCATCAGGTATTGGATCAATGGACTGACAATCATTTAGTGACTACTTACAAGCAGAGTAACACACAGATGGTATTGGTGCCAACATTTTTCCATATCTTCACGAAGACAAAATATCCATAGAGAAAATTTGCAGATTTTTCTGCCCTGGATTTTGCTATAATTCATTTAGTGAAAATTCAGTAATTTGAAACAGATAACTTTAATGACAATAGATAGTTTAATCTAAATGGAGTTTTGAGTACTCTTACTTCAGAAATGTGGTGGGAGATTTGATATTCCCTTAAAATATATATAACTCTCTGAGTATGGATAATTTAACCTTCTCCCACATGATTTTGGAATGATTATTTTCAATAATTACCTCAAGATAAGTGGCCTTCCATGGATAGATGAATTTAACTCAACCATCTTTCTTCATTTGAAAGTAGTACTTTCCTGTTGATTACAAATAAAGATGATAAACTTTGCAATAGGTAAATGTACTGAGGAAGAAAACTTATTCTTAGGCAAGGTAGTAACTCCCTCCTTAAATAGCCATGAGGTAATCCAAATCTTAATGGGAAGAAAGCCTAGACCTCCAATCCCTGAAAACGCTAACTCTGTAAGAACAAGGAGCAACTCTCCAACTGGAGTACATTGCAGACACACAGAATTTTCTGCTCCCTCTCCAAGAGCATATGGACCTATATGGCAGACAGTCTCGCCAAAGAATGCAGTAACTCTCTCTTCCTGGCTCAGAGTTTGAGGCAAGTAAAAGAGATAGAATTAAATGGGCCAATAA
>JAOXXN010000065.1:35342002-35352905 GCA_026770055.1 Myrmophylax atrothorax | reverse complement strand
CAACTACGAGGAAAATGTGACTTTTTTCTTTTAAAATAAAAATAACATTAATATTTATTAATATTAATATTTATAAGCTTATTTAATTTATTTAATTCAAACAGCTATCTGCATAAACACAAGTAACTTAAAAATATCTGATTTATCTTATTTGATAGGTAAAAATAAACCTAACTTGGTGTCTAGCATCAAAATCCACATTTTTATATGTCTGTCTATTTTCAGGGAAAACAAAAGCTCTAGAGACTATACCTACTAATTAAATACACTTCTAGGTAAACAAGATATTATTAGACGACCATTATGCAAACAGAGGAGATATTTTGTTAAATCTCCTGGTAGGTTTATCTGTCTGTATAGATTTTTACTTCATTTAATGTATTTATTTCAAAACTACATGTTAAAAAATGTTTGGACCTGACTGTTCCTGCACATCAGTCTGGAAACAGAGAGATCCTCTTCAGGACATAGTCTAGTGATTTGCATGCTTACTCCTTGATAGTTAAGATTTGATCCACTCTGATTACTTCCTTTCAAACTTTCATGGCAATATGGAAGCACCATATGGGTTTTACAGAGGAAAAAACTAATTATATACCATGCTGAAGAAATTCACCAGGTCTGCTGAAGGGATTTCCTGACTCAGCCAGCCAGCCTGCAACTGAACATCTTCACCCCCACAAGACAACTTTTCCTTCAGATCTGCCAGATGACCTGTAGGTATGGATATCCTTTGACTTATTTTAGTCTAAAATTGCAAGGTTAGTCAAGCAGAGTTTTGCTAACACTGGTCATTTTGACAGAAAAAAATAAGCGAGCATTCACAGAACAGTTCAGTAGGTAGATTGGAGAGGATGAAGTTCTGCCAGTGTACTCCATGACAAGTAATTGGCATAGAGAAATCTTCTACTGACACAGTTGCAGTGGAAAGAAGGCATGTGATCAAGCCCTGCATTTAAGGAAAAAATACAGAAACAGACAAAACCAGCATTGCCTTATTCTTTATGGAAAGAAGCAACCTTCATTTGGTGTTAAAGATATGATGCAAAAATGAAGTTTGCAAGCATAAGTTGAGAGTTTAGGATTTAACTTCAGTAACAGCAGACTCATAAGGTTTTGAAGCCAGAATACACCATAATGACATCCAGTCTGTTGTCCTGTGGAAAATATACCTTGACTTGACTGTCACTGACTGAGGGAAACAATTCTGCAAAATTCACATAGTGTTGGGAAGCTGGCTTGCACACTGTTGAAAATGGTCACTTGGTTTTATGAGGTGTTTCAGACACAGGAAACTGAAAACCTTACTATTTAAATCCTTTTTTCTTTTCAGTACGGATCGACCATAATTAGGTTAAATATATTCTAAGTATTCACAGTTCTTCAAAAGTCTGCTTTTGCAGGAAGTCCAAAATGTGCAAACATTTGCACTGTTCTTATATAAAAAAAGTTTTCAACTGCTGTGGTGATGTTCCATCATCAAAACATAGAGGTTAATGCTGAATATTAACCTCCTTAATTGTGTACATTTTAGCTCTTATACCACATAGGATACTATATTTGAAGTATCCTGCTGTTCAAAGACCTCCATAATACTGAACAAAATAAGGAAGGTTAATGACTCTACAATTTCCTGGCAAATGCAGACTGAAACAGACCTTTAATGCAGTGTTCATGCAGGTTTTGCTGTGTGAAAGATAATGCTGTGGGAATTGAGTCTGAGTAAAAGAATTAACATTGCTTAGCCTTTTAGGAAATGCCAGGAAAGTGTTTGAGATGGCAAAACTAGGCAGAGTGCCACTTTTTGCACAGAACACACCTTCCCAATATGACAAACTGTCCTGGTGTTGAACATTGCATTCCTGCATCTCACTGTGTACTTAATATTTGGGTTTGAACAACTACCTTACAGTTCCACTTCACTTGGTCACAACACGACTGAACAAAGCAGCACAAAAAATAAGCAGACAGTTATCCATTTCAAGCTTTTAATAAAGACTGGTTTTTTTTTTTCCCTTGGTTTTGGATGTAAACCTGACTTGAGCAAAACAAATTTAACACGTGAAAAAGTGGAGTAGACTAGCCAATGTTTTCCATTCCTGAAATCAATGTAGAGGCCTAGACGTATGCAAGCTGTTCTGTCTGAAGCATATGGCCTGGTGTGCCGCTTTTACAGATCCAGCATATTTTGCATTTTTTCACAACATGACATATGGGTTGTGTTTCAATTTTATTTTAAAGTCTTGTAGTTCTAAGGAAATCTCTGCCTCTGCTGTCACCTGCAACTGGGGAATGGCAGACAGAGTGATCCAGATGAATTGGAAACTCCTATGGCTCTTTGGAAAAAACAAGGCTATTGTGCCATCAAGCAATGAGTAGACACTGTCCTGCAACAGTGAATGTAACTGAGGGCTGAATGTTGACACACACACAGGGTCTGACACTGCAAGTACCCTTTATCCTTGATGATGAGCGGTGCCCAATAACTGAACTGAAATGATCTTCAGGTGCTTCAAAAGCAGAATCCTGACCCCAAAATTTCTGTTTCACTTTCACCTCAACAGATTTTAACTTTTTCAGTTTTTATTCCAGCCAGCATTCTGAAGACTCTTATATTGCAAGGTGTGATTCTCCAGTTTTTAACTTTCTGCATGTGTCTCTGGGAAAATCATCAGATAATATCAATACTCTGGTATTTGAAAGCAGAACACTACATGCTTATTTCACAATGTTGCTAAGTTTTAAACAGGGTTCGCAAATGAATTTTTGTTCCTTCAAGGTTTTTCATTGAAAGGTCAGAGAGAATTATTTTTCAGTGCATCAGACAGTTTTTCTGAAAGATATATTCACTCACTGGCTTAAGAGAAAACACCTGTAAGTACTATTACGGCCACAAAAGCAGTCAATTGCTGTGTGAGTTCTGAGTTCAGACTCTGCCAGGCTCAACTTCAATGATTTTACTGACTTTTAGTCAAGATTCATGTCATAGGAAAAGATTGACAGAAATCTGTATCTAGCAAACCAAAGAGGCAGAAAGACAAAAATGAATTGTGAGACAGGTGTTTCCTATTACAGTAGGGCTAACATTGTAATTGTTATGAATTGGAATAATTTCACATCAATAAATAATCAGTGAATATGGACCATTTTCATTTTTTGTTGGAGCCATCTCTTATAGCCATAAAATAAAGTCAAAAGTGAAGAGGACAAGAAAGCATCAGATTTATTTCCTAGAATCTTTATATGTTGTTTTAGATTGAATTTAAACCTGATAGATTAACATTTAGAATAGACATTGGGTTGTAGATTTGCATTTAGAATAGACATTGGGTTGACGCTCATGAGTAATATGCCTTGCTGACTCTCTTTTTGTTGGCCTCAAAAATTCAGGAGTGGGTTTCCACAAGTGCTGAGAACTACATCTTATATAACATAAGTTCTAACTTTTGCTTACCTTGCAGAAGTCAAAGTCAAGAAGAATGGTGTTAAAATTTCTAACTGTAGGAAAAAAGACATGCTCGCAGGTAAATATACCACCATTTTCATTTAAGAAAGAGCTGAATAAATTCCTTTGCATGGAAAACATGAAATAAATTATGTATTTGCACTTTGAAGAGTACAAATGAATGAAGAAATAATGGTAATATTAATAAATTAATAGAATCTTGTACACAAACTGTTAAGACCTAGTTTTGACCCCTAAATTATGTGCAAGGAAGGATGTGCTATTTATTGTACAGAAAATAGTGAAACTATGAAATGAAGCCTTATTTAAGGCTGTACCTTTTACGCTAGGTGATACTAATACCTAGCAGAGGAATAATAGTCTGCAGTTGGCAGCATCTGGCCTTGACTCCTGGCCCTTCTTTCTCCTGTCCCAGTTGAAAATTTTGTCTTTTGAACAAAGTGAAACAGCATTAACAGAAAAAACTGAAAGCACTTTGCAGGAAAACTCTTGGCATAGTTGTTAAGTATCTCTATTAACTGGCCTGAATCAGACAGAATACAAATTAAAGCCTTGATTGACAACATATCAAAGATTGCTTGTAGTCTTAAACATTGGTCCAACTTTTCACCCAAACAAGGTTCCAAACCTAAACAATCCAACTATTTTCCTCCTCAGGCAAGTCCAGAAACAAAACATCTGTCTTTTTTCTTTCTGGTTCTTTGGCAATGTCTTGCCTCTCTGTACCCATGGTTGGCACTTTGGGTACTGAGAGCATAGAGGACAGCTGTTTTCAATTCCTCCTCTTGGCACCATAGACTACATCTATACTCATAAATTAAACATTCCCAGGACCATTTTCGTCATGGAGGCCAGCTGGAACAGAGCATCTCACATCCACACTATTGCACTCTTTCCCCCTCCAACAGGGGTGACATCATCCAAACTGCCTAATAGAACTAGTCCTTGGCCTGTTGTAACTCCCAACTGTTCATGGTAATTGCCTGGGAGAGCCATAGTTGACCATGAGCCAGAACTGCACCAGAGAGTTTTTAGTGGATGATTATGTTTCAAAGGTCCAGCATGTTCTCTGCATGATTCTAACATAAATGCAGTTATATCATTCTTTGCCAGATATAAATGGGAATTGCAAGTCTTTCTTATCCCTGTGTAAGTCTGGAAGTATGTCCAGCTTTACTGCAGGCTAGGAGGATTAGACTGTAATCATGGCATTCTCCAAATCCACTTTTTATCAAGTTGTTCAAGAGAGAAATTTCTATTCTAACAAGTCTGGCAAAGTGACTAGCAATTGCAAGCAAGGCCCTATGTGTGTTTATTTAAATTGGTACCACATTACTAGGTATCCTACAGTTTTAAGTCTGCATGTTAAAAACCTTTTCCTGAAAGGCTCTATTTTCAAGTCTACGAGCTCAATTTACACTTCCATTTTTGCACCTGCATCTTATATTTTGAATGCATATCTGGATATTTTTGACTCTGATGAGTTCATTGTTTGTGAAAATTATGTAGTGGAGACCTATAAGTACTACATTTTATTGTATTTCACTCCTCTCAAGACTGAGAGTTTCTGTGATTCATTAGTTTCAGCTAGCTGTGCAATTTCACAGCTTGTGCACAAAAATGGAAAATATTAATTAGCAATATTCTCTTTGTTTGTTTAAGAAAAACATTACAAACTAGTTGAAATGTGCTCCAACATTTTCCTGTACTTACTCCAATGTGTAGAGGAAAATTGCTGGTAGTGTTAGAAAGTATTGAAAAGATTAAATATAGATATCTATCCTTGAGGAATGTAAATTAGCATGTTTTTAATTGATTGCAATGTTCAGGGAAACATTCCTCAAAGAAAATTAGTTTTAGAGCAGCATGTTTTGACAAGAGCATGTGTTAATTTAAAAATCTGTGATCAACTTAAAATAGGTTTTAAAGACAACAAAGAACTATTTCTAATACTCTAGGAATGAATTAGGTCTTTTAAGCATGTTTTCTCTGGAATTTATTCACACAGTATATAGAAATTGCTATAACCTTCCAACCTTTTTAAGGAGAATTCTTAAGGGCATATTTTAATCTCAGTTGCACTGGAATGAATAGAATACTTTTTTTTAATAACAGAGTTACCCCCAATATGTGCCAGTGTAATTGAGAACAGAATTGAGCACAGAAATGCCTGGCCTGAAAGAAAAATCTAGTTGACTTAAAACTGGAAAAACTAAGGGACTGCTTGTTTGACAGGCTAATCCATGGCACCTCAAACCCTGAGTGGAATTTTAAAATGTTCATTTATATTACGTTGCTTTTTCATTTTGTATTTCAGAAGTCTCTTCTCTCATCGACACAGGTGGATTTCCATCCATTTTTGCACACTTACATTAATCCTACAGCACACAGAGATGGGATGGTAAGAATGAGCCAGCTGATGCTTGGTGAAGCTGCTAACTTAGTTTGCTCTTATTTAATAAAAAACCCCCAAAACAAAACACAGAATTCCTTAGGATTTATTCAATAACACATGCAGACTGCTTTCATCTTTCTTAAGGAGTAAGGGCTTAGAAATAGGTGTACTGGTGTACCAGAACATCAAGAACTTTTCTGCAGTCTGGAGTTAGATTTGTATGCTCCTGAGAATGCTCCTTTGCTTTCAATTTCATGCTAAGAAAGGCTTCTTCCCCTTTTTTGGCTTGTCTAAATCTCATCTGACCTTCCCTATGTGGGAGAAAGGGTGTGCTCTGTCATACTGCTTTTTTAATACTTGGCAATGTAGGAAATTCTGTTTGCAGTGAAAAAAGTCTAAACAAAATCAGAGTCAATGTCACCTCCTGAAGAATGGAAGTCCAAACTTTTTCCAAAAATTGACCTATCCCTCTGTATTAGTTGCTGAAAGTTGTGAGATACAAGAAGAATTCTCACAAGAATAATCATGGAAGCATCTCTTGTGGTAAAAGCTAGTCTTAATCTAATTACAGCGGAATTTCATTTTATCTAGTGGTATGGTCTGAATGTTCACTCAAACTACATTAAATGAGTCAAATTTTTCAATGTGCCTAAATGTGCTAAATCTTCCTCAGTGTGATTATAAGCAGCAAAACTGCTGTGTTTTCAGTTCTCCAGGCTGAAACAAATAGGTTACACTGTAGATGACACTGAATTCATTATGTCTGTATTGTAGAACAGCTGTATGAAGTATAAATCAACAAATAAGATGTTCTTTATATGCATGATCTCATAAAACTCAATTTCCAGTTTTCTTACAGAATAAACAAGGAATAGCTACAAGCTGATTTGAAAAAGTGTACACACAGCATAGGACTAGATAAATTATGTATACCAAGTCATGAATGTTTAGATTTCTTTTATTCCTATTCTTAAGCATTGCCAATAAATAAAGGCATTTTATCAATTTGCTCAAAAAATAATTATTCCTTTCCTAAGCACTGGCAGTGTGCCTGATATCAAGACACAAAAGACATCTTGTGCCTCATGAATATTCAGTCTTCACTTGGCACTGTCTCACACAACATCCTTGTCTAAATTGGAGAGACATGGGCCACTCAGTGAATAAGTAATTGGCTGGATGGTTTCACTCAAAGAGATGCAGTCAACTGCTTGATGTCCGAGTGGAAACCAGCCATGATTGGTGTTTCTCAGGGAACAGTGCTATTGGGACCAGTGCTATTCAACATCTTAATTGTTAGCAAAATGGACAGTGGGACTGAGCATACCCTCAGCACCTTTGTCAGTGATACCACACTGTGTGGTGCAGGCAACACAGTGGAGGAAAGTGATGTCAACCACAGGGACCTTGACAGACTTGACAGGAGGGCCTATGTAAACATGATGAAAAACAAGGACACTGGAAAGCTCATGGTTCAGGGCAATCCCAAGCACAAATACAGGTTGGGTGGAGAATGGATTGAGAGAAGCCATGTGGCAAGGACTTTGAGGGTGCCGGTGTATGAGTACATATCCGAGCAATGTGTGCTTGCAGCCCAGAGGTCAGCTGTATCCTGGCATACACCAAAAGCACTTGACCAGCAGGTCAAGAGAAGTGACTCTTCCCCTCTACTCTGATCTCATGGGACCCCACCTGGAGTACTATGTCAGGCTCTGGACATGATGTGGACTTGTTGGAGTGAGTCCAGGTGAGGGCCACAAAGATGATCAGAGGGCTGGAGCATCTCTTCTGTGAAGACAAACTGAGACATTTGTGGTTGTTCAGCCTGGAGAAGAAAAAGCTCCAATGAGACCTTATCACAGCCTTCTAGTACCTAAAGGGGGCTACAGGAGAGCTAGAGAGGGGCTTTTTACAAGGGCCTATAATGACAGGACAAAGAGTAATGGCTTTAAACTGAAAGTGAGTAGATTTATATAAGCTATTAGGAAGAAAAATTTGTATTGTGAGAGTGGTGAGGCACTGTAATGGGTTAATACAAGTAAAAACAAAGCTTTGCTTCTTGCAGCCCCAAGGTTACTTCCAAGACAAGCCATTTTATTATTCTATGATTCTTGAAATGTCTGCAGAAAGCAAAACAAATGATTTGAGAATACAGTTGAAATGAAAAATTAAAAATAGTCTACATGTTCTCAATTAATTGTTAACTTCTCATATTGATGTAGTCAATAGTCTTGTCAATTATTCCATTATATGCCTCTTTTTTTTAAACAGAGGGATCAAAGAAAATTTAGTAACACAAGTATGTATTAAAAGACATCTTCACCTTGCTCCTGATATCTGCATTTTAATGAAAAGTAACTACTGTCTTTTTTGATTAATGTATTCTTATAGTAAATAATTACATAAATTACATTTTGAGTTACAAAAGAGCAATTTCTGTCCTCATTCGTAATTCAGAAAACACACAGATTATGCTTTCAGGTGGTAAAAGCTTCAGGGTTTCCTGGCTCTCTTTTGTGTTACACAGTCTTGCAGAGTGCTAAGGGCTGACAGATGCTTATCAAACATTCATGTAAACACTGCTATCAAAGCTGTGCTTTCTGGTACTGGCTCCACACAAGAGGGTCAGCAGGAAACATAATTAAAGGAAGGCCATAGACAGAAATGTCATGCCACCAGCCTTTGCTATGTCAGAGGACTCACATAGTGTTCTCTCTAGCAAAGAACCATAGTGCTAGAAAAACCCCCAAAAATACAGAAACAAGGAATGGAATTTTTGAAAGTGCTCATGTATTTTAGAGTACATATGTCCAAAACACAATTTCTCCCAAGCTAGTTGCATACTTTTTTTTCAAAACATTGCCAAATTGTTAAGATAAAAAAATCCAACAAAACAACCTTTGCACTCCAGTGCCTCACTTTAGACATTTGCCTTATACTTAATATTATTACATTATTTATTATTAACAATAGATCCTCAGTAATTTTTTCATCTGCATGCCAAAAGATGGGAGATAAAAAATAACAAAAGGGATCATTTTAAGGCCCTGAATTCACATTCAAAGCTTATTGAGAAACTTACTGTGAGAACCACAAAAAGTCTCATGTACTGCACTGTAATATTCACTATTAGCACAAACTGTAGTGCCACTTAAGGCACAAAATCTGCTAATCAGGGTAAAGCAAAACAACTAACTTCTATTCTCAGATACAAGCAGGATTAGCAGTCTGCTGGTAAACCAGGCATTTGAGGTCATCTAGGAGAAGAATTTGTCTTGCAATCAACAGAGCCTAGGATATCAAATGTCTTTCTGTGTTGCAAACTTATCAATTCCATACTTTTCATATGAAACAAGAAGAGACAGAAAAAGACAGAAAAATAGATCAGTGCATAGCAACATCATGTAGAATGTTTTTATGACTCTAGAAGTATTAACCTGTATTTTATAAATAAATATTTCACTCTTGATGTTTCAGTATATCTTTGTAGTTAAAGAAATTCTGAAGTTAATTAGCATCCTTCTTAATAACTGAACTAACTAAGAAGTCAATGTGAAAATAATATTATGCATTTAATGTAAAATGTACTTTTGAAATAGACACCTGAACTCCCTTACATAACTCTAGGATAAAATTGTTTTTATTAGTTTCTGAGAGCAAGTAGAGCTCAGATTTAGGATTTGGATGAAAACGGAGCAGAGAAAACAATAGCTCTGACTGTATTTTGGTTTTATCATTTTCCTTTCTTCCTTACAATCTTCTAATACCTTATCTTTTTGTATAGTATTCCTGTTTGTTTTGACACTTTAAGTCTTGCATGATCATGTTCTGCATCTAAAATTTTACAAAGGTACACCAAAGCCACTTATGTTACTCAAGCTGATCAGTGATTTCTGGAGCTATAGTTATATAAATATTTATGTAAATGAAAAACCATTTGTAATTTTGAATTTATTATTCAAAAAGAGTAAAGGAAGTGTATTCCAATGTGATCAGAAGCAAATAAATTGAAGATTAGTATCACCTAAAAACTTTAAAATGACACATATAGGAATATATCCACTTTGATGCAACATCAAGATGAAAAATTGTTGCTGTGTCAGCAGATATTAGAGAAAAATCCATGAAGAACAGATTATAAGACAAATTACTGCTTCAAAAGTATTGTCAGACTAAAAAAACCCCAACCCTTACCATCTGACATCTTATTTTGTCTTTTGTTTTCTTTTATTTCTATTTTTTTTAATGTAGTAGTGAAAATTTGGGGGTTATGTTTTGAGTTGTAAACTCTCACCATAAATTTATTGCCTATATATGTAAACAGTAGTTTTTGTAGTAGTACCAACACATGAAGAGGACTGCAAATATAAACAAGCTTGCAGTTAGCCTTTTTTACTCACACTTCATAATAACATTGAAACAACTTCTATTCTCTCAAATGGTGGAAATACTGTAAGACACAGAAGACTGGCTCTCAGCAGAGGCAATAGGGAATACAACTCTAGCTCTGTATTTTTTCAGGTACTGGTGCGCATAACATCTGACACATCTACTTTCATGTTGTTGTCTGGCTGTCTGCCGTCCACTGCTACATCTTCTATAGCAACACAAATCCAACTTTACAAGCCCCTATAATAGCCTTCTTAATCCTTCTCAGTTTGACAGGCTGAGAAAATAATAGGAGTAGAAAATAATAACCAACCATGCAAATAATGCTTTAGAGTATGTCAGATATGATACTTGTTATGGGTTCACCTAGGTGGGCCTAAATTTAGGTTTTAAAGTTCAGACTAGGCCTGGAATTTTCAGGTGACTTGAGCTGGGCTGGGCTAGCTAACAGCTGACTTCTTCTAACCAATTATATTATATTCCATACCATATTGACATCACCTCAAAAGGGGTAAAATCCAGTGTGTGGGTGTGGCTTAGTCAGTTGTTTCCCAGATTTGGTCCCAGCAAGACACGCTGTGCTGTCCCAGGAGGGACCAGAGGCCCAAGCCCACAGCACCGGCTCACCATCATGTTATCTTAGGGAAGTAAAA
>JAOXXN010000065.1:35309959-35320933 GCA_026770055.1 Myrmophylax atrothorax | reverse complement strand
TGCTGTAAAAATACTTTTTTCTTTTACAGAACTTTAAAAAAATTAGATATTTAAGAAGAAAACTTACCTATGAATTAAAACCCATACATTTTATGGGCATTCTATTTCCTAAACAATTTCCTCCTGCATATAGGCAAAATTCTATTCTACTAATAGAGACAACTTATTTACCCTTACATGTATGCTTTTTATCGGTCCAACTCTTTCACTTTGACTGGTCCATAGGTGATTTAATTCCATCATTAAAAGTTTCAGGTTTGTAAATGCCTTTTTTTTCTAAAGTACTGTCTCAGCTTGATGTTTTAAACTCTCTGATCCAGATCTCAAAAGATACATATGCACCTGTCTCTCCACGTTCCCAAAGTCCCAAAGTGTCTAGGGCTGCTTTTCAGCTGTTACTCAAACCTACAATTACATAAATCTTGGTGTTTAATCTTCTGTGTGCCAACATTTGCAGAAATATTTTCATGCTGAAACTGCTCTACAGCAAAATACCTCCTTAGAATCATAGGTTGAGCCAAGGCTTAAGAGTGTTCAAAATTATTTCTCAAATTGCCTGGGAATACAATTCTGTGATACTGTGGTCTGATCTTGATATTATGTTAAAAGCAATTCTGATGTTGATTAGCAATGCTAGTTGATTAAGATAAAAAGAGGAAATTCAGGTGCACATGGAAGAACAGGAGACTGCCTACAAAAAGTGTCTATCAGGACACTAATAATCTAACAATAAATGCAAAAGAGGTGTGTAGCAAGAGGATGGAGAGCAGTCAGAAGGTTTCAGGAGTTGTCTGGGATCCTGCCATTACATAGGCAAATCAAGACAGCTCTCAAAGCATTCATTACATGAGAGCTTTCTCAAACTCGACTCAGTTATGTACTTGATATAGTGATATTTCAGATGCTACAGTAGAAAAGACTAAGTAATAGCTATGGAAAGACATTAACTTAGCAGACAACTAGATTTTGAAGATACTATTACCAAAGATCCACTTGTCTCTACTTCGCTTTTGTGCTGCCATCCCAAAAACTCTGATGATACTTGTTTATCTGAATTGCCTTTTGTCTTTGATCAAAAGGTCAATTTAAGCAAGATTAGTTTAAACTGAAGTTTGAGACAACTAATTGTATTTTATCTAAAGTAGAACTAGTGAGCATTTCATTGACAGGATGTGATCTTGTTCTAGAAGGGTACCAAGCACCTTTTCCACAAGGGCAATATTTCAGACTTTCCCATTTTATAATTTGGCAGGAACATTTCAGGCAGAGTATTAGCTTAGTTATACTGTTTCTGCTGTATGAACTACTTATTTCTGCCCATCACTGCATAGCACTTCAGAGGCTGGAAAGTTAATAGAATCTTGAATGACACAAAGTTTCTGAAATATTTACTATATATTTCAGTAATAAATATAGCACATAATTTGTTTCTAGTTTTCATCTAGCTTTGATAGAATAACTTTTATATTGCAATAGATATGTATCTGATGATTCATATTCTATTTTGCATTTTTATATAGCTATAACTTTACATATTAGAATACTTTAGGCATAGCTATGTATACAACAATAATTTATATATATTCATCTAAATGCATGTATGTGTTTTTTTAAAAAATAGTTTGTGGTATGATAGGAAAAAAAATCCATCACAAATTTGCCTTTGGTTTGAGACCACCTTAAGCCTACTGCAATTACGACTAGGCTCATCAACTCCCTGCATAATTTCTTCTTTCCTATTGTCTCCTTCTGAACCTTTATTCACTTAAATATACATTTATTTCAAGAAGAATCAGAAGCTTGTACATGCCTTATCATCAGTAACCAAAGATATTTTATAGTGCAGCTGTGAACATTGAAGAAGTGCAAGTGTGCACACATATGTGCTAAGAGAATGTGAGAACTTGTACTGCATATGAAGTAATAAGCACAGCAGCACAGCAAAACAGCCTCACTTTGGCAGTTTGCTTTCCTTCAGCAATTTGTTGGCCCAGTTCATGACAGTTATTTACATTCATTTCAAGCCAGGGGGAAGAACAAAGCTTGAAAGACCATTTGTTAGTATGAGTTTTCATTCCTTAGAAAATGTAAATAGAATGGAACATATTACTTTATTGTATTTTTTTCAATGGAATGATAATTATATTTAATCATTCTTACAATGAAAATACTTCACACACATTTGAAAAGAACTTATGTTGAACAAAAAGGTGTGTTTTTTTAATTTGAATTTATTTAGGTGCAAAAAACCCCTAAATATCATGGAACAAGAAATTTATTATTTTAGGTGACGTTTATTGCTATCTTAACAAAATAAAAATGTGTGTGAAGTTACAAGCCACAGAAAATAAAACACAATTGGTGATGAAATATTTCTAGTAGCAAAAAAAAAGAAGAAAAAAAGGTTTCTATAGTAATGCACTACTATTAATTTCTCTTCAATCAAAAAAGATTCCCAAGAATGAGAACACTCTGTAGCAAAAATAAATTCAAATATATTGTAAAGGTTTCATTCTGTACATTTCTTTTACTATTTCATTTTATAAGACTTCAAAACTATAAATGAAACCAGGCTCTAAGTTATACTGGCTTGGCACATACAGAAAATAAAGCAGCATCTGTACTAAAATAAGGTACGATCATAAAGGTAAAGAAAGAGTGAAACAGCCTGAAAAATACAAGCTTTGTTAATGAAATGCAGAAACTCACAAATGAGTACAAAACCTAACACTCTTTGGGGATAACGCAAAAATTCACAAAATCGATTAGAACTGATTCTTCAAACTTTACTTTTTTATCCTGTGCTGAGTTTGAATACTCTTCTCCCTTTTGCATCTGAAGCTAACAACCACCACCCTGCTGTGATAGGATTGTAACCTACTGATATGCGCAGTTGTTGGTGTGACCTCGTTACAGAAAGGGTATTTTTTTACTTTATTTGTAATGTTATTAACTTTTCCACCACTTCAAAGGACTTTTCCCCAAAACTCCGAAACTGCTGATATTTAACAAGAATTAAGAAAGTGAACTAAAAGCTCTTAGTGAATGTTTAGCTAAGTTTTTACTACCCATTCCTTGACAAATTACTGCTCTATAAATTCATCATGAAAAGTAAATTATTATTGATCCACTGAATATATACAATGCTTGCTTCAACCTCTTGCTCAGTCTTATCCTCCCCAAAATCTCTAGTAACGTCCAAAAATGTTTGTTTGTTTGGTTGGTTGGTTTTTTCTTCTATTTAGATAGGTGATTGTCAGCTTGTGTGCCAGGTTAACTAAGGAGAGCAAGTACAGTAAAATTGTAACCATTATTTTCTGCTTCAACATTTTAGTAAACTGCACTTAACTGTTCACTTGACTCTCTCAGCTTATTTGCTTTACCCCATTAAGTTCCATAAATTGTAAAAACTTGTCTGACAGTATCATTCTCCAGCTTTGATAATCAGTGAAAAATAGCTCCTGAGACTGTCTCAACTTCTGCCTTAGGAAAAGGATTGTGCCTCCAGAACAAATAGTATCACATGACCGCAACCACAGTTGTGTGGTGATCATAGAATAAACCAACAATATCCATCAGGATCCCAGCGAATGAATCCTAGAAGGACTTGACAGCAGCTTCAAGAAAATCTCTTGTTTTCCTTCTTACACATCTGACAATATTAACTTCTGATAATATGCAGTAGTTTTTCATTTCTCTATGCCCATCATATCAATATTTTATTGAGCATTTTAGAAGCTTTATCTGAGCTCTGCATGATATCTCATACACACTCTTGATGGATTGTAGGTATATTTTTCCTAGATGAATGCTTGTGTGTGAGAACTAGCTTCTAGGAAGTATATCTCAATGTCTTCCCTTAATATTTCAGGCATAGATCTGTAGCTGGGTAAGCAAGAAAGCTTTTCTGGGTTCTGCAACAAACTGCAGGAATTTTGTCTATACAGATGTTAAGTTCATGCAGTCCTGCTAACTCCTTGCCTCATGTACTACTCATCAGTATTGAATGTGCCTCAGGTGTTCTGTAGGGGTTTTTTCCTTTTTGTAATGTCATTCCTGTAATATAAAGTTTTCCCCCCCTCATACATGTCTGTCTCCCTGAAGTCTAAGCACACATAGTGGGTGCTTCTTCCACTAAAAAAAAATATACTAAATAAACTAATTAAAACATATTAAAAAAAAATCCCTGTAAAAGTAACATCTATCAGGTAGGAAAATCACCCTGTGTTTATAACTTGCCACACACATGCATCTTTCTCCTTTGATCCCACATCATAAAGCTATGCATTGAGCTATCCATCTTCTCTTGGGGAAAGGGATACAAGAAAATTTTAGTCAAAGAGATTTAAACACAACCATAATGGATGATTCTTGTTGTGAGGTAGTTCTATGTTGTTTTGTCATGGTCTGACATTATGCTGCATTTGCAATCTTCACAGAATAAGAGGATTCCTGACTTGAAAGCATAAATTCCTGCAGCTGAAGGCAAGAACTTAATAATGCATCTGTAATAACTGAGTGAGTGTTACAGTTGTTGTGGATCAAACACACAAAGGACTAGTAATGCTGGGGTTTGCACTTGCACTGCAAATAATGGGTGTCTGTTAGAAAAAAGGAAAAGAAAAAAAGGCACAAATACCTATTTGAAAAAAACCCAAACCAGTTAAAATGTATTTTTTTTTGTCACAGATAGAAAGCACCAGCTGCTTGAGATATCAAAAACACATTTTATTTTTTAGTTTATTTTGTGTCTATATTGCAAGGTGTGCCAGAATCTGCAAATTCTCAGAAAATTAATGTTTCTGTATAAGAGGCAGGAATGCACATATTAATTGAACAAAATAAGTATTTTCAATCATAGGAAAAGAACACTTGTTGTTACAGCAGTTATTGTATTAGATAGTACCCAAAGACATTAGTGGTTAGAATAAAAACACAGACACATAAAACTTTATAATATGTGTCTGTGATGAATTTACTTGTGGGTTCTGGAAGGAAAAGTTCTCTATAGCAATATGGAAATCGGGGTAGCTCAGAAGGTCTAGAGGTATTTGCACTATATCATGACTTATTTTTTTATATGTTCATCAAAATATATGAAACTGAAAGATTCTGAGTTGATCATAATACTTTCTGTTTTGATAGTTCATGGTTCTGACAGCCAAATTCAGTATAATAGATTAGTACTGCATTTCTTTACCATATAAAATATTAATATGGTTGACTAAATTTCTCTTCTAAAGTCTATATAGCCCAGAGATTATTAAGAAATCCTGGTTTTGTCTTCAGGGGGTTCAGTTTCCCTTCCATACCTGCAGATAGCGTTTGTGCACTCAGCTTTTGAAGGATGGATCTTTTTCAAAGCGAAGAGAGAGGAATGCTAATAAATCACATCTTTATGAAATATTCATTAATTCAGTGAGTTCTTTACAAGGCTGCTGCCAAGGCAGTGCAGGGTGACGAATTACATTTTACACACAGAGGAAATGGTTGACAAGATACATTGTCTATATAGAGGGTTTCCTGAATAGTCACATACAAAGCTAACCAACAAAAGTTGTTTACACTATTAAGCAAGCAAGACAAAAATGTAGCTGTGTATATCTCTGCCAAGTCCCAGTACCTCCTCTTTTATGAAGAGTTTTCCTTCCTGGCTTAGTTCTACTTCGTAACAAATTTTGTTCTTATGAAGTGCATCACTTGGAATGCCAGTGGAATGAAGTCAGATGGTAAGAAAAAAAGAGCCAGCCTAGTGGCCTTTGTCACATCTCACAAGAGGATGAGGACTTGCCTTAAGGTCTCTCTTATTCATGTGTCAGCAGCTATCAGCAAGACACTGCACAAAAACAAACTGAATGTTCTTTCACTAGAGACTGAAATGGAATCTCTTTCTTGATTGCCTCTTTCATCTCTGTAGCACTCTGAAAGCAACCCCTGGGTAGCAAGGACACTGGAATCAGTGTGACTATGCTCCATCTTGCCCACAACTGTGCTCTAATACAACATCATGATAGAGAATGGTGTTCTTGTGAAAACACTCAAAGGACATATCTTTCATTACAAGGTACATATTTTTTGGCTGGCTCAGTAAAAGAGGAATGACAGGATTTACAAAGACTCAAAGGCAAAGTTTGCAGAAAGTAGCTATTATGATGTAATGGAGCTCTTTCTATTCACTGGAGCATACAAATTGTTCAAGAACTAGGTTTTGTTCCAGACATGAAAGAAGACAAGATACAACGACTGTGACTTAATGAGATTGTGTCTATTAACTCATCTAGGAACTATGCAGATCATCTTAATTATTTCCACTTTCTGGAGTGCAAACTCCACCATATTAAAAACCTACACTCTCCGGACATTTAACAGGGTGTTTGGCAGACTTATCACCCCCTGTGTACATGAAGGTGAAGGGGTATGTTGAAAAAAGAAATGTCTCCAGGTCATCACAATGCTTTTTTATTTTGTTGATCCTGTGACTATTGCTGTAGGGGGTTTTTCAGTTTATGTCTTGTGCTGGTTTAAATGTAAACCAGCAGGAGAAACAAACTCAACACAAAAGAGATTGTAAGTCAGAGCTACAATTTAATAACAATATTAGAATAAATACAATGGCACAAAGATAAAATGGTTTTAACCCACAAAACCCAGAAGTATGACTCAGCACCCTGGGGTACAAACCCCACGTGGCTCCATTAAGTCCAAAGTAAAAGGAAGCGAGAAACCTGTTTGTGCAGATGATGGTCCCAGTCTGGTTGAGAGTGGTGGTCACAGTCTGGTTGAAAGTGGTGGCCTCCTCCTGTTGAGGTCCTGCTCCTTTTCTGTATCTGGCGAGTGGTTTCCTGAGGTCTTTGAACCCCCAGATTATGTACCTTCAGGTCCAGGTGGGAGCATCCAGTACCTCCCCCACGGTGGGGAGTTACACAGTGGGTCATCTGACTCTGTGAGTCATGGGGTATTTTGGAATCGTTGATGGCCCATTAGCAGACATGACACCTCAGGCTGGGTGTTTAGGTGCTAACGACTCCCTGGAGGGGAGTTATCACAGCTCTTATCTCACAGGTGTCTTTCACACCCAGCTCACACCCTGAGGAGTTGAGTGTGCCCTGGGCTGCTGCAAATGCTCCATTGTTCTTGGGAAATGAATAGAGGGGGTAGAATACAGAGCTTTGGTCTCCCCCACACAGTGATAAACTGGTCCTACCTGCTGAACTAGGACATGTCTCCATCTTATAATTTGAAAATACACAATTTGAGAAGAATAAGGTTTTCCTATCCTGAAAATAAACTCTTTTTCATTTTCATATTAGCCCTGTTTCATTTAGTCATAGAATGGTTTGGGTTGGAAGGAACCTAGTTCCAAACTCCCACCATGGGCAGGAATGCCACCCACTGGAACAGATTGCCCCTTCCAGTGATGAGGCATCCACAATTTCTTTGGTCAACCTGTTCCAGTGCCTCTGCACACTCTGAATAAAGAATTTGTTTTTAATGTCTAGTCTAAATTTCTCTCCTTTTATTTTAAATGGTTTCATCTTGTCCTATCACTTCATCCCTATGCAAAAAGTTCCTCTCCTCTTTCTTATAAGCACCCTTTAGGTACTGGAAGGCTGGAATGAGGTTTCCCTGGGGTCTTCTATTCTCCTGGCTGAACAACCCCAAACTCTTCATATGAGAGGTGCTCCAGCCTTCTAATCATCTTTGTGGCACTCATCTGGACTTGCTCCAACAGATAGGTCCATGTCCTTCTTACGCTGAGGATCCCAGACCTGTCTGTAGTACTCCAGGTGGGGTCTCATGAGAGCAGAACTGAGAGGCAGAATTACCTCCTTCAGCCTGCTGGTCACTCTTCTTTTGAAGCAGCCCTGGATACTGGGCTGCAAGTACACACTGTTGGCTCATGTTCAGCTTTTCATCCACAAGAACACACAAGTCCTTCTCCACGGGGCTGCTTTCAATGAGTTCTTCTCTAAGTCTGTACTCATGTCTGAGGATGCCCTGACCCAGCTGCAGAACAGATATTCACAAAATATTCTGACTTGGAAAGGCCCCACAAAGATCATCAGGAACAACTCTTAAATGAATGACCCTTATGGGAATTGAACCCACAATCTTGACATTATTAGCACTATGTTCTGACCAACTTGTATTTATTTAGACTAGTTGAATTTCATGAGGTTCTCATGAGCCCGTTTCTCAAGTTTGTCCAGTTTCTCTGGATGTCATCCTTGCTTTCTCTTGTGTTAATTGCACCGCTCAGCTTTGTGCCATCTGCAAACTTGCTGAGAGTGCAATCAATCTCACAGTCTATGTCATTGTTAAAGATATTTCTGTAAATAATGTTTATGCTTGATTTCAAGAGTCTTAAAAAAACCCCAAAGCCCTGAGCATTGCCTTCTGTAGTGGGTAGGGAGGAACAGTTATGAGGCCCTATCGGTATTTGGAATATTCTTGTCTTAGCTCTTTCACAAGTAGCCAGTGTAGTTTTACATCTGGTGGCTGATGTGAAGATTTTGAATTCTGAGTTAAGTTTGTGATGGCAAACACTGTACACTTGATTTTTTCACAAGAAATCTAGAATTACACGCTAAAGATCAGATCAGACTATATCGCAATCTTAAGGCACAGCTTGAAAGGGTTTTAAGACTGCAGTACATTTTAAAGTGCTCACCTGAGGCCAAATTCAGCTGAACACTAACCATTTTGTTTTGACATACATATAAAAATTTGATATAAATATAAAATACCTTCTGTCTTCAAAATTAGGGTTTAAGAAAAAATAATTTTTAGTAACAAGTTAAAATGACTTAAGGAACAAGAGAGTAAGGTATTTATTGTTATTGTTTCATTTTCACATCCTTATGGGTTTCTCTTAACCCATTTATTTAAGAGAAAGAAAATGTAGTCCCCTAATCATTTTAAGTCAAGTTTTCCTGAACTTTTTCACATTGACATTCATGAGAATTAACTAGCAAAATTTACAGGCACACCATCTATAGTAAAATGGCAAACACTTCCCTTTAAATAGCAGGGTCATCAGCATTGAATGTAGACAACACTATTGAAATGTATGATAATTAAAAATAAGAAGTTGAAGAAGGAAGTCTAATGGGAAATGTTCTGTAATTTGTTTCAGTTTCTAAGGTCCATTTTTAACAAATTCAAGTAAACTTACATTTGAATCCTTTCCACTCACCAGGGAACATACATCATTGAAGTATCACTGAAGCATGTCATCTGGCTTTTCCTCCTCTCCTAATCTCCCCCATCCTTGAAATGTCCCCTGTACTGAGGTTGTGAATAGAGAGGCAGGGGAACAAATTTTTATATCCATATGCCTTCAAGCATTTGTGGGAGATTTTTGTTCCCTTGACACCAGCTAGGCTGGACAAACAGCCAGGAAATGTGTCCCTGAACCTTCCCTCTTCCCTGCTGAGTGAAGATAGTCCTCACAGGACAAATTAAATCCTTATGCCCTTTACCAATTTGACTGTAGAATTCTCAAATGAAATAGGAAGTTAAATAACAATTAGCCTTCTCATAGATTTTACATGTTTAAAGCAAAAAGAAGAAATGTATTATTTGGTCAAATTAAATTTTTCTCCAGATTTAATTTCTTTCTATATGTCTTTTAGTCTTATTATACAGGTTAATTGAGGACTTTTGAGTTAAGGCTTATGATACCAATATTCAAATATGCATATTTGTTATTGACACTAACATACTTCTTCCCTTGTTTTACTTTGTGAAATGGCTACTGTGAATCTACAGTACCATTTTGATAGTATTTTGCTCACACATACTTATGATGCTAAGCTTATTTCAGTAAATTCAAGGTTTGAGGCTTTTTGACTCAGCTCTAAGAGGTGAAGCTGTAACCTCACAAGAACCAGAATTCCATAGTCTTTTTCCAGATGATAGCAGTATCATAATCAGCTAAAGACATGGACCTGCACACCTCAAATCCTGAAAAGTGTGATGTAAGCTTTCCTTTTCCCTTTTAGCTCTTGGTCAGAAATGTAAATTGGCCAAATTAACTTCCAGACCTGATTAAGAAATCCATCTCATAACATTTAGCACTAGTTCTCCCAACATTTGCCAATTTCTGCAATGACACTGAGTTTTGAAAATCTGAAATGCGGTCTAGGGAAGGCTCATGGACTTACCTTACAGCAGCATCCCTAACGCCACAGGTCAAGAAAGATGTAACAAAAAGATCAGGGCTAGCAATGAGGGAAAACTATGCCTCTCGAACTTTCAATGGCTTTCTAAGTAATGACTTTGCTAAAAAAAAAACTAATCAAAAGAAGATCCAGGTGTTCACATATTTACAGCATATTCACCTGCAGACAGCAGAAGACACAGGTGCCTTCTGTCATACATGTGCTTTTCTTTTGCTTCAGTGGATTGCAGAAGGGCTAAGAATGCCTTCAAAGTAAAAATTGTATTGAAAATCTGTATCTGCACTAATGGCATGAGTTTGGAATTAAAATATGTGTGCTGATTTGGATTTATCTTTTTATTTCTTTATTTACTTTGGATAAGTAATTTGGGAATACAAGCAAAAAATATTACATCATAGATAAGATTTAATATTAAAATTGCCTTCACTAAGCACTATTATAAAATTTAGGAAGAGAACAGGGCTTGAGGAAAAAAAAACACATTTGGAAAGAAAATATATGTTCAAGGTAAGAAATAGCAAATCATGTTGATAGCCTTTTTAGGTTCTGAAGTTTGATTCTTTATAGTGTGTCTTGAAGAGTGTAGTAGTGCTGATTTATGTCACACCTCAGAAGTTGTTTTGCTGGGTTTCTGTTTGAAATTTACTCTATGTAATCACCTTATGAGTTGAATAGACACTAACTATAAAATCCTTCCACTGTGTTTTTCCCAAGGAGCTATTTATATATATACGTGTCTTGGGTTGAGCTGGCAAAATACCAACTGCCCAACATAGTGTTAGAGCCTCCC
>JAOXXN010000065.1:35257677-35271326 GCA_026770055.1 Myrmophylax atrothorax | reverse complement strand
GAACAATCTGTTAATTTACCATAATATTTATACTTTTACTCATTTATTGAGATTTAAAATCAATCTTCTTTTTAATATATCGGAATAGCATTTTTTTTTAAGTCTGTGAATGAGAACAACATAACCAGTGCTTTCTGAAAACCTTAATTAGCTGAAGTGTTGATAGTGCTTTCCTAGTCATTGTACTGGCAAACAATACAACAAGCCATTAGGGAAAGAAAATAATTTACAGGGTATGAAAAAACTTTAGAACAGCTTTTAAGAAACATGCCATGGAAGATCAACTTTATGTTTTACTAGCCAGCAAAGAAACACTGGATTCAAGTTTTACTTGTTTGGTAGTTTTGTGGTTTTTGTTTGGTTTTGCTTGTTTGTTTGTTTGTGTTTTATGATTTTTGTTATTCCCTGGTAGGAGAGATTCCTAGAGTAATGAAAGTGTACTTGCAAGTGAAGTTCAGCTGTGTATTTGCAAAGTGATTTTAATGATACAGAAGGCAAGTTTATGGTTTATGTATTACCTGATTTGTTTGAATTGCACACCCAGAATCCAGGAAATTTGTTTTAATAAGTATTAATAATACTAAACAATTTTGCTGTATAAAAACAAAATTTAATTCCTTAAAAGCAGGTAAGTAAAGAGTTATGATTTGTAATAGTACAAAAGGGATTGTTTATAACTGTTATCTTATTATTTATACACCTAAGCAAATACATATCTTCTCATTCATTTTCAAATACTAAGCTATTACTGCTTGAAAAGATGCAAATTAATTCCCTCTTTGTTTATGCTGTTTTGTTTTATGACTGCTCTGTTTCAAACTACTGATCTTTAATGGGCCTTCAATTTCTTTTCCCCTTTTTCTTACAAGCAGCAAATGAATGCAGGTCCTTACTTTTAAAGCCAAACAGAAAGAGAAAAAATATTTGAGTTTTCATGCCAGAGCTGCAGGCTGTGAATTATCCCACTAGGGAAGAGTGGAAATACCATCCACATAATCCAACAAGAGGCCTGATTCATTTTGTGTCTGAAGCAATCATTGTGGTCTTACAGAGCTGAAATGAGTTTCCTTTGCAATCTTCACAGGAAAAAAAAAGAGAATATCATCTTTACTAGTTGAAAGTAAGATTCCACTTTTTAATTTATTTTACTACTATTTCTAATTTTTAATTTTCTTCTTTAGTTTCCTACTATTTTGAAGCTACCTTGACTTTACAATGGAATTGAATTTGAGACAGGATGTAAAGAAGAGCCAAGTAATATTTTCCCAGCTCTATCAATCCCGGCTAAACTTGTGACAAGTGATTTAGTTAGTGTATGAGAACCAAACCCAATGAACTCTGCAGAGACTGTTTTTAAGGCTCCTAATTGTTCCAGCACAGTCAGAAAAACTTCATATCTCTCAGACAGGAGGAGTTAATTGCCATCTGTTTAAGATCCCAGTGGAAGCACTTGCCTAGGGTCCTCTCTAAATATGCAGGACTCCTCTCAGTATGCATAGCCACTCTTTATGTAGCTTCCTACAGATCATCAATAGTGAATAATGAAGAGAGAGATATTAAATTCTGCCTTTTAGATTCTTTACTCAAGGCTGTAGGGAAGTTTTGTCCTCTTGGGATCCTAATGCTTTAAAGTACCCAGGATTTTTTTTTCGATGAGCTGGATTAATGATTTAAAAGTTCAGCTACTGACAGATGAAATGATGACTGCAGTAAAAGTATGCTGGTTGCAGTACTTGACCAGAAACAGTCTTTTAGTGCCTCAAAAAATTCATACATTTGCTGTTCATTCATTCATACAATGATGTAGTCGCAAGTCTGCATTTATTAGGGCAAGAGGACAGAAGGGTGGAAAAAAGAAAGAGAGGGGAGAGAGGAAGGGAGAAAGAGGGAAAGGTAGTTGGTTGGAATTCTCTTGCAGAAGGTGGCAGATTTAAATATCTGGTTTTAGTATTTGGTCTAGCTGATCTTTGCAGGTCCCTTTCAATGGGGACTATTCCATTTCATATCTCCAGTGGACATCCTGGACATGAGATTAATGCTTCTGTTCTACATGAAGTGGAAATTGAAATTACATGTTTAATATGTGTGAACAGGTGCACTTTGAGAACACTTTCCAGATCAAATCTCTTGAGATGAGTTGGGTATCTGCATGAAAAGTTCCAGGATGCTGACCAAGCTTAGGGCTGGGTGATGCACTAATGTTCTCACTTCCCTCAAGAAATTGTAAGAATGTAGAAGATCTCATCTCTTAATCTGATTTTACAAGTCTTTATCATAAGAAGTTCATAGATTTCAGATGTTGCTTGTAAGTAAAGGTTTGAACGAATTATAACACTTAATTTCATTGTAATTACATTTTACTTTGAATTAGTAAAAATTGTCTAAGATTTAAGTACTTTATTGATGTAATATTTCTCTATATTTAAACTGAGATTTAAACTTGTTATATTGTATATGGTTCTGAATATTTAGTCTGAATCTATATGTGCTTAAATTCATGAGTATTTCAAAATTAAAACCTCAGTCAGTGCTTATTCTAGTGATAGCAGAAATATGGATCAGCACTCAGTGAACTCACACAAATTTTGCTTAGCCCAGTTAAATTCTGGAGAGATAAAGGCAATATATTTAATAGCCTTAGACATATGTAATGAGCTTGTAGTAACCATTGTTTTAAGCTGCCATAAGGAAAAATATAAAACTGAAAAAATACGACAGATCACCACTTTTCAGTTTACTCATAAATCACGGCCTTTGCTGTATTTTGCTATGTATATTAAGGAGCTGTAATCTCTGAAAAACTTGCCAGGCATTGCCTGTGAACTCACACTAACAGGCATCCTAAATAAGAAAGGAATCCGAATACAGGGGAAATAACAGTTCTGAGAGCTTTGACATGGTCCTTGTTGCCAGGGAAACCTTTTCTTTGTCTCTACGTGTTCAGAATGGCTGCCTCATTAGACACTGAACCTGATCATCATATTATACTACCAGAAAAAAAAAAATAAAGGAAGGTGAAAAACTAATGGTTCCACAAATCTTTAAGAAAATACCAAGAATGAATAGGGCTAATCTTAAATAAATCTATGTGTAATGATAATCATAATTATGTTCTTTGAGGGTAAGTTTGCCCATACTGCTTCATTCCACATTTATCTGCAGGTGAAGGTGAGCAATTCTGGGTTGTCTGTCACTGAATTAAAAAAAAGCCAACCAACCAAAACAAATAACAACAAAAACAAACCCAAAAGAAAACCCCACCCAAACGCAATCCAAACCACAAAACTGGTCAATTGCATATTTTATCTAAAATATATCTCTTACTCCTAAATATCACCAAACATCTATTTAATAAGGTCATTCAGCTTATTTAACTGCTTGATACATTGTTTTAGCATTGCTGCAGAATATTTTATTTATGGAGTCAGAGGTATAAAATGTCAAGGAAAAACCTACAGAGGTGCATTTATTACTGTGATCATAAAGAGGAGTGGTGAAGAAATAGTAAAACTGTGAAAATATATAGTGACAAGAGAGTTACTTTATGTTTACTACTAAGTTTTAATCAAGATACTAAAAACAGCACCACATAAACCTCTGAAGTGCAGCAGAACTAGATGCTGTTTCAAGGCATTACTCATTGGTAATATAACTGTGAATCCAAGGTCCCTCAGGAGCTCAGCTCCTGACCTTGGCTGACAAAAGCCTTTGAAAACAGGGCCAGAGCTTAACCTCCACCCCCTGTGGCTTATAAATATCAACAAAGGGAAGGGATTTTAAAGTCATCATCCCAGCAACTGTTCTCTGAGTTGAAAAATGAAATCCAAATTACAAGTGAAACAGTTAAGAAATGCCTAACTTCTCTACACATATTTATGAGGGGGAAAATCAACCCAGCTAGAAATTTTTTCCTTCTTTTTCAACTGTACCAAGTGTGAAACTGAGCATTTTGGTGCAAAAAAAACCCCAAGAGAGTGCCTGACCTGGTGGTCTGAGATTAGGTAGTTGCTTTCCAAGAGTGTAAAGAAATTACATGAACTAGGTTTACATGTGCCTACAGCCATTTTCCTTCTTACTCAGTGATAAACTATGCTGAATCTCTGACATTGCCAGAGTAACAGTATTCCAATTATTTTTTTAAAAGAATGCTTTTCATATAACAAACAATTCAGTGTGGTTTTTTTTATCTTCTCTGGGGTAATGTTAAAACAGGATTTGCAGTTACAGCTACAAGAAAAGAGAAAAGAAAGGACTGAGTGTAATCACCTATCCACTACACAGCAAGACCACACACACAGTTACTCTCCTTGGAAAGTTCTTTACAGTTCCATGGTGAAATGTTATCAAAATTTAATGAAAGTTGAGCCACTAACAAGAGAAATAATTTTTCCAAATGGGGACTTGAGGAAGAGAAAGCTATTCTCATGGCTCCTGTAACCATCAGAATATTTTGTTTTCTATATTTTAGACAGTTAAACATAGAGAAGAACTAGATGAAGATATTTAAAATTAGCATACAAGGCAAGAAGTAGCAGCAAAAAAGGTATTAGAATATTGTTTGAAGTGGGCCTAACATTCAGGGTTTGAAGTAACCGCTCTTTGTACCACTAACTTAATAAATTTTGGTAAATATAGAGAAACTAAATGGTTCCTCTTGGCTTCTCTTTTGATGAAATGCACACAAGAACACCAAGGTTTGAAAAAGAACATTAAAAAACATAGCCTGAATCTTAATGTATAAATGTGTGAACCTGGATGTCTCTGAGAGAAGGTAATTAATTAAAAGATACAGTTATAACTGGGTAGCAGTTATTGTAATCGCTCATTTTTGTTATGATAGCCTAACTGAACCAGGCTGGAAACTCTAGGACTTCCGTGTGAGCTACTTTTTGAAGTCCTATTTATGTTCTGAGCTACCAAGTACCAGAATTTTTTTCTTGAATTGGTTTCTACTGACATAATTTCTTGCTTGCATTAACAGACCTAATATTCAAACTCTTTAGTCTCTTCATTTTTGAAGAGGAGTTTAGAAAAAATACCAAAGTGATTTCAGTAACTTATTGATCTCTCAATACAGAAAGAGAAAAATGTTTAAGAAAAAATCTGTATACTTTTCAATCTTAAATATTTTACAAAAATGTAAAGCATACTTTCTTCCATAAGAGCACAAAAAAACAAAGAAGGGAGATTCAAATACAGCTTTTGATCCAGCATAATTTTATGTTTTCAAATTACTTTTAGCCTTCATATGAATTAGTTGCTGATACCTAATTGCCAAAAATTGCACAAGTTACACTGGTTTTGTGGCTCATGGCTTTGCTTTAAAGAAGGAAAAACTTCTTTCTGTGCACTTTGTAAAATTTCTACAAAAGCTGTACTTATCAGCGCATAAAAAACTTTTTTTCAATGTAACAGACCATACAAGGTACCAAACAATTCCCACTCCTTTCTTTTACACACAGTTTTTTGATACCCAATGAAACACTCTTAACGAAGTTTAATCCCTTTAAATATCACTCAGACAATATGCAGGTCTCATGGTGGAAATGGATGCACAAGCAGGAACTTCCAGAACTAAAAATACAAGCAGTTCTATTTGGATGTAGAAGACTATGAGGTAAGAAGGGCACCTGTAGAGACTGAAAATAACCTTAGGCAAAATCTCGTAGGCAGAATCTCTAGGCAAAAGTTCTTAGGCATCACTGAGCCTACAAACTGATGCTTGCACATACAAGTCAGCCTTTCAATACAAAAACCAGAATATCAGTAAGCAAAAGGTTTGGACCTTTCAGAGTGACTTAAATCACAAATGGATGGTATATTATAGATGCCTAATATCCTCACAAGATCCTTGGCCCTGTGATGCAGTTTGCATCTTGTTCTCCAATCTCAGCATATCTCCAAGCCTCCTGCAAGAAAGAAAGGACCTGATCAGCTTCACCGTATCCTCTTATTTTTCACATGTGAGAGTGTGCACTCCTTTTATAACCAACCAGAAACACTAAATGTGAGCAGTGATGTAATTCCTAGGTCCTTTACAAGGCACGTGCGGGAAAAGGAACTATGGTGTTTGTTTAAGGTGTATATGGAATTGCCACAAAAACAAGGCACAGGTCTCCCACCTATAAGAATATGGTGGGTACCCATGGTTCTTTTTTTGTGTTTCTTTTATGTCTTGAAAAGCCACTTTTAAAGGTGCATGCATAAACAGGCAGAGTCAGTGACAGGAATCTTAATATTTGTATTTGAGACCAGTGAGAAAATTGCAGTCTGTTGTCTCTCTGCTCTGTATGTCTATTTGGTGAGTATAATCAATGAAGTCACTTTCTCAAAGCTGGAAAGATAAATCAGAAACATAAACTAGAAATTTGGCTGCTTAATGCTGATTATCCTACCAGAGCTCCAAAATTACACCCTCTGGATGCTTGAGTGCAACTTCACTTTTAAAAGGAAGTATTCTTATCAGTAAATTGATATTTTTAAACACCATATTGTCACTGCAAAATGAAAATCACTGAAGACTCACACAAATTTGGTACTGTCAGAGCTGTAAAAGTATCCTCTCCAAGTGTTAAGCCTTGAGACATAGTGTTCATGCAGTCTAACAGCAGTTCTTGTCTCAGCATAGCATACATTAAAAATGCAGAATGCACTTCAAGGATTGTTTGTAGTTTTTTTTTCTTGTCTCTCCATGTTTTGCCTTTGAAATTACCTCTGAAACAACAGTACTGCATGCACATTTGTGACTGTTATTTACAAGTATATTCAAGAGTATTCAAAAGGATGCAAAAAGACACTTTCCCTTCTGGGTTGAAAATTTTAGCTTTACTTGCACTGACAATGCAGGTGAAAGCCAAAAATTAAATGGAAAAAAAAAAAGGAATTAACCTGTTGGTAGCAACCTACCGTTGTCAGTCTTATTCCCAATCACACAGAGGCAGAAAGTAGCCCTGACACTTCTGTGGCTGCTCCAGCTCACAGTAAACAGGAGGTGGCAGTTCTACTCTTTGATCCAATATGCTGCAGTGTTATAAAACGGCAGTAACTAGCTGGGGAAGACGTTTCCACAGTATGCAAGCTAAATAGCTTTTCCAAGGCTAGCAGGAGCTGCTTCCCCTTTAATCCCATTTTGTAGGAAGCTAAAAAGTGTCTCAGAGAGAAAAAAAAAGAAAAAAAATGGAGAAGCTTTCTGACAGCTCACTATTGGTACTGTGATAGAGATTCTGGAGGTATCTGCACTGCATCCGAGGCTGATTCTTTTTCCTTTTTTTTTTTTTTTGAGTGTGCAACCACATAAAAATTGTCTTTTGGGGGCTTTTGTGGAAACCAAATCCTCTCTATTCTTTTGCTCTTCTCATGCATTTTCTTCACAAATCGTTCTTATCACAGAAAATGCTTTTATTCTACAATATTAAAATTCTGCTTAAAACTAAATCAATATACCCCTCCCCCAATAGGTGAAAGCTAGCAGGAGTAGATCTAAAATTCAATGCAGACTGTTCAACAGGTCATTATTTTTTAATTTCTGATGCCTTTCTGAGATACTCTTAATTACTAAGAAGACATTGCTTTACCATTAAAGTAACTTCAGGATGAAATCTCCTCTGTTGGCTCTAGTTGTAGAAATGAGAGCCTAAAACCACATGTTAAAACATCCTATGACAGTAAAGACCAAGAACAAAGTAGAGCCATTTGAAAGTCTTTCACCATAGAAAGAAAAGGAACAGAACAGGGGAGGTAAAAGGGTGTGAAGGATGCAGTCCAGCATGTAAGATAAACAATACAAGCCAGCATTGTATTTACTGCTTTTTAATCCAACTCTATGTCTGATCACAAAAACCATCAGAAATCACAGCAGAAATTTATTGCATGATCTTACTGAGAATTTTATAGATGGTCTGGAAACTATCTGGTGGAGGTGAAAACAACTGAAAGCACCTGACATTCAGAAATATTCAGAGCAGCACATATCTGCAAGGTCTGCAAGGTACTAGTGTCCATGAAGTTAATATAATTGCCAAACAACAGCCTTTCTTAAGAAGAGTCTTGTGGTGCTTCATTTTGATCAAATAAGTTTTGCCTTTCTGCTATTCCATCTACATCATCTCTGAAAGTAACTTCTCTGAGGAGAGTAACTGCCTTGTATTGCAGTGTGTGAAACTAGGACATAATGTCATGGCCACAGATAACAAAATATCCTACTGTTTCTATCCTGTCATCCAGTGGGAACTCCTGTAGTCAGAGATTCAGCAGTGTACATCAATCTTCACAGGGTTATACAGGACATCTCTAACTCAATTCTCTTACATTCTCACAATGTAGTATGTCCAATTGCAGAAAGATAAGACACAAGTCTGATATTGTTAATCAGACAGGCACATACTCTGACATGTTTCACAATAGGAAGAGAATCCAGATCATGTCTTGTAGCTATGGAAGAGAATAAGAATGATAAGTGCAGTACTGAACTAAAGAACAAATCTGGTTAAAATTGTAGAAGTATTGGTTAGGTAGGAAAGTAGTACAGAGGTATTGACAAATATCATTCTGCTAAGATCTTTCTGAGAGATTTAGAAAGCATTTAAGGGGTTTTCACACAATGAAATTCTTACAGTTTAATTACTATGTATCAGTTGAGCCATGATAACTGTCTCCAGGAGTGCCTTATGGCCAAAATCAGGTGCAGAACACTGTTAACTTTCCAACCTAGTTATGGTTAGCGACATCACATTTACTGAAGCACTAGAGGAGCACAGATGAACAGCTTAGTGGTTCTTCTAATGTATAGTACCTCAGGCTGTGTTAATCTATGTTTCACTGCATATCCTAATTTAAGGAGGCATCCAAACCTCTCACACAGAAGTGAGACATCATGATAAGAGCTAAAAGGCTGTGCAAAGATTTACAGATGTTCTGAGTATAAAACAGAAATAAAAAAAATATTGCTCAGGTTCCTTAAACTTCTGTTCTAAGAAGAGGTAGGTGCCTTCCTGTCTGCCACAAAGATACATGTATTTAATGTTTGAATTTTGTTGCATTAAGATATTTTAATAGTCTCCCTCTGTCCATGAAAACTAAGAGCAACTCCCAACTGAAATGAATGCACCACTCACAATGAAAAGTATTTATTTGTCACAAGGAAGACACTTGGAACCGGAACTTGAATTTCACTTCCCTATGAATATGCAAAATCCAAGTATCATGGATTGATTTGAGAGATGTTTTTTGTTGGGTTTTTTTGTTTGTTTGTTTTTTGGTTTTTTTTTCCCAGTTACTCCACTGAAAATTGTATCACTTCTGCATAACTACCTCAAATTTCCTGGGACTAGAATCTCCATGAATCCCTCCGTTACATATCCCTGAGAGCATACATATCCTTGAAAGCAACTTACAAAATTAGTCTTTTTTTCTCTTCTCTCCCACCATAATGTTCTTGTATGCAATGACAGCTCTATCTCTGAAAATCCTTTACCTTAGAAGACCAGTTAAAATTTGGGAGACCAGGACTCAGATTCTTGCTACGGAAGAATTGATTTCTAATCTCACACATAGAAGTTCCATGGTGGCATGCAAGGAGCTGCACAATTCAACTGTGTTCTGAGCAGGTAAACACAACCAGCCCTCCTACCAAGGGATGAGAGAGTTGCGTCTTCTGAGAATTACGAATGTTTCTCAAGGTCTAGCAGCAGTTACAATACCTATGTAGTCTTGCAGATGTCTCCTAAGAAAGGAGGACAAATGAGACATCATGGAAACTGAGGGAAACAGGGAGGAATGTGGTTGCTGAAAGGCAGTTCAGAGATTGCAAAGTAATGGGGTATTTATGAGAAATATTATGAGAAATAATTTTTTATTGCTGACTTTTTACTGACTCAGTATTTGTAAAATGTGAATGATCTTACCTGAGATTTTATTCCTCTCCACATTAGATATGGAAAAATTTGTCTTAGTTTACTCATTTTCACTAGGTTCCTCCTAGAATTTCATACACAGTAAGCAGATTTGTCCAATAAATTCTTAAAGACATTTTCTTCTGCAAAAACATTAAGATGTCTTTTTCTTTCTTTTTTTCCCCCTTTTCTTTCTCTAAACTATATAGAGGATCTCTTAAATCATTGACTCCAACCATTAGCTTGGAACTGCCCAGTTCACCACTAAACCATGTCTTCAAGTGTCATATCTACATGCCTTTCGAATGCTTCCAGGGATGGTGAATCCACCACTGGCCTGGGCAGCCTGTTCGAATGCCTGACTACCCTATCAGTGAAGAACTTTTTCCTAAGATCCAGTCTAAATCTTCCCAGTCTTAATGTGAGACCATTTCCTCTTGTCCTGCCAGTAGCTGCCTGGGAGAAGAAGCCAACTCCCAGCTTGCTGCAACCTCCTTTCAGGTAGTTGTAGAGAATGATGTCTCTCTTGAGCCTCCTTTTCTTAGGCTAAATATTCCCAGTTCCCACAGCTTCTCCTCATAAGATTTCTCATCCAGACCCCTCACCAGCTCTGTTGCCCTGCTGTAGACATACTAGCACCTCCATGACTTTCTTGTAGTGAGAGGCCTAAAACTGAACACAGGATTCGAGGTCTGGTCTCACCAGTGCTGAGTACAGGGGGACAATGACTGTACTGGTCCTGCTGGCCACACTGTTTCTGTTGCAAGCCAGGATGCCACTGGGCTAATGTGTGTATGATGCATATTCTCCTCTGCTGTCTCCTTGGTCTTGCCTGCTGCATTCTTCTCACTTTTGTCATCAGTTTTGATACATGAGCATTAGACTGTTTCATTAGTTTTGACTCATCAGAAAGGCATAATCATACCTATTCCTACTCAATTTCACCTATTCTCACTTAAATATCAATTTTTGCCTGCTGCTGAGAGATCAAATATGTTTTATTCCCTGGGTATTACAGTAAAAATTGAAACCGCCTTTCCTTACTTCTATCAAGAGGAGGAATCAAAGTTGTGTGGGTTTTTGTTTTACCTCTCAATTCTTCATGCAGTTTCTAACTATCTTAATTTTGTTTCTTTCCTATGAAGGATTTTATGAATTGTTTTTCTAAATAAATGAGATCATTGTCTAAATTAAATTAGCCTAAACAATTAAGCAATATAATGATAAAATGGACATTTTAAGCACAAGACATTCTTCATAGTTGTGTTTCCTGTTTAAAAGCAAATTCATAGATATCAAATCTGTGAAAAAACCAAGGAAAATGTATTCCTACAAGTAACTGCAAGTCTGCAGACTGTCATTAGCATAGTTGTAGTGTTGGTAGCAGTGACTTATTTCCCCTTTAAAATATAATAAAAAAAGAGAACAAATCTTTAGTGGTATATCTACTTTCTTCAGCCATTAATCACTAGCACCAAACCCTCATAAATACGGTGAGAGACAGAGTAATTCTTATATTCCAGAAAAGGTCAATCAAAAAATAGATATGGTAAAAGTCCAGTCAATAAATAATATTATAAGACTAAACATTGCACTCATTCTTTTCAAGTCACTCATTAGTCATCTACAGTACACTCAATGACATTTTTAATGTATTATTTCAAAGGTTTTTTTTTATTGAGAAGGGAAATATTTTTAGCTCGCAAAGCTCCATCTATAGTTGAGGTCTTGTTCACCATAAATGAGCAATATCCCAGTGGACAAGAAACTACTGTGACAGGAACGTTAATACCTTTGAATATCTACCTCCACATTTCTTAAAGGAAAGAAGAGGTAGGAAAGGTTATTTTGTGACTAAATCTGGTTGAACTATTACTGTTTAATAGTTCATGTTTTAAACTTTTTTTTAAAATTACAATCCTAAACCCATTGTTTCAGTTTCAATAAAAGGACCTGCACATTTGCATAACAGACCATTCCTTTAAGGGTAAAGTTTTTAAAGATGGTGGAAGTACTTAGGTAGCACTTTGAGCTTGAAAGACTCTAATTGCCTTCCAGGTATTGTGTAAAATTTCTGGAAATGGCTTAGATGGGCATGTAATTTTTTGAGTTTCCTCCCTTCACTCTTGATATCCAATAAAGATTAAGAAGCATAATATGAGCAACTATTTTAAAAGCTTGTCCCTTATCTTCAGTGTATTCCTTTCATTCTGCATTGAAACCATTCACATTGAATTTATTCAGCTATTGGATGCATTGTAATATGTTGCTGAAGAGATTTATTCTTCTTTATAATCTAAGAATTTAAAAATCATAATTTTGATAAGCTTTTGAATTACTTAAGGCACAGAGCCTTATTTTCAAAATGTCTCCTTTGATGAGTAGTTCATCCTATTTAAATTTATCATTTGGCTATAATATTATTCATAGGATGTATTTGATATATTCATATATATCTGTTCACAAAGGAGATCTGCTTTTCAGATGTTTGAGGCCAATTTTACAAGGATTCTAATGACAAATATCCAAATATAAATGATTAATAAATCAGTTATGCAGTTTCAGAAAAATACTGTGTTCAGTGTATGTAAAAAAAAAAGTGAAGAAATTTTACATTTGGGAATATAGAGGCAGTCAATACTTTTAAATAATTTGTAAAATGTAAAATGAATTTGCTAATCACAGTAACAAATAAAGGGAGAAAAACAGGGAATTCAGACAAAATAAGAATGCTCAAGGGCATGAAGGAACTAAAAAGAGTGTGAAAACACTGGATTTCTTTTTCTGAAAGGAAAAATGAAATCAGAAATGTGTATTAAATAATGAATGATCAAATAAGCATAGATGAAAGAAACCCAAATTCCCTATCCTGATTCTGTGGTATAAGAACAAAGAGATCATTAAACAGTAGAAGGTTTGAAGTAAATAAAAGGATATAGTTCCTCACAAAAACATTGTCACCAAGGCAAAGAAAACTGAAAAGTGTAAAATGAAGACTTGGCATGCAATTCTTAGTGTGGATCAGTGTGGCACTTTTGACCCAAACAGTCTGAGTGAAAGAGAGAGCCTGACCCATCTTGAACTACAACTGGAAACATGGGGGAGACCTCAAGCTCTATATGAGGGCACAGCATTTCTTCTTATTTGGTGATGGATGGATAAAGCACTGAGTGGGATGGCTCTGTAAGGCAAGGCTCTGTCTCACAGGTTCATGGGGATTGATTTTGCTGTCTATCCAGGGAAACTCAAACCAGGACAAAAAGACTTGCAATATTTATAGTGTCTATTTTCCTTATGAAACTATACAGTTTTGTTTTGCAACAACTTTTGAGACTGAGGCTAAGTGAAAGAAGATGCTATAAACATAGCAAGAGAAGCATTGGTACATAGCACACTATGCTGGTGGCATTATTTGGGAAACATTCTTATGACCTATATTTTTAATTAACTAGAACTCAAAAAGTTTTGTTTCTTGCTGAGTTATGTGTGTGAGAAGATAGTTTTGTATCTGTCAACCATTTCTCTCTCTCCAGATGTTGATCTGAAAACTGATATTTTCACAGTAGTACATATTATAATAGGGCTATTTTTCTGCTATTATTCAGATTTACTCAATGCAGTAAAACTCTATGAACAAAACAGAAGTAATTTTCAAAATCTCCAACCATAATGTGTATACCTGCTTGCTTTGTAAGGATATGGAGAAGGTCTAAAATCTTGTTAAGTTCCAACGTGAATCTTCTGTACAAATTGACATTT
>JAOXXN010000065.1:35240087-35253118 GCA_026770055.1 Myrmophylax atrothorax | reverse complement strand
CAATAATCGAAATCAGAAATTATCTCCTACCCCAAATATTGGCCCACAGTCTTGCATATAAAGTTACAGAAACTTTTTAGCCTGGTACTTTCAAAGTATCTTCTTGACATCACAGGTATCTGCACTCACAAAATTTTGACAGAATTTTTATTAGGAATTTTGGTATATTTGATTTTATAGTGGGTTTATTCAGGGCTCTTGAACTATTTTTGGAGAAACACAAGAAAACCTTAACCTAACAGATGTTGGGAGAAGATATTATGTTGACAAAGGTCTCTCTGTATTTTGTATGCCAATTAGGAACTCTCTCTGCTGTACTGAATCTGTTGATATATTAACTCTGTCAGACTTTTTGAACCTGCTAACACTTCTCATGGGCTTCATCATACCCAAATCTAGCCTTTTCTGTTAGAGAATATTTCATCCAATCAAAAAGTTGTCTGATGGCAGTTAAGGTTAAGGGGAACTTCAGGTAGAGTGCTGAGAAAGGGAGCTAAAATAGAAAGTACTTTGATTTTCCTTGTTAAATACATTACTCAGTTTTTGTTGAAGTTTTAATGCTTCAGGCAACAATACAAATTATCCTGAAAAATGATTTAATCTTTCATGCACCCCATTTTAAAATTTCAGTATTAGTAAAGGTGATAATGATCTAGCCAAAGATTTGGGAGAAGATGAAAGTAATATCTCTAGCACAATGACTTTTATCAGTGAATGCAAACTGAAACAGAGTACTGTCAAAAATGAAATTCTGAACTACTTGAACTAGTTTTACCCAGAGGCACCCTTTGCCTAATACTAATGAAAACAACAGAATAAGAATCATAGGGTTTAAAGGATAAATCTTTCCCTACCGCATTGGCAAAGTTGAGAGTTGTATGTAATTCCATTAGTAAGCTAAAATCCTGTAAATAGAACAACAATAAGAAAAAAGATTCAATATTGTTCCTGATAATGTGGAAGACTAAAGTTTAAGTAACTGTTAAATAATGACTCATAAATTCAGCAGCCTGTATTTTAAATAACACTGAGGATATTACCTTAAGAAACACACTGGACATGAACACTAGAGGAAAACTAGGACCATTTTCCTCAGAGTAGCTTTTTGGTTTGTTATCAGTGACACTAACTGCCACAGAGACAGTCTTTCTAAAAATGTAATCTAACCTTGAATGACTAACTTATTAAAACCTATATTTAATTTATTAACAAATATTACACTTAAAAGAAAACTTCTAATATAATTATGTATAAACTAGCATGGCAGATTCTAAGTGATCTTTAAGTAAAAAGACTTTTTGTGTTGTAAGACAGCTGTTGAAAACTCTTGCAGGATTTATCAAAAAGTATACTGAATAAAAATCCTATTTCTGCTGAAACAAGCAGGAAAAAACCCAACCCACTCTTACTGAATGGAATCTAAGTTTTCCTACATAATAATAGACAATTTTCAAAGAGTGGAAATGTAAGTTATATTTTAAACAATTTTCATGGGCTAGATGATGGGTGCCATCTTTAGAAGCATAATTTTGATGTCAATAAGATGGAGTCCAAAAAAATTCCTGCTTTACATTACACTGCATTTATTAAATAGAAGTATTTGAGGAGGCAATACAGGTCTGGTATGTGTTAGGGATCATTTGATACAGACACTGAGGGAAACCTGAAAATAATTTTAAATAACATTCATATCTACTTATAATTACAAAGAAACTTCGAGGGGAAGGACTAGTTAGCGTAGTCATTGCTGAAGTTTGAGATAAAGTAGGGTAGTAAGTGGGTGCAAAGTGGCATGAGAAATTGTACTAATTTAAAGTATCTGGCCTGTTACTGTACAAAATCTGAAGCATTTGTTTTTCCTGCCTTTGCATCTTGTATGACTGTAGGAAATGCACCCATAGCAGTACAATCGCTGAAAAAGTTCAGGCAAGCTGGGTGGACAACCAGCACAGCAAGGCATTTCAAATCACAAATAGTGCCTAAGTTGTCCTGCTCTGTGTCTCACAGCAGGAGAAATGTGGTTTCTCCAGACTCCCAAGGGGATGTATCAACCCTTGGATAAATATTTCACGCATTTCTTCAGCATTGTTTTGTGCACATAATACTGCTCCTTGCATGGAGCACTGCTGTCCTGATGAACACATATAAATTTTGTAGAAAGTGTGCCTTAAAATATAGCATCAAACTGATATTAAAATACTAAAGTTATTCAGTAGTAAAAGTTTTCTGAAGAAAAGTATAGCACAACAGGAGAGAGTAGCACATACCTAAGAGAAAATTCAGGTGCATCTGGCAATTCGCAAAAGCAAACAGATTCAAGTTCTTTCTAAGAGAGAGAGCTGAATTCCTGCTTTGCACATTCTGGGATTTTCAGGATCCCAAAAGTATGTGGAAGAGTTGAATTTTCTAAAGGATTTCATAAATTGACTTAATTTATAGAGTGGAATCCTGGTCTTTTCAAAGCTTGGGGGGAAATTCCCTTTGACTACAAAGAACCTGGGTTTCCAGTAACCAGGACTGTTTCAGCACCTGAGAGGTATGTACTGACAGTGAGGAAGAGCAAATCATTCAGGTACAGAGGATTTTTACTATTACCAGAAACTTTTCCAATGGTGATTTCATATTGATCCATTTCTTTAAACAATAGCTTTAAGCAGTAGCTATTGTGGAAATCAAAGGACAGAAAAGAAAAATTAATCTTTTCTTCTGATATATTTAAAGTAAGATAAAGGGATAAAAGTGTTTGCTCACTCTCAGAATTATTCTTTGTGCTATCAATAGGGCAGCCAAAACAGACTGCAGGACTACAATGAAAGAAGAAATTATGAAATACTTTTTAATATCCTCTTTGCTGTTATTTGTTTTGTGTTTATAAAATTTTACTGAAATTTTTGGTTTTTTTTCAGGCTTCTGTATTTTCATGGTCACTTTATTTGTCGAAAAGTATTAAAAATAGTTTTAAAATGCTAATTTATTAAAAAAACGAAGCCTTTCAAACTTAGGAGAATAGTTCTGAAATTAGAACTTTTACATAAAAGGACATCTCCCTCTTGGTATTTCTTCTTCTATGCTGTAGCTTCCTCTGCTGAATGTGGTGTATTTTTTCTTAAGAAGGAGCTTTTCTCATGAAGCAAAACCTTGTGAAGCAAGACTGGATAGAAAGAGATCTAGAAAATGCTTAAGGGAAAATATTAAGCATGCAGTCAGCTAGCCACAAAGGATGATAAGATTTAGGATTTAACACACCGATTTTGCTGACATCAACAGATAAATTTAATCTAAAAAATTTTATGTTGAATGATTTGAAAATTAAACAATAAAATATAATTTGTTCTTCTGTATTGCAAAGCAATCAAATATGTTTAGTTGTTTATTATTTTTAATACAGCTTTAAAATGTATGGCTTATATGATACACATTTTAATTTCCTTTAACATAGGTATTTTTTGTCTACTTTGATATACACAAGGTAAAATGTATCATTTAAACATCCATCTTGAGAAAATGTTGTGAAGTTTTTTTCTGGAATACTGATTATATTTTGCTTATCTCCTTTGGACTTTCTTGCCATTTAGGTAGGGTGTTATACGTACTACCACATCTAGTGGTGAGTATCCCAGACCACTGCATGATCTTCACGTAAGCACTAAGAAGTCATTTATCACAAATAGAATGAAACAATTAAATATTCAATGTATTTTAAATAAGCCATTTTAATAAATGTTTTAGTTTAATTTTTGGAGTCAAAGCATGAGTCGTTTTCTTCAGGAATATAGAGGTTTAAATGCAGAGAGAAGGTGGTATAAGGTAATAGACAGCAGTCAATAATGGATTAGGAAAGTTTAACTGATTTAGGCTGTTCTCTTTTGAAAAGAATATTCAATTCAATTCTGCAATGTATTCTTTACCCATAGATATCTTAACCTTCCAGGTTTATTAGGAAATTATAGTTTCATATTTACTGGCACATTTGGGATATTTTGATTTCCTGTATCATTTAGTTTGTATCATTATGAAAGACAGGTACATAAATATTTTTACAGTTAAACTTCAAATGAACAGAAATTGTTTCCTATTTCTTAGAAAACTACAATTCCCCAGGATTTTTTTTGTTTCTCCTTTTTGTTGTTTTTTGCTGTACTTACACATTTGTGCCATTATTGTATTTTATTTTCTGGTTTGTGATATTTTTAATGTTGATCACTAGTTGCAAGGTTACAGGAAATTTTGAACTCATAAAAGCTGATATAAAATATGGATATGAAAATATAAATGAATTCAAGGTAAGACTTTCTTTCCTAATTATTTCAAGTTACTTTTTTTGGTGGAAGATATGGATGGAAACATTTGATTTCAATTGACTTTGGAGGCCTATTACATACTTACCTCTATGCACAAATTAAACATTGGCTTGAGAATTAGTGGTTAGCATCTTGTAAGAACTTAGTCCCTCATTCAGCAAAGACAGTTTAGACTGTTCTGAACTTCTTGATCATGCATCATATAACAAAAGAGAAAAAAAAAACATTTAGGAATGATAATCTACCTTGTCAGTCGCTATGAAGAAACATTTGGGTTAAAACTCAATAATTTTTTGAAATTGCTCTCCTGATAAAAGAGAGAAAGAAAATTATTCAACATCCTTGATTACAGATTCTTGCAAGATTTAGACATCATTAAAGAAATGGAAGTAATCCAATTGTTACAAAAATCAAAGGAATAATCCATAAAGATTTTCCTATAAAACCATTTCTACTTAAGAATAAAATATACTTTTTTCTTTTCTTCTCCTTGTCTAATTTTGTTATAATTAGTTTAATTTATACAGGAATTTTATATTGCAGATTTATGTAGCTATGCTAACAAAGATATATGGAACCAGGGATTTCAATAAAGCTTTGCAAACAATTCCATTATAGCTTGTCAAATGCACAAAGAACCTCAGCTGTAAGTTGCTTCATTTATATGTCAATTTTGTCAACATCACTGACTAAAAGTATAGACCCATATACTCAACCTTCAAATATGAAGCTTTTACTGTGTTTTTAGCTCTGACATTTTTTATTACCATACAAGATTTTACAGAAAAAAAACCTACAAAAACCCAAAGGCAAACTTATACATTAGTCTAGTAATAATGACATATTCTAACCAAGTAGACAGCTTGCATAATTAGTTTGTTCTTTTTTACATGATTTTCATGAAATTTGCAACAGGCCAATAATTTTAAAAATATTAACTGTTATTTCTCTTATATATAGATTGTTTCTACTATGTTTGTAATGCCATCGTGTTTACAAGTTATAAATGTTTAAAAATCATGGATTTTCTATTTGTAGGAACTGAGTTCTTTGTTTTCATATCCTTTATGACCAGTGTGCTAATTCATATGTGAATAGGGTGTTATTTCAAAACTCACTAGCCTACACAGGAAGTGAAAGTGATATCATATACTGGGTACAAAGAAATTTGCAGCCTGAACTCACAGAGAGCCTGGCAACATCCCCCCCCTTCTGCTAGGAAATCAGTTTATCAGTTTAAGAGGGATAATCAATTACTTGATGAGGCAAATTGTGTACTTAAGTAACTTTCTCAGACTATCAGTACGAGTTACTAATTTCTCATTTATTCTGCATCTGTATATCTTTGCAGATTTTATAAAGAACCATAAAACAATAAACAAACAAAAAATCAAGGCAGTTCCCATAAATTCAAACAAGTGTCAATTACTAAACCAAAAAATTATATATTATAATCAGGAAATCAAGCTCAGATGTGAGACTGAATTAAGTCACAGACCATCCAATTAATATATTCAGCAATCAAGTCATTAAGTTAATACAGGATGTAGTCAATTCTTACAAGTCTCACTGCAGGAACTGAATTAGTTTGTTCAGTTCCTTATCCCCAGTAGAAATAACCTTTTAAATTTGTTGTAATATAAAAAATCCAAATTCATTTAACATTCAGTTCTCAGGTCAAATGGAGATTCTTTTTTTCTGAAAATGTACAGGACACCTCCCTGCTCTCTCCCTGTTTCTTTTTACTCCCATTCAGTCTGCATTCTGCAATCCTGAATCCATAAGAGTCAACTGATCATATGCTTTCTTACAGAAGTAAACTAAATTATCTGACAGTTCATGCTAACATTTAAAGGGAAAGCATTGTTACAGTTTACCAAAGGAAACTCCTTTAAACTCCCAGAGCTAGGAGATTATTCTTAGTGCCTTGCCAATGGACAGGGATTATTTCTTATAGGAAGGATATAAAATGTTGACAAAACCAAAAGTGAGGCCTAAAATTTTTATACTTTGAGGCCTTTTAAGGTTCCTGCTATTAGAATCTGTGTTATAGTTCAGCAACAAAGGTAAAACAAAATTTTTGCTCCCTTTGATGTTAAAGGGGGTGTGATATTTACTAAGAAACATTCCTCTTATTGCCTTAGACAGCAGGAGAATATGTACCTGTGGGTAAGCTAAGCAATCAGTTACTATAAAATAAAATAATTTGGCAATGACTCACGCTTGGCTTTGATAAGATGTCTAACTCCATTTGGGATGAATATAGAAGAGATTTTGGAGACTAAAAATAATTTAATGGAATACAGTAAAAGAAAAAAATTGAAATGAATAAGCTTCATTTGGGATATTTTTGACTTTATCATATTCACATCTTCACTAATTTAGGCCTTGTTGGTGTGATAGAGACTGGAAACCTAAGCCCCAGCTGGGATATGAGGATGCTGAATAAACTGCAGTGGAAACATTCTGCCCCAACAGGAACTAAATCTAAAATGAGTGTTTATAATATAGTTGCATTTTTTCTATTTTAATCTTTTTATGACAACATTTTATTGCTTACAAGTAACAGCCAATCAATGTCTTATGTTGCTTAGTTAATTACGCTAAGAGAAATCTATGTAATTATCTAGCTATAATTGCTGTTTCTATTATTCTGTTACTCTAGTTCTTTTATAAACTGTTTGCTTTATTAGCAATATAATTTTCATACAAATAAACATTAGAATATCTACATTTCTTCCTTGCAGTAAAATACTCCTAAATATAAGACATTGCTTATTCAAAATCATGACATCAGCTAATTAAAAAAATTCTATGGCAGACTGTGTTTATAATTTCCTAAAAATAATTATTTCTCTTTAGTCTTCTGCAGCTATTATTATGATAGGAAAGTATTACTCTTCTAAGAAACCAGAATCCTACCTGCTGGGTTGCACTTCCTGTTTCCTGCATTTCAGTAATTTCACAGTATACTGTGAGTTGGAAGAGACCCACAAGGATCATTGAGTCCAGCTCTTAAGTGAACGGCCCATATGGGGATCAAACTCAGAACCCTGGTGTTATTAGCACCATGCTCAAGCCAACTGAGCTAATTTATGGAAGACAACTACGAAAATTTTTCTCCCATATCTTGTTATCCAAACAACATAGTCTGTTGTATTAAAACTGGGCTTCTAGAAAGTGTAATTGGCACCTTTGTTGCAGATGGGCTATGCTTTCTTCATGACATGTACAGATGCAAGCTCACGGAGTCTTACAAACCAAGCAAGAGGAGGCTCCATCACTATGCTGCCCAGTCTGTTAGGAATCAAAGCTGAGAGAGGGGCTCTGTAATATTAACATTTACAGTGTGCTAACATGGCCACAGTGCTCCCAGTAGGGTCTGTGCATGGTCAGCAAGGTTTCCTCTGCATGCAAAGGGTCTTAGGCAGCAGTGTGTTTACAATTCTCTCTGTATGACCTCACACAAAGGCAAGTCAGATACACTATTTTAAACAGACTTAGATCATATGTTCCAATTGTTGTCAAAATAGGAAGGCTTAAATTATAGACAGTTTGAAAAATCTTCTTTCTGGAAAATCTTTATGGTATTAGACAGAATAACTATTTGTAATCTGGTTCTGAAAATATTAATGACAAATAAAACAAAGAGGTCCTCCTCTGTCTTTAAGAAAATGCTATAGAATTTTAGCTGCAAATATTTTTAACCCCAAGATTTGAATTAGAAATATAAATAATACATGGATCTCCACTTACTACCAGACACAGCTATAAATAAATGTTACCAAATACTCGTGAATAATTGTGATTATAAAACAACCAGAGTAATTTTTTCCCCAAGAAAGAATGTCTAAATAGAAATAAATTCAAGGAATGTGTGATCTGCTTGCAGATAAGCCTTGAACAGAAGGAGAGGTTAACATTTTTAGCTAAATTATGCATTGCAAATGGCTCACTCAGTTTTTTGTTATTTGCATAAGTGGCCGTGGTTCAAAATCTCACTGATTGCAATGGAAACATTTTTACTGGAGTTTTTTTTTGGTGTTTTTTTAAAAAGCTCTACATAGGGTTCAAAACTATAGGACAGAGGGGAAACTAGAGCAAAATCCCTGTTTTAAGACCCCCTTTCTAGGCTCAATTAACATGTCAACAGACCTGTTTTGGTAAATTAAGTTCTATAACTGTCTATCTGGAATAAAGAAGTTAGAATTTTACTGAAAACATTTCAAGTTGCTGATGGAAATTCTAGCTACTAAGACCTGATATCTTATCCCCTTAAGCTACACTTTATGAGGACAAGAATTTTGCTGAGTAGGAGCCTTTGGATAACTTTGTATTTCAGGAATGTTGAAGCAGAAAAACCACGCCATTATATTACTGACTTTGTTTCTGTTTAGGGAAGTGGTAATGAGCTACCCAAAGGTTTGCAGCAATGGGTTCTAAGACATGGAAAGAGGAAAAGAAGGACTATAAATCAATTTTTGTGATTTTTCTGGATTATTTATAAGACATTAATCTTCCAGCAGCATTACTTAATCACTGTTTTTCAAAACTATTAATAGTATCCTTATTAGTCTGATGAAAAGCAACAGACACTGAACAGCAAAACACCAAAACCAAAAGTGCTAGGCAATATAACATGTATTAAAAAGAAAGAAAGTCAATTAACAACTCAGATGTCTGTTATTTCTCATTCAGTCAAATAATTCAGGAAATGTTATGACTTGACCTAAGAAACAAATTCAGATTTTCATCTTTGTTTCATTAACTGACTAAAACATCAGTCAAAAAAATAAGATTCAGAATTTCTATCTACTTCAGAGCCATGAATGAGACTGACTATACTTATTCTATAGTCATCATCTGGTAAGGATGGATAATTTTGATGTCAATACAGTCACAGTTAACAAAAATCTGAGAACATTTACAGGTCTTCTCAAGATTTATGAACTAACAAGGAGCCTAGAGTTCAGGGTCAAAAAAGAAGAAGAGCCTGCTAATTCTGGAGTAGTTACTATTTCTGAAATAAATTTTTTGCAGAAATCATTGCTTGAAGTTTGGGATTTGCAACTTGAAAATGGAATTTTTTTAATATTCATTAGTTTTCTAGTTTTTTAGGTCTTACTGTGTTTACTTAATTGGTAAACTCCCCATAGATTAATGCAGTTCATATATATTCAAAAAAGAAAATCTCCTTGGTGTAGTTTTAGATTTCAAAAGATTTTTCAATTTTCAATTTTGGGTGAGAAATGTGAACTTGGAAGTAATTTCACATTTGTATATAGGAGCAAAGTTGAACCATTTACATATGCCTTACTTCCCAAATTGGCTCAAAGTCAGCCACAGAAATGGAACTTCTGTGAGCAAAACTGAATCCTTGATTTAATTTCCTTATTTTTACTAGAAGAATCATGACCGAGTATCCCTGAGGAATTCCTGTGGTGTAATTCAATTGTACCACCTGATTTTAACCTCAAGTGAGATCTAGATGTAATTTACAATTTAAAATGAGCTGCAGATTTGAGTCAGTGTATCTACTACACTAGAAAAAAACATATCTTTTGAATATGACTGATTTTTTTTCATCTTTTTATCCGTATTTATAAATGAGCAAAAGGATATTTCTACAGGTTAGAAGAATAATCAAGGTTTAAGAGCTTGCATTGTGCTTTTGCCCAGAGGCTTTTTAGGTAAACCTGAGCAAATCACTCCCATCTTTCAGGTATCATTGATTTACACCCATAAAATGAGTGCTTTTTTTAATCTGAAAAGGGTTTTGGGAACATTAATATATTAAAAACGTTGACTGATACAGTTAATATAACAGGAATAGGTGTCTTAGAACTACTGAAAACTGATATAGTTAGGAAAAAAAGTGTTTAAACTTTAACTAAATGCATTAAAAAGACATTATGATCACTCAGTTAATGTTACCATAATTTAGGTGTTAAGTCGATCATATTGATTGCAGCTGTGACAGTGTAAGGATATTAATAAAGTAAAGCCTGTAGGAAGATATAGTACCCTTTTTTTAGATCAATTGGTATAGTTTAAGAAAAGAGGAAGGCTTTTGCATCCATAAGCTCTTCTGCAGTGAGAAAAAGAAGAAACAATCTTCAAAGCTAAGTACAAGTTTTAGAATGAATGGTGTGAATGTAACAAGACATGTTAATCAGACTGGGTGAAAGAAAATAGTTGATAGCAAAATTCTATTGAAGGAGAAAAATGAGATGAATTATCAAGATCCATGAAATTATTATCTCTATAGTTCAGGATATTAGAAAGCTGATAATGTTATTTTGTTTTCCAGCCAAACCTTTTAAAGACATTTTGTTTTGTTTTTTCTTGATAACAAATACTGAGATGACAGAGGTGGAGGTAACTGAGAGGGGTTTTTTTGAGAAATTTAGGTGAAAATCTAATTGCTACTAAGAGAACTGTAGCACATTTTTTATGTAAGCTTATTCTGGTGTGTGGTAATTTCTTCATTCCATGCCAGTAATTCACGTGTTTATAAGTATTGACACATTTGCCTATGCTGCTCAGTTACAGACAGGTTTGATTTGGTGCCTGATCTTGGATTTTATTTCTGAGGACAAGTACAATTCTGAACTCAAAAGGATGGGTGAAGACCAATTTCTGGGAAGCTTTCTTCTCCAAGTAGAATCCCTGTTTTATATAACTCAATATATTTTTATATAACTCTTGAATGAGTCTACTACCCCAAAAAATAAATAACTTAGAAAAAGTATAAGAGAATTATACACTGTTTTTCTCTGTATTCTGAAATCACTCTCTACAAGGTCTGCTGGCTGGAAAAAAACCCTATCATTTGAATTGTTGAGATTGGAATCATAACTCTGCTCCCCAAAGCACACATAGGTGTTTTCCCCAGGGCCTCTTAATAATTTAATATATTAAGAAAATTTCACAGATTTATTACATGTTCAATTCACACCAATGACAGAGCACTTTCCAATATGTTGTGGGATATCTCTTCATGATTAAGTCAATAAGGAAAAAACCCAAAACCACAAAACTCTCTCCACATATGAGTACCGTGCTTATTTCCACAGAAAACCTCAGGAGAGAGCAGTCAATTTAGCCAACAGTTCACTAAGTTCACTGGAAGGTTACAAACAGATTTATTCTAGCATTCCCTAACCTACAGTTAGTGCAGACTATACTCACTGCTACCAAGCAAAAGATAGAAGCATTTCAATCAGATTTTCCCCTGATCTCTTAGCTCAGTTTAGCTTAGATCTTTCCACTGCTAGGACAGTTTCATATTCTCTAAAATTACAGAAATTCAAATTTAATTTTGTCTTAATTTACAAAAACATGAACAACCTCACACTCTCTGTACCACAATTTGTGTTTCAAGTAATGCTAAAACAAAAGCTACAAAAGACATTTCAGGAAAACTTACCTGAAGAATTACTGCACCCAGATGCCATTAATTTCAAATGAAAGCAACATTACCATCTGAACAAAAGCTTTAGCAGTGAGATTCGGGGCCAGGCTTCCTGATAAGAATCATGAAAAACAGTGGAAGAAGAATGATTACCTGAAACCCAAGGAAGCTCCATTTATTTTGTTTTGCTTCCCAGCCCCCCCCCAGTCCTGGTCACCTCTCCAGCTTTGTATTCCTCTCTAAGTGCATTTATTTATGGAACACCTGATTCTCTTCTATTCCTGGCATAACTGGACAGCTTAGATTTAGCATGCTACTTGAATTCTACTCTTTCTAAGCAATCAGAACTTTATATTTTAAAACATGAATTGCCTTTTCCTTAGCAAGGTAGTACCATTTTGAGTGTGATGCTTGTCAGATGTGTACTTCATGCTATTTCATGCTTAATTTTATAAAACATTTTTGGAGGAAATATTTCACTCCATGTTTAAAGTCAGAACTGCTGGAAGCTCAACAGTCATTGTCATAAGATGACAATGAAAATAATACTAAACTTTAATAAGTCAGTTATACAAGATTAATTTGCAGATGGAAATTAGAAACTAAAATTAACAAAAAATCTACAATATATCACTGAATTTGTTCTATTTGGGGCAAGATTAAGACCACCTGGACAACTAAAAAGGTATTTGGACCACTCAAAGATGGCTAACAAGATTGTCAGTTTCCCATGGATGAAGATGTGTGAAGGAAGCGGTGCATAAATGGTTGCACAACCAACCGGAAACCTTCTTCTTGGAGGGAATATGTAAGCTTGTGGACCACTGGACCAAGTGCATCAAAAAGGAAGGAAACTATAAAGAAAACTGATGTTTATCCCCTGCTTTTGTATAAAATAAAAATAATAAATGCACCCTTTTAAAGCCTAGCCAGGCTCATGGGCCCAGTTTCCCGGTTTCTATGGTGTATGTGTTCCCCAGCTGGATGGGACACCAGGCCATTGCAGCGTTACTCATTTTTGCCAGCTGAGTGGACTGGAGCAACGTGAAATGAAGTGTTTTGCTCAAGAACACAACGCGTCGCCCGGTCCAGGAATCGAAACCACAATCTTACGATCATGATGCTGACACCCTAACCACTAAGCCACACGCCTCCACCTCTACTATGAAGATAACTAATATCTTACTTGTGCTGCTTCATATTGCCCCTCTTTTGTCATGGTACTGGTACCAATTAGAGGTGGATATGGCTCTCTAGTGAAGGTTCAACTCTAGGTACAAAAACTAAGACTTGTGATTAACACTTGAAAAGGCTCT
>JAOXXN010000065.1:35193319-35239760 GCA_026770055.1 Myrmophylax atrothorax | reverse complement strand
ATTTCATTTCTTGACAGATTTTACAATCATTTATTATACATTTTTGTAAAAAAATCTATATTTTATTAAATTAATCTTCAGCCAGCTCTAGAAATCAATGATAGGAGACAAAAATTATATAGTCTTTCCAAAATACATAGTACTGGGGGATGTGTAATAAAAAGACTTAAATTATTTTCTCTACTCAAAATCCATGAAAAAGCGAGCACAGATCCTTCAGACAAAGATGACATAAGTACTTTCTCATTGACACTTTCAAAAGTCGAGCTCATACTTTGGTTAGATTAGAAATAAGAGCATAGAAAAGAACAGAAACAAAGAAGACTATTTTCTTTCTTATTTTTGCTTATCTTCCTGCAAAGATCTAATAACTTTTTTTAAGTGGCAAAATGACTGTATAGTTTAATGACTTTTCATGTGTAAAACAGGAGTGTTAAATTCTGTTCAATTATCTGAGGCTGAGAAGGACTTGTGGATTTAATTTTGTCTCCTAGTTTGGTTTCTCTTTGACACTGTGAAGTCAGCGGAGCCTCATCTGTGTCAGCTGGAGCCTTATCCTAGCAATGTGTGCATTTCTTGCTGTCAAACTTCTCCAAATATCATATGAAATGTTTCTCACAAGCTATATCCTCATTCTAGTTCTAAGGAATTTCTTTGGATGTCAAGCAAACATTTTTATTGTGCATGTTCCTTGTACTTTGAAATTGTGTTCTGCCTCCTAGAGTGCAAAAAGCTAACGTGAAGAGAAGGGTCCCTTCATAATCATTCATTTAACACTGGAAATTTCCCTAATGGCATCCCATAATGCTGTGATGTGAAGAAGGAATTTGTCTTTCCTGTCTTGTACTGGAAACTTGCTTCCATTGGACAATACGGAATTCAGCAGGAAAAAGCTCTCAACTACCTCTGTTTAAAAATACTCCATTTAGTATAAAATGCTCACAAACTGAAAGAAGAAATTAAATGCAGCTTAGTGCTTGCAGCCTTTTTTTTTCTTTTTTTTTTTTTTTAATGGGGTAGAATTCCTGTGTTAGAATCTCTTCCAAATAGGAAATAGATGAGTGACTTTAAAATTATTTGCCTCACCTTTTAAGTTGTTATCCTAACCCATGGACAGTGGGTAAAATACAATACGAGGAAGTTCTATCCTATTGCTATGTGTTAAATAGATGACCATGCTTAAGGATCTTCCTCACACATAAGAAACGAGGCCAGGCTGAGTCATCTGAGTTTCTAAGCAGACCAAGGTCTAAGTCCTTGAAGACCATCTTAGATAATTATCTATTCAAATTTTTGGCTTCTGTAAGTTTTCTGTATAGAAACTCGAAAATCTCCTTCAGGGCTGCAGACACTATTAAGTGTTAAAACATCGAAAACAATTGAGTCAGTGGTTACATTTAGAAGCTACACTTTAGTCTTATGAGTCACAACTGATTAATTACAACCCATGAATTTGAAGTATAGTTTGTCATTGCAACATTACATCATATCTAATTGTAGTAAAGACATCCAGCTTATTTCTTCCCAGGAGAAATCTGCATCCAGAAATACTCAAATGCCCTTTTAAAGGTGCTTACGATGGTATATCATGGTTATAATTTCATTGTGCCTTCCTTAAACTAAATAAAAGAATCTCTGCTTCCTTTGAGCAAGATCATGCCACTCATGATAATGTTTGTAAGCTCTCTGGTAAATCTACATTGAAATTGAAGAACCTACTGAAATAAGGTGTTGCTGTTGTTGTGTATTGGAGAAAATTCTTTTTAATTTGACTACTTGAAAAGTGAGATACAGACTAGCTGCAAAAATGCCCACTGATTCCTTTGTTCATTTGCTTCTTGTTTTCTTTAAACACAATATGTTTAAGAAGATTTCCAGAGGACATTTGGAACAATACCCGTAAACTATAAACTAAGGAATAACAATAAAATTGGTAAAATTCAATACACCAAATCAGTACAGTTTGTTTCTGTGAACCCAGAACACACTTTTTCTTTCCAAGTAAATACAGTAACTTTCAGTCCCAAACTAGTCCAAGTCCTCAAGTTAAAATGGGTGAAATAGGAAAACTGTTGAATATTTACCTACAGATAAGAGCGTTCTCTGTTCACATGAACAGAGAACGCCCTTTTCAACTTGTAAAAGGGAAAGTTGAATTAATTGTTATGTTTCCAGTGTAAATTGGTACCCATGTAACTACCAGTAAGAACTACCAGTGACCAGAAAACAACTAAGGATATGACATCTACTTCATAGTGTAACACCACGAATCTCAGGAAAGAAAAACATTTCTAACAAAATTTCAGAAGAATTTTGTATAATCAAGATTATAGCATCCTCCTCTGAGGAATGAGAATTCTATGAATTGACTACTTATTCATGAGAACTTCCTCTGATCTACCCCCTTAAAATAACTAACTATAAGTAACTTGAAAATTTTTGCTTAGTTTTCTTGTGTGCAAATTCAAAATATATGTAACACTTCAATAATGTTCTTTGAACTCTTTTCATACATTTGCCACTGAGCAATTATGGTATAAAAACCTGCAAAGGGTGGTGACTCACTGCTTTCAAATTTCAGGCACATGGTAAAATCTTCACCTCCTGCACAGTGAGGGTGGCTATGCTCCCTGCAGGCAAAACTACTTTAAAAAACTCACTGAGGATTAAACAACCCTGTCAGAAGCATATGTTGCAAGGATAGCTCAGCTTACGTACAAGATGCCTCACACAGTATTCCATGATGTCAGTAGCATTGCTATCAATTGTTACAGAGAAAGGTATGCTGCAACAAAGATACAAACTTTTGTTTATTTTATTTTCATGTTTTCCATGCTTTTAGTAAAAAAAAAAAAAAAAAAAAAAAGGGGAGAAGAAAACCAAACCCCAAACCAAACCTAGCCACTAGCCCAGTGACTATATATTCTGGATATTTATATGCATGTGTGATTAGTTTAGGAACCATTTTTCCCAGCACTTTTATATTCCATTGTACACATCACAGTGGAAACCTGAAAATTATTGGTTTTGCTGTCTGTTTTTAGAAAGAAAAAAATATGCATCTCACCCCTCAGATGTTCTGTTACGGATCTATGCTGATATCAGAGACATCTATTTGTAGGTTTTGGTATGTCTTCAATGCAGATAAAAATGTTAATTCAGATTTACCTTCTGACTTTACCTCTAGCTTATATTATGTTTTCCATTTGACTGCATTTTCACTTATTTAAGACTCAATGTAATTGATCAAGCAATTTTTTAAAAATAGTTCACACGAATTTCAAAAAAGCCTAAAAATTTCACAAGAATGATAACTGCTGAGAGTGTTTTGAATGTTTAATGATGTTTATAGATTTTTTCACAAAATATGTCGCTGTCAATGAATATTAGTTTATAACTATTTTTATTTAAACCTGAATGTGTGTAATGCACCTTCAGGTTGTGATAATCTTTTATTTCTAGTAAGAAGTAATTATAGATACAGAGCTTTGGTACAAGGAACCTAAATCTGTCAGGATGGATACAGATTCAAACCAGCATATAATATTTATTTTTTATTTAATGTATTAAAAAATAGAAACAAACATTATCTGGATCATTTTAGAGGCAAAGCACAAAAACGCAATTATTTCAGAGAACAATTAATTAAATCTATGATATTCCAAGCAAACTTCAAATTCAAAGATTTGAAATTCAAGGTTAAAAGCAATCTAAATGAAAGGTTATGGCTATCATGTGTTCCAGCTTTAAAATATATGAATAATATTTTTTTGTCCCTCTTGGTTAATGTGAATATTACCAAATCATTCAATTTCATGATGTACAAATAACAAAACCATTAAAAGTAAGACTTGACGCCTGATTTATTACAGGCACTAACAAAGAATCTTCTGCCCCCTTAATTCTCAATACACTTTTTGGACTGTCTGTATACCAGCTTCATTTTCAGTAGAACTCTGTACAGATCATTCCACTGCATAGCGAGCACTTCCAAATCTGGCTTCTTAATTCGGCTTATAAGTGAAAACTGAATTGTTTTGAAAATCTGGATTGTATGGGCCAAATTCTTGAAGTCCCCTTTTGATAACCACTCAAGAAAGAGTCCCAATCATGCTGTGACTTGACTTTTAAGTTTACCACAGGAGAACACAAATTAGGAGTTGGTAAGGTAAAGGCTTTTGTTTGATGATTTTAATTTAATAGATTGATGTGAATTCCTTCAGAGTTACAATAGGCTCACATTTGGTTTTCTTTTAAAACACATTTAATTCACCTTTCCTTTATTAATGCAACTAAACAGCAAAAAACACGTGTCTGATTTTTTAAAAAAATGAACAATACCAAATTGGAGCAGAGTCTCAATGTAACTAGTGCTTTCATTGAAGCAGTGTATACATTGCCTTCATTATGTTATTTAGGAGTAACACCACAGAGGAGGAACTTCATCCTTTCTCAGTCCTCTGCATGTTTGCTTGCCCCATTTGGTACACCTGCAGCTAGCACATATTCCAAATAGTACTTTTCTTAACACATCATCTGCTGAGGAAACAAGGGAAGAGCAGGAATATCTTAGCAAGCAGCTGCTGGCAGAGAATGAAAGGTTTCATGCAGCATGAATCAGGGATTATAGTGTGAGGTTGGAAGCTGATACAAAATCTGGAAGCATGAATATGGTATTTTAAACTGGGAATTCTGAGACTTGTTTATATAACCTAGGTAATGAATCCTGAAAAAGAAAAGCAGGTGTTTCAAAATGTAAAGCAAAAGGAGTATCACTGTTAACATAATTTGGTTTTTAAGAAGACATTGCAGAGGTGTATGGAATCAGCAGGTGTAAAACTAGTCCTATGTGAGGAAATGGGTTATTATTGTTTGATCCTTAAATGCTATGGCCATTAAAACATTATGGACTGAACTCAGACCCTCAAGCTTGTTTCATTTTACTAGCTTCATATCATTAGATGCTCCAGAGAAAATGGCAACACTGAGCTACTTTTACTGTATTTTCTGTTAAATTTATTTGTATTGATCTATCTAATTTATCTATATTTCTTTTTAACACATCAACTCTCAGCTCAAATTCAGAACATTGATGAATAATTAAAATCAAATTAAGGTAAACCAAATTCTTAAATAATAACATAGGCCATTTGAATCTATTGTCAAGCAACAAATCCTTTTAAGGTCCCCAAAGCAAAATTAGTGCCATCTAGTATGTACGGGGGGCAGAGTGGGGGTAGAAACTAATTCAAAGCAAATTAATCTGCAGTTCATTAGCAAACACTAATGTTGCTTCTGGGAATGAGGAAATTAGCAGGATTATAATTATAAGCAACAAGTGTCTTCATAAACATTTAATTGCTTGTCAAGGATGTACAATATACTGTATAAGGCCATTAGGTAGGATTATTGTGTACCATAAATCAAGTTTTCTGTTGTGAAACAGATTGTGTTTATAAAGTAGCACCATTTCTGAGGAACCATTACAGTGACCAAAGCAATTTCACAGGTGTCAACAGGCCTGGTGATTTGTAATAAGAAATTAATTAAACTGCAATGTCTTTATTTTTGTAGATTAGGCATCTTACCTATAGCTACAGCCAGACAGTGCTATCAGCTGAATCCCCTAGTAATGATAGTAAAACAGCATTAGACACTGAAGGAAGAAGTTCAAAGAGAAGATCAGGGTCTCTGGTTTCTGTCAGGGTTTGCATATGTTCACACAAATGCCAGCAGTGATGTGAAAAAGGAAGAGAAGCAAGCCAGTTGCCGGTAAGTCACTTTCTTTAGTCGTAGCAAAGAGATTGGCTGCCAGGGGAATCAACTAAGACATTGTCTCCTATGGGGGCTTGTTAGGTTATACAGCAGATATCCTGCAAGAACCTTGAATAACAAAGAAGCCTGGCAGGCAGAAATCATTATGGTGCCCATGGCTGCTCTAACCAGTCTCTATGTGCAGGGTCACTTGATGGGATCCTATAAAGAGCATGAAAGGGATTTAGGAGAGCTACGTTGCCTAGAAACTGACTGAACCTCTTTACAGGGGAGAAATATCTGCAGTCAAAACTCTTCAAAGCCTTTTTCTGTTAGTATCTTACAGACTATGTTTTGGATTCCGATTGCAAAGAGTTTTGTGGATGCTAAAGGAGATCGGTTGTTTATAAAACTTGCTTGATACAAATTTCATGAATGTAAAATCTTTTGATTTCAGAAAGGTTCAAAAGAGAAACATTTCTACATGCATTTTATGCCTGTTCTAAATTTGATTTGCACTTTCTGCCTCATTTTTATCATTTGTCAGTTTAAAGGCCTACATCAATGATTCAGACATTTGCAAGGGGACAGCAGTGACATGCAAATACACAAATAGATTCACTTCTGCAGCTACACAAATCTAGATTAATGACTACTGTGTTTCCAGTAAATTTGCTCGACAAAATTCTCAGACAAGAGATATAAAATATCATGCATTTAAAAACAAGAGAAACATAAAGAATACATTGAAATAACTTCTAAAATTAATTATTTAGGTTTTCTTTACTGCTTTTCTTTAAACTATATCCATATTGACTACAGAGGATGGGGACACGAAAATAGCAAGGGCAAAGTACCTTCTCCTGGTTTAGCTTTCAGTGTTATTAAGTCAGTTCCTGAAATATTCTCAGGAAGACTTCTTGTTGTTTTGCCTGAATAAGGGCTAAGCAGGGATGAAGAAATTTCTGTTTCAGTGAACTGAGCTGAAGTGGGAAGTAAAGATCTCTCAGCCCTAGCCAACTCTTTCTATTCAATTATGTAAGTAGATATTTCAAAAAGGAGATTAAGCCAATCCCACTGAGAGAGCATTGTTTTCCTCCAGTAATCTCTGAAATGGACTGAAATTTCCATATTCTATGCTGAGTAAAGCGAAATTTGTGTACAGCAGCTGGGAAGTTCTCACACATCCACAACATGCAAACTTCATACACAGTAAATTTTTTTCTGATTCTATTTCCTTCCAAGGAAAAGAATTTGCAAGGTCTGATAAGACATTCAGACCATGAAGGTAAGTTACATAGACAACAGAGACTTGTGTATTGGAATAAAAATATAGAGATATAATAATATCTGCCAAAATATATCATTAAATAATACCATTTCATAAAACTCCACTACTTATATAGATCATTGTGGTAATGTTGGGTTCAAAATCCTCTGTATTCATCAGGAGCTATTTTATTTTATTGGCATTTGTAACTGAATCACCTTAAGACTATCTGCAGATCTTGTTATTTAAAGGAATAACAATACTTTATATATTGTAACTATTTTCCTCTGGATTGATCTCCTTTGAACCAAATACTATGACTTTTTTCAAGGGCATTCAAGTTCTTACAGATAATTTCACCAGAATATGCAACTGGAGATTGATTCCAGAAGTACTCCTAAGTACTTGTCTCCTTCCCCAAAATTTTCTGTCATAACTCTCCATGTTTAGATTTTGAATAGTAGTGTTTCTCTCTTTTAAGCTCAACAAAATAGATTACTTTGCTGGCACATCTGGCTTGTGCATGGCTGAGAGAAAAATACATCTGATGCTTTGTAAGTAACAAAAATGAGGTTCATTTATAAGATTGAGAGAACTTCAGAATTCCAATTTATCTCTTGGAGTTGCCTGACAGATTTTTCTTTAGTTGCCTGGAATATTAGTTTGATAAAACAAAACATTGCACTACTTTAGAATCTAATGTGTTTTTCTTTGAGATGAGAGATTAATTATCTCAATAATAATTCACTAATTGCCAGAGAAGATATTTAAATATCTGTTATTTGATTAAGTACACACACAGTTTTTGCCCTGTTTGTCTGAAAATGAAGATAACAACCCAACTAATCTGGATTCCTAGTTTGATGCTAAATGTATAGATAATTGTGAAAACTGTAGCACATTAAAATTAGTGAAATTGTTAGCCCTTCTTCATGGTCTATTAAGGTTGCTTCAAATACAAGTATTTATTTTAAAAAATAAAAATTGAGAAATCATGCCCCACAGGCTTATAGGTTAAAAAGGAGAGATATTATGTTATTAAGGAACTTTTAATATCCAAGTGAATATGAAAAAAATACCTATATTATACTTCCATGTACTGTGTTTGAGCATGAAATCTGGATAACTGCCAATACAAATGACAAAAGGGAAAACCTGCATATACAAATTACATGTCAACAGGCCTGAAGTTACACACAGTTTTTGTGAAACACTGAAAAATACTCAGGTTCAAAAAGTGGAAAGCTGTTTTTGTCTTGGATAATGACTTTATATTTTGATTTCCCATGAGAAAAAAATGTCATTATGACTTGTTTCTTTTCATTGACAGTTTGCATTACAATACTAAATATTTGTCAAAAAAGAAATATTAAAAACCTATCTGTGTTTTTGTTGAAATATGTTATTGGTTGCCAATTACTTTGTAATAAAATGAAATTGCAATTTTCAGTTCTTGTTTAGAACACTCAATAATGTATTGGACAAAAACAATAGGAATTTGCCCCACTGCAATTTTAGGAACATCAGGAAAACTTTGTGTAAGACCTTTCAGTCTGTTCAGAAAAATAGTTATAGTGCAAAAAAAAGCAGGAATGGTAACACACTTAGCAGCAGAAGAAGTAGTTTAGGTATCTTGCACTTCTTATCAAATTGTGATAATTCAATAGTAATCTGTATGATGAGCTGAAAGTGGCTCATTTTCTATGGCTATGTTAAGAAGTTCCCTAAAAAGCATGGACAACTTGCATCCAAATGTACATAAATGCATCAAATAATAGAAATGGAATTATTATTCTAGAACAAGGAGATTTAAAAATCTCTATTAGAATGCTGAAATGTCAGAAGCCACTGATTTCAAAATGGCTTTTACTTAAAAGCATATACAATGCTTACTTCTCATAGAGCGAGATAGAGGTATTTCTGCTGCCCACAGAGTGTTATAACCTCAGATACTTTGGCCATGCTCTCCAGGTTGGATAAACTACTTTGATTCTGGGGTATTTTTGCTGTAAGACAGGTGGAGAGATGTTCACCTTCACAGTTTCAAATTACGTGAAAACAGTCACTAAATATCATTTTGCTCTAGACTTGTTCTCCTTGACCAAGGAGTACTGCAGAGGAGAAAAAAAGACAAAGATTCAGACTAGAAAAGTAGAACACATAGCACTCTTTACATCAAGTAGGCACTGTGGCTAATAACACTGCTATTAGATACAGGTCACTCACTTAGAGGGAATAAGGAATATGTTCATTCAGGCAGTCAGCTGAATCAGGCTGCGACTTTAGGGGAAAGAGCATTGCAATTGTGACATTGAATCAGGTTCATTTTCCAACAGACTTTGAAATGCCTCATTTTAGAAATAGCTTTAATAAACAATATTTGGACATGAAAAATAACTTTACAGATTTATAATGTCAAGCTATAGTTCATCTATGTTTTTGCTGTGTTTTTGTTTGTTCTGTTGATGAGCATGTGACAAATATGTATGTCTAACTAAACAATATTCAAGATATTCTAAGTTTGTGTGTGATAACCTTACTTCATAAACAATATTTTTTTCCTTTCGAATCCATGTGAACTTTTCTTCAGTTTAAGACTAAGGTTTCTGAATAATTGGAACTGAGACATTTATCTTCAACCACTGTCAAGCTATAGGTTTCTCAAGGTTCTCAGCTCATGCCCAAGCTCAAGAAACACTAATTTTCATATCTGATTTCATTGACTAATGTTTTATAAACCATAAAAATGAATTATTCCATATTATTCTCATATTGTATGAAAAATCTTGAATACCTATTAACTGTAGGAGTCCTATAGAGTACTTTGCTCTTCGATCACACGATACTTGTTTTGAGTATTAATCTGATTGGGTCTCTCATAAAGTTTAAATAATTTCCTTCATCTTGCCTGTCATGAGTCTGGAAGACAGTGCACTTATTAGACTTTTTGATATGGTGGCAGTTTTTAAGGAAAATATTATCTTGTGAAATAACTTTATTTACCAACTCACATTGATTGGTGGGCTTCATTTAATAGAAATGCCAAAGCACGTCAGTAGTGACTGGCTACACTTCTGTGCCACAAAATTAAATTTCTAATACTGAAAGTGTGAGTAAAAGGATATTTTACAGTGCCAATATATATTATTTTCAAAGAATAGAAAACAATTTTTTCCAAATTCATAACTTCTTGATATTTCATTTGAGTTTACTTAAAACTTATTTTATCTTTTTTGGTTTTGGTTTGTTGTTTTGTTTTTTTTTTTTTTTTTGTCAGGATAAAATCTAGAGAAATGATGGCTGCTGTGGTTTTTGCCTTTCGGATTTTCTTCTGCATGTAAATATTTATCCACTCAAGTCTTAGAAAATGCATTCTTCTCACTCATATTTTAGCTGGACAGTTTTTATTTGTCTCTCTTCACTACAAGGAATTGTTTCCAGTTAGTGCTTCCTAGTTTGCCTATCACATAATCTCTTTGTTTTAGCTTTCATTCTAGGGATATTTTTTAGGTGGGCTTTCTGGTCTGCTTGCTAGCTTTTGATCCAATACATACTTTATTTCTTATTCACTATTTATTTCAAAGATCTGAGAAACACAGAGATTTTTCTGAATTGAATTCAAGTGTCCCTCCCTCTCCTCTTTGTATTTCTTACTGAGGTCTTCATTTTCCCTGACCTTATATACTCTTACAACACTTTCATTTGAGCTCTTTCTGCACTGTGTGATGTACTTGCACTAATCTGCCAGATTCTAGCAAAGGGTATATCAGATTTGTTATCTCAAATTGTCTAAAGTCCTGACCAATCTTGTTAGCTTCTTTTATGTGTCAGGGATGTGAGTTACATGCCTTTATGTATATATGTACATATATAAAAAAATGAGTATGTATGTATGCACATACACGTTAAAGGAAATACATTGGGTAAATCAAAACATTTCACTGAGGTCTAACAAAACATATGACAATGCCGGCTTTAGAAATGCAGAAGACATGCAGTCACGTCTTTTTTTTAAAAGCATGATTGTTTTCTAATGAATAAATTATACCAATCTCAAGCTCACATCTGGAACTAGACTGTGTTTTTCTTTGATCCTACTTGATTTTCTTTCATTGTAGCCATTTTCTCTTGATTTACAGCCCAAGATTTCAAATTCACATATCTTACCAAATATATGATGAAGAACATAGAGACATATTAAAGTGCATATCTCCAAACATAAGATTTAAAAAGCCCCCATAATATGTCAAATAAGATAGAAGTAAAAAAACTGCATTCCAAAAGGTGAGTTAAGACATGAAGAAGTAGTAAATATATCTTTACTGATATTTGTGGGCTTGTCAGAAATTAGTATGACTATAATGTGTAATTAGGTAGAAAACTAAAATCCAGGTGCCAAAATAATTCCATTACTCATTCATGCAATACATGGAATATATAAAAAGAATCTACTAAAAATTCAGTAAAAGCAAAGCAAATTTTTCCCTAATTTTTTTTAAAAGAATTTTTTTTTTATCATTATTGAAGCTTATCCCAACATGGATGTAAAAAAATAACTTCAGGGCAGAATGGAAGTTTTGTCCTTTGGTTAGTTGCCTGACTACTGTAATTTGTGTGTCCCACTGTAGTTAACTACTTTTTTGGTTTAAGAGACCTCCATACGATCTGCTATTTTGATGCTGATGTAAATTCTCCAACCACTACTGAGCATTCTAGCTGTGCTGTATCAACTATGTCAATATCAAGAGTTTCTAATAGTTTAGACTGAAAAATGGTTTGCATATTGGTTTGAAACAAGCACCTCTCCTGCAATTTAGTAGGACAATTTGAAGCCACACTTTAGGATGCTTAAAGAAGTTTAGAAGAAAAAGATTATCAAATAACTAGAAAAGAAAGAAAATTATCTAGGCCAGTAAACATTTGATATCTAATGAATGATGACATGCATTTTTTCATGCTTTCCATAATTAAGACTTTTGCTTGAAAAAATTGCACATTTCAAAGCAGACTATTGCTAGGAACCCAGAATTAACCAAATACAACCAACAGTCATAAAAGTCATATAATAGAGGTTCTATTAGCACAAGATGAATGGAGGATAATCCAATGGCCTCAGCCCACATAAAACAGTGGGAAAAAAAGAAAACTAACTTTACCTTTTTATGTTGTTGAGAAATAATAAGCATTCTTTTTGTAGTGTGAATAACAGCATGAAAAGATGATTGCAGTTTAACTCTGACATATACCATCAATAACAATCTTGAAACTAAAAATTGTTACTTCTCAAAATTATTTTTATTTTTAGAAATATTTGAGAATCCCAGTTAAGAGCTTCCTAAAGCTGCATGTGTATTGTGTTACATATTCACCTTAAAGACAAGAGTAAAGATAATATTCATCAGCAATAATAAGAGCTTTTACAGGAATCATTATTGAGTTCCATCCTCACAGTAATGTTGTCATGTTTCTTTTTAATCTTTGGTTAAAAACCCCAAAAGTTTTAATTAGAGTGAGTAATTAAAAGTGTAATAGGTGGGTTCTTTTCCTTGCAATTTTTCTCTTTTAATTAATGATGCAATAAATGTAAAAATTATAGATTTGACTGGTCACCTACCTGTTCCTCCTTTGTTGATTCTGTGGTTGTTATTTACTGTGTAGTTTTAAAGTCACTTTCATTTGACAGACTCTGTTAAACACATTTGGACCAAACTGCAGTAACCATCAAATACAAGAATGATTAAATATAATTGCATTGAATTCTTCATATAACAACTGAAAATTGAGACTGTATACTGCAGACTTTGATTAGACATAGTATATTTTATTCTGGCAGTAATGGTGAGCCACTTACTATTTCGAGCTGTGCAGTGTTTTTAATTAAATATAGCAGCATCCCACCTGGCATGCCTTTACTACAGCATTGTCCTTGAGAGAACATTAAACCATTTTGACATTTGCCGCTGTTTTGCATGTTGGTAGTTATAATTCAAGGGAAACATTAAGCTGGACCATTCTTGGCAGATATTAGGGCATATAATAACTTAAATACTAGAAAATTAACTCAAGAATTTAGCCCACTCTACTGTGCTCTGGTGGAGTCACTTCAAGTCCTGTGTGCAGTTTTGGGTACCACAATATAAGAAAGACATTAAACTATTTAAAAGCATCCAAAGGAGGGCAATGAAGATAGTAAAAGGTCTGGAAGAGAAGCAGGGTCTGGAGGAGCAGCTGAGGTCACTGGGCATGTTCAGCCTGGAGAAGAGGTAACTCAGGGGAGACATCATTGCAGTTACAACTTCCTCGTGAGGGGAAGAAGAGGGGCAAACATTGCTCTCTCTGGTGATGAGTGACAGGATACAAGGAAATGGTGTGAAGCTGTGTCAGGAGACACTTAGAGTAGATATTAGAAAAACATTCTTCCCCAGAGGATGGCTGGGCACTGGAACAGGATGGAAGTGGTCACAGCACCAAGCGTGACAGATGGTGTGGTTCTTGTGGTAATCCAGTGCAGGGCCAGAAGCTGGACTTCAATAATCCTGTGTCCCTTCCAACTCAGATGTTCTATGATTCTATGAATTGCAGTGTATATTCTTCCAAGGTTTTATACTGCTAGGGTCCCAGACCATTATCAACTCTCAATGTTTATCATCATGTTACATTTTAGAATACTTAATTGACAGACACTATGAAGGTGATAGGACCAGAGTTACCATGTATTCATAGTAGTCATAGACTTATTCTTTCAGAAATTTGTCCAGCCACCTTCTAAATTCATGGAGTTACTACTACAAAAAACTGCATTAAGGTGTTCTACTGCTTATCTGCTTTATATCCGAATACACTGTTTAGCTGTTCATAAACCAACTCTAAATGACACAAGCACAGAATTTTTGGTTGTCCCATCAGATGTCACTATTAGACTTACTACTTCTTTAATGCTAAGAGGATGTCTTTGGAGCTGCACATTTTTCTGTTACATAGGCTAGCTAACACAATGAGTTATATTTATTGTTCACTACTTAAATGCTGTTAAGTATGCCACTAATGAAGCAGGCACCCCAGTGCACAGATGTGGTTAGAAGTGATGTTCTTTCTATAAAGTTATGCCATATTTTTAATAGTGCAGTGATAAAGTTAGAAAAAGAAGGCAAACTTTTGGATAAATTCCCTTTCTTCTAACAAAAAATATTCAAAAATATTAGAATGTGATAATTTCTTAGTGTAAAATCATCAATGTCTATTTCTAATGATGTTTTCTGAAATCTGTTTGTTCCTGTCTTTTTATCTGTTGCCCTCCCTGATTTCTGAAATATCCACAGTAATTCTAGAAGATTTATTGATCTGAATAATTAATGTTCATGCAATCACTGATAATTTTATATCTCTTTCATAGTAACTTTAAAATTTGCTCTCATGCAAAATGATTTTCACAAATGTCAGTAAAGGATACTTTGTGGGTTTAAAAAGGTTGTACTTTATCCATTTCTCCTCCAGCATACCCAGGACGCAAACAATTTTAATATGGTCAAAATCTGAATTAGGCCTGAAGTCCTTTAATGATACAACGAAAAAGTGCACAGATGTTGTTACATTTTACAATGAAAATATTTCCCCTACTTGCCCATTAGTGCGAATTTAATTTACAGTTGAGCTAAAACTTAATACACATACTTCAGTATCTGCATACATTATTTTCCTCATATCATAAAACTGCATTGCATCATTTCAGGAAATGCTGCCCCCAAGGGTAATAATATAGTGAGTGCTGCTTAGAATCAGCTATTAATTTTCTCCCTGATTCAGAATGCAACTTTTTGAGCATCATTTTCAGGATGACATAATTGTAGGGTAAACATACTCAGAAAGAATATTTTTTACTGCAGCTTAGTGTATGGAGAGAGCTAACCTGAAGCACTGCAATTCATGTCGGAAAAGAATGCAGCAAGCACTCTTGCACCAGAATCTCTGCAGTGGAGTGACATATTTGCAGCTTCACCTCCAGAATATCAACATAAAACAACAGCACAGCACAATACATGGAACAGTTTGAAAGAAAATCCCAAGTTTACAATCTGCACTAGACCATTAAGACAGAAAGCAAATTAGTTCACAAGAATGTAAATCTTTTGTCAGACAGAATTCTGTAACAAAATTTGTAATAGATATATATGTGTGTGTGCATATATATATATGTATATAAAGAATATAGATGCTTCCCAATCAAGTGACCAACAATTAGAACTCACCAAATGGCAGATAATGCATTTACACTGAGCTACATGCATCTAATGCACCTAGAAGACAAATAGATCAGAAAAAACTGAAACATTGCTGAAATATATCCTGTCTTTACTCTTGACATCACATTTCTTGATCAACAAAAATTGACAAGAACAAAACTTGATAATGATGTATTCCTTATTCTGTGTTCAGCAGAGAGCTTGCAAAATATTTGTCCTGACACAAAAATAAATTCTGAGACCTTCCTTTGTGTTTCATAATTTTTGTTTACTCTCTTGTAATTTTTTTCTGTAATTTTCTTCCCAATTCTCTTCTCCTGTTTTTTCTGGCAAAAAAAAATTATTTAGGAAGGAAAAAAAGAAGGAAGGAACAAGGGAAAAACAAGCTTATGTGGAAAAAGATATAGGTAGACAAGAAAATCTAAATCTTGAACCTAAAACTGAGGCTAAAATGAAATTTGTGGCACATTGCTATAAAAGTGGAAAATAATCCCTGAAGCACTTTGCTTCTTTTTATAGTTTTCCCTTTAGAGTGCCAAATATTTTTTTATTCACTTGACTGATAATTTTAAAAGCTGTATTTATGCTTGTTAATCAAGTCTATTGCCTTTTTTCCTATGGAGGACAAGGGGAATTTTAATAGCTAAAGTTTGCCTGCTTTTTTGTACTCAATTTAAGTCATGCCCTAGTTTTGCTTTTTGCTTTCTTGTACTTCAATAATAGAATAAGAGTCAATAATTTCTTGTAGTTAACTTACACTTGCAAGCTTCATTTGGTTTTTTTGTCTCACCATATAGCTGTACTACCAACTGATTTCCCTCCTTAAATATTCTTCGTTTCCACTTGATATTCTTTCTATCATAGCTTAATTTGCAATACCTTCTTTACCATGAACTTGCACATGAGTTATTACACTGTAATGCAGAGATACAGTATCATCGTGGGCAGATTCATTTAAGCAGCCAAGATATCATTTAATAAAGATAAGTCAGTTCAGTGAAACTACTGCCTCATAAGCTTCAGTAGAAGCCTTACAAGCCTGCCTGAGATCCTAGCTGCTGCTAGCTGTCTGTGGAAATCATCTTTTCTAAAGTATCAGATTTTGTGATACTCAATATATGAGCCCTGTCTATATTTACAGCTATAGAAACTGAGATAAAATTAATTCTAAAACATGTAGAGATTTCAGTTACACTGCTTTTTGCACCATTGGCATATTCAAACTTCAGTTTTGGCAGGCTTTTTAAGCTGAGACTACTTACTTGAAGGAATCATTCTTGGAGAAATAAAACCTTCTGAGACTGTACATTCTGGATTCATCCTAGAACAACTTGTTTGACTAATTTTTTTGCAGGGGGTAAAATGTGCATTTGCATTCCACAGACATTTCTTCACTGTATCCTATTGTACTGTGAAGAACAGAAAAAGAAAGCTATAGAAAAAGGGAAGGAAGAGAAATGGAGATAATTTTTTTTTCAACTTGGTTAAGATATTTGTAAATTATTTCCCTCTGCAATACTCATAGAAGTCTGCTCTTGGTATTTGTGATTATATTCTCATTGTAAAACTGTCTGTAGTTTCTACACCAAAAAAAAAAAAAAAAGAAAAAGATACACGGAATTGTACTAGGGCGTACTAACTTCCTCTAGATTCAGGTATCTTTTGCATTGCCCTATGTATTAAATTTCTCCATGGTCACACATAAAACTTTGCAGAATAGTACAATCACATTTATTCCAGGAGTCTTCCCCCCACCTTCTCTTCAATATTAAAAGTAAATTATGTCAGTAGAATAGGAACTCCATCATCTAAATCAATACAGCAGGTAATGTGCTGGAGTAAGTGTTCCTATTTTTTTTCCATCATGAATTTAGAGAAATGTGTTCTCTGTAGTTTTAGTGTAGTCTAATGAAATTTAAAACTGTTGAAATTTGTAATGGTGACATCTAATGCCACCATGCAAAGGTTAGGCTGATAACATTGTGAAATGACCAAATTATATCAACCAATCTCCAAAGGAAAATGAACCACCTGAAGTTAAGTCTTAACTCAACTTGAGGGCTACTCATTTCTAAGCCTTTACTACAGTTTTTTGTTTCTTTTCAAAGCCACTGGTGAGGTAGGGGTCAGTCTTTTCTCCCAAACAATAAGCAATAGGAAGAGCAGAAATGGTTTCAAGCTGTGACGGGGTGGTTTAAATTGGATATTAGGAAAAAAGTCTTCATCAAAAGCATTCTCAAGCATTGAAATAGAGTGCCTAGGGAAGTTGTTGAGCCACCATCCTTGGAGGTATCTACAAGACATATAAATATAGCAATTAGGGACATTGCTTAGTGGGGGACTTGGCAGTCCTGAGTTTCCTGTTGGGTTTGGTTATCTGAGAGGTCTTTTCAAAGCTAAATTATTCCATGATTTATGAATATCTACCAAAATTTAATACATATATATTATGTCTAATGCTAAATCCTAACAATCTTTGGATTTCTGTCTGATTGTTTAATTGACTTTCATTTTGTAAAAGCTAGACAAAGTCTTTAATCCAGAAAATATAAATAGGTATTGCTCAGCTCTACATATTTGTATGCAGAGGTGTGATTTATATCAAGCACTGAAGTGATTTAATGTTAGCTTCTTTACTGACACTGAGGTAGGACTTCTGATTTGATACCCTCAAACTTGTCAGGTATACTTACTCTGATAATTGAAGTTTGAGAAATAATATTGAGGCATTTTTTACATTTCTTTCAAACATTGAAATAACACTCAGTGTTTTACAATAAAAATATTCTATTTCTTATAATATTCATGAATTTACAGTAGCTAGCCATGATTTCTACAGAAAGGTCTTGAGATGACATAACTATTCTTCTAATGAAAAGTGTTTCTAATGATGATAAGAATATGACAAACTTTTGGTAAAACATAAGAGTGATAGAGAAATGGTATTTATTTTCTGACAGTTTTTGTGTCAGTCATGTGCTCAGCAAGGCAGAAAATGTCTGTAACACAGAGCTCTGCAAGGCATCAGGGGTAGAGCTCTGTGACAAGAAACCTTTGCTGTCAGATCTGGGAGGGCAGACATTATGCCATTCCTGACCCTTTTTTAGTCCATAGGAGGCCTATCATCTTATTCTTAGTGTCACAAATGTTACAGTTTGCCCCCTCTGTACAGTACTCAAAGAGCTCCATAGCCATTAAACTAACAAGCCCTTTATCTCTTGAGATACTTGTTACTACTATCTGTATGAAACATGATTGTACCATGAACAGATAAGGAAAAGCAGAACAGGAGAAAAATGCTTGCTACAGCCAAACTAAAGCCATAGAAAGCAACAGGCAGGTAACTACAAGTTCAGAAATAGTATACCTCAAAGCTGAGACCTTGCAAACTCAATGAAAAGCCTCTAGACTGATTTTAGCAGTGGCAGTGTGCAGCTACAGGGCTACATTAATGAACATATTGCACTTCCACTCCATCCATCCTTCTGCCAAAGAAAATCCTGCACCTTAATTATCACTAGTGCAAAAATACCTCCATATGATTATTTATGTATTTATTTTAGCAAGAGGAGACACCTCATCATTATTATTAGTGATTCTTGCAAAGCATTGTGGGCCATTTGTAACTGGAGGAGAACCTGTCTCTGCAGTCCCACTCACTGTAGGAACTGTAAGCCAATGCAGTGGGTATGGTCATATTAACTTCCTGATTTCATAGATTTGTGTCTTTGCATTGTATTGTAAATTGACCTAAAGTTGTCTGAGACTTTTTTGAATTCAATAAGGACCACACTAAGCCTTAGGACAGGTCCATGTTTGATGTAGCTTTGTACAACATTAATTGCATAAGATTTCCCATTTGACAATTTTCAAAAAATATTTCTATACATAAGTAAAAAGTTTCTTTTAAATGAAAGTTTATTAGCTGTTGTAAATTAGGAAAGCTTCAGAACAGGCCCATGACTTGCAAAATGCTTTCATTAATGACTTTATTTTGTTTTCTTCATGTGTTTGAGAACAAATTCTCTACAGTTTTTAGCAATCTAGCAAAAGGCATGCAATTTAACTTGATTTCACAGATTTTTTTTTTGTTCTTAATTGGAGAAACATTGCAGAATACTAATGGATAATCTGATAAGCAGTGCATGGTATATGGTAATCACAGAGCTGGAATAATTTTATTCTGAGGCATCTATCTCACAAGATGAGGAAGTTATTACAAATACACAAAACGTATTTTAAAAATTTTATTTACTGATTCTTTTTCTGGCCCAAATTATTGTCAGAAAGTAGTTCTTGGGAAAGACATAAGGGAAAGATTTTTTTTTTTCTTTCTGATGATTTAAGAGATTTGCTGACATTTTTAACCAAAAAAAGAAAAATCCATAGGTAGACAAGTCCTTATGTTTTTTCACCCCAATTAGACCAAACAAGATAAAATTCTTTGCAAATTAGACTCCAGCTGCTGTCTCATTCTTCTTTATTCTCTCATTTATAGGTGCTTATTCTGCCATATCTTCTGCATCTGCCAGTTTGGCAATGCTTCCCCCAAACTGTAAATACCCTGACTGATCTGAAATGTTTTGCTAAACTCATACAAGTAGGAGTTGGTATTGGAAAGGCCAAAAAAGCATTCTATAATGAAAACTGTTACAATAAAGGCTTCCAAATAGAGGAAATCCCCAAATAAACTGTGAGAGCAGGATTTTTTGCCTCCATATTAAAATTTCCTTTCATGTGGTTAGTTTACATAAAGTGGCTACCTAGGGATATTCTTTACAATTAATTGACATATTGTTTGTGTTCTTGTTGCTACCCTGTACATGTAATGATCTGAATTCAGATGAAAGAAGTTTTATCCTCCCAATACCTGTGAGATTGCAACCCCCTTCCAAGTTTGCCATTTAAATCCCAACTGTGTTGTTGCCTTTAACTGTGCAAGACAGCAAGACAGCACATTTTGTAGATTAAACCAATAAACTAGCAAACATAAAAGAAACAAATCTCATAATTGTGGATTTCAATTAAAGGAAGGAAGATCAAAGCAAACATTCTGCTTGAAATTGCACAGCTGCTATCTACACAAAATGAGAAAAAAACCCCAACCTTCTCCAGCTAGCCATAATTTTTGGGGTGGGGGAAGAAGGAGGGGGAGCTCAAACCCTGCAATAGAACAGATTGCTTATGCTTCTCACATCCCAATCAGTAATACAGAAATATTGAGTAATAAATTCCCTGCCTCTCCTGATCTGAGAAGTTTCCGCCATCTGTGAAAGACAATTTGTAACAGCTTTAGTATTAAGATTCAAAAAACAGACAATCATAAGCATTGTGCCACACAGTGCCAACATTTGGAGAAAAAAACATAAAGCCAAAGCATGAGTAACACCATGACTTTTGTATTGCAAAATTATCCAGCAATCAAAACACTTTCAATGGTAGAGGTTTTTTTCCTTCTTTCTCCTGTCAGCAAGGACTGCTGGAGCCTGCACATAACTCGGCTACATCTGTGGGCTGTGTATGTAGGCCTCGTCCTAATGTACTGAATTATTATTGATGGCTGAAGCAGTTCTGCTCTGCTGGTGAACCAATAATGTCAAAGCAGTACCTGCAAGATTAATTATAGGAGAGAATGGGCTCTTGTTTCCAGGGACCGAGACATTAATAGAGACTGAGCATTAGTTTCAGGGGATTCAACAGACAGCTGAACAAATGCCTCAGACAATGTTATACATGCTAAATCCTGGCACTTAGCTCTTAGCTCTTAACAGTACTGAAAGAAAAGTTTGAAACAACTGTGTTTAAACTGGGGAAAACAGAGGGCTCTATAAACCAAAGGAAAAGAAAACAAGCCAATACCAAGGTTGCTGAAACAAGTTAGTTTCTATAAACTTATGTGAGGCTATTGCCCTCTGCAATATGCCAAAGCAAAAGGGGGCAGTAACAAAGGACTCTAGCATTAGGAGAAAAAGATATGACTTTCTGGTGACTGACAGTACCCAGGTTTTCAAAATACATATGACATTCTACACATGGAAATATAAGTTGGATAAAAAAGCAGAATATTTTATGCTGTTTCTTTTGTACCACTGCAGTGGAAATCTGTACTCCACAGGGCATTTTAGCTGTAGAGAACTGAAAATATGCAGTGGATGAAGCTGCAGCCATAGCAACAGCTACATAAATTTTCAGGCAATGGCAAGGCACACAGTACACAATTTAAACAGTGTAACTCTTACATTGGCTTAAAAAATGTGTAAAAGAGGGTGTAAACATGGATTATTACAAAGTATTCATGCCTTCCACCCTATCAAGACCTTGGACTTCCTGTGTTTTACTCGTGTGATCAGGGGGGCAGATGAGAGCTCAGCTGTATTCTTCTGTCTTGTACTTTACCTTTGGCAGATGATATTCCTCTTTCTCTCCTTCATTATCTCCTAGGCCTAGTATTTTTGAAAAAGCCCAGTGAATCCTGAGGCCAAATTTTCAATATATTGTCCAACTACCCATCTTTGTGTCTTTTAACAAAATAATCCCAAAATGAATAAGATCTAGAGGCTAGTATGGCTCAGCACACCAAAGGGTAGGCTTATGAAACTAATCTCAAATGGGAATGAAATAGCTTGACTGATTTTCCAGTTTCCAAGTTGATAAGTAAGTGCTTTACTGCTTTTCTTCAGACTTGAAACAGCAGAAAAACTATTAAGCAAATGCATTTGAGGTTGAAAGATATATAGTAAAATGATATATTCAAGCTACCATCTTCTCTGTTTGACCTTAGCTTCTGGGTGATTTCTTTCACAGTGTCCTGTGAAAGTCTACCAGCAGTTTTCCACTGGCCACAGGTACAGGATAGAAGGCCCTGTGGAATTTTGCTCACCTCAAACTATCTGGAAGCTTTGTAAGCCTAAATAGTGGCTTAGGGATTGACTCAAGGGATTCAAATCCTGCTCTGAAATGAAACAGTAAGGCTCCCAAAAGTTTCTACTCCATGAATGACAAAATTTAAAATATGTTTTCAAAAGCATATGTATGTACGTGTATATATATAAACATATTTATACATATAAAATATGTCATTTACTATACATATACATGCATATAAAATATTTAATTTCAGTTGGAACACACCTTTTTTCCTTTTTTTTTTCAGATCTGTGACTAAGTCTATGAGAAATCGTAGGGATATTAAGAGACACAACTTCACAAAGTCTTACTGTACTGACAAAGTGGAGAATACCGGTGAAATTATATTAATCTGAAAAGAATATGACCATCTTAACCAAATGAAACCCATTTCCTCCCTCTTAGGTTCAGTTCATTTTTGCCATTAGTGATTTATTTCATATTGAATAAATAAAAGTACAAAATCTACATCTAGCACCTGAGTGTAGGAAAGCATCTTCTGTTACATTGTTCCCAGGTGAGTCTTAAGAAGAAACAGCTGAACTGGAAAAAACGATAGTTTGAAATATATTGGTTTGTCCCTGTATGTTTTGTATGCTGATAATAATTTGAACTACTCAACAGTTGCACAAATAATGCTCAGTTTCCTGTCGTACACCATAAAGAACTCAAAAGATGTTAGAAGTGTGACTGACAGTACATTGTAGTGTTTGTTGCCACCCTGAAGACAGTCTCTTGCAAGAGTAGTTAGCTAAAATGTCACTTTATTCCCAGCTATATTTGAATAAAACAAGATGTCATGGCTTCAGTCTGTCTTTATACACAGTGTTTTGTGAAGGTGTGAAAAACATGACAAAACTCTGTTATATGAGAGTATCATTCTATTTGATGTTCTATTTGATCTTGTAGTCAAAAGTTCTCATGTTTCTGCTTAAATATCAGCTGGTATTTTTTCTTGCTCATGGTCTGAGTTTAGGAATGAAAGACCTACTGAACCCAGAAGTACAGGTCTGGATATTTTTTTCCCCCAAAACATTAAAAAAAATGAAAATAGGAAATAAAAAGTCTTAAATACTATAAAATAATTTTCTTAATTTTTTTATAGATACTTCAGAATTATTTAAATTAGAATGAAGTCATTATAAAATCTAAGCTCCCAACACAAGTGAACAAGTCGATTCGAAGAAAGTGGACTCAAAAAGACATTCAATCTGGCCATGCAATCCAGAGCAAGTCATAGGTAGGGTGGGCCATTTTAAAATAATTAGGCCTTTTAACAATCAGATTTAACATTTTCCCAAATGGTACAGTATATCACTGAATGCTGTTAGCATGCAAAATTACCTGAATTTCAGATTTATGTTAAAACTCCAGAGCAAAACCTCTAGACATTTATATAATAATAATAATCAGAGTCCCAACAACACAACTGCCACATCAGCTATCATTCTGTGTCCTGGCTTCTCAGTGAACATTCACTATTTTTAAATTAATTACAAGAACAAATTATTTATATTGTGGTTTTGAACTTCTAGGGAAAAAAAATCCTGCATTTCTGTACAATTTTTGTGCACATGTTTAGCGTGGAGCTCACTGAGGGGTTTTACAGCTTTTTAACTTATTCCTAAAGTTTGCCTCATGAAAAATGAAGGCTGTTTGAAAATTTTTGTGTCTGTGCTCACTATAACTCAGGGAAGGTTATTCTAGATAAGAAGCTGTTCATCATATAAAAGTGAAATACCTACCTTCAGTAATGTGTGACTAGTGCCCCACAGCCTCTGTTTGCAGCTCTTCATCATGGAGCACAGAGACAGTATTTTAGCACAGATGGCTGTAAGGATGAAAGGAGGCTGCCGTCCTCTCTGAAAAAGATGGTAGTAACATTAGGTGACTGTATGTGGGAAGCGAAGGAAAGGAAGGGACTAGAATTGTTTTTCCTCACCATTCTTTTTTATAGTAATGCTGTGGGTTTCTTCCTGAAAGTCGTGTACACAGCATTGATGCACCAGAGTCAGAGGACTAGTTAAGTGCACAAGAAACCAGGTTGTAACTGTCCATTATCAGTATTAGGAATGTGTTCCGTTTCAGTGTTTTGAGCCAGGAAGGGAAATGGTACCTGAAGGAATAATTCTGGCTCTTCTACAAGACTGAATTAATTTTGTCATTATCCTTGGGGTGATAAAATTCAATTTTGCTTATAGTACTTAGGAGCTTTGAGCTATCTATGCTACCACCTTACCAGAAAGGAAGGGTAATTATTTTTGTTGGAATGCCCTTCTGTGACACAGGTATCCTAGATTCTTCCCTATCTCTATGTAAAACTTCTCACGAAGTCATAAAATATTCAGCATACAGGTTTAAAAATGACCTGTGTCTTGGTATTGATATGCCAAAATCAAGGAAACAAGAATTACAGTAGGGAGCAATAAAACTAGGGCAAGAAATTAAATATTTTAATACCATTTGTAGTGAAAACCTATTTGGGATAAAATTCAGATATTTTTTATTTATTTATTTCTTCATTTCCTTTTAAAATGGAAATAGGTCTGTTGAAATATGAGACCTTTAAATTAATTTTCTGATTTTATAGAATCACAGAATATGCTGAGTTGTAAGGGATCCACAAGGATCATCAAGTCCAACTCTTAGATCTCCACTGGACCATCCTCAAGAGTCACACCATGTGCCTGAGTGTATCATTCAAATGCTTGTTAAACTCTGTCAGGTTTGGTGCTGTGACCACTTCCTTGGGGAGCCTTTTCCAGTACTCAACCACCCTGTGGATGAAGAAACTGTTTCTACTATCTAACCTAAACCTCTCCTGACACAACTTCAGGCCATTCCCTTGTGTCCTGTCACTGATCACCATAGAGAAGAGATCAGTGTCTTCCCCTACTCTTCCCCTCACGAGGAAGTTGTAACTGCAATGAGTACTCCTGTCAGTCTCCTCTTCTCCAGGCTGAACACACTAAGTGACCTCAGCCGCTCCTCATATGTGTTCCTTTCAAGGCCCTTCACCATCTTGATTGCCCTCCTTTGGATGCTTTATAAGAGCTTAATATCTTTCTTATATTGTGGTACCCAAAACTGCACGCAATATTCAAAGTGAGGCTGCCCCAGTGCAGAGCAGAGTGGGACAATCCCCTCTCTTGACTGGCTGGTGATGCTGTGCCTGATGCCCCCCAGGACATGGTTGGCGCTCCTGACTGCTAGAGCACTGCTGACTCATATTGAACTTGCCATCGACCAGGACCCCCAAGTCCCTTTCTGTGTCACTGCTTTCAAGCATCTCATTTGCCAGTCTGTCTGTACATCCAGGGTTGCCTCATCCCAGGTGGAATGGGCAGAAACCAGTGTTTTCTCTTGCTGAATTTCATATGGTTGGTGATTTCCCAGTCCTCTAATTTGTCAAGGTCTCTCTGCAAGGCTTGCCTGCCTGGGAGGGAGTCAAAGCCTCCCGGGTTTGCGTCATCTGCAAAATTGCTCAGTATCCCTTCCAGTCCTGGGCCCGAGTCATTTATGAAGATTTTGAAAAGCACAGGGCCTAAGAGGGAGCTCTGTGGAACCCCACATGTGACACGTCACCAGTCTGATACCACCCTATTCACTGTTACCCTCTATGTTCAACCTGTGAACCAGTTGCACACCCACCACATGATGTGTTTATCAGGCTGTGGGTTGGACATTTTGTCCAGAAGGAACCTGTGAGAGACAGTATCAAAAGCCTTACTGAAGTCCAAAAATATTACATCAACTGGCTTCCCTTGATCACCTGGGTGATATATCTTTCCTCTCATGAAGCCATGTTGGCTGTGACCATGACTGAAATCTTTCAGGTATTTTTCAACATCTTCCAGAATTATCTTCTTAATAACTTTACCTGGCACTGAACTGACACTGACAGGCCTGTAGATTCTGGGGTCCTCCTTCTTGCCCTTCTTTAAAATCAGGCCTGCTTCCAGTTAGCTGGCACGTCTCCAGATTCCCAAGGCCTCTCAAAAATCATTCAGAGAGGTTTTATGATGACATCAGAGAGCTCTTTGAGGATTCTGAAATTAATCCCATCAGGCCTCATAGATTTGTAGGGATCCAGCTGAAGCAGCAGATCCTGCATAATTTCAGGGTCATCTGGGAGTTGATCATTTTCTCAGTGATGGCCCTCCAGCTCAGGGCACTGAGACCCCCTTGGCCCATCATCTGTGTTGAAGGCAGAGGCAAAGAAAGCATTTAACACTCTGCCTTGTCTCTGTCCCTGTTTGTGAGGTGACCATCCTCATCCTGTAATGGGCCAATGATATTTCTATACTGCCTATTGCCATAGATGTATTTGAAAAAATCTTTATATTGCCCCCCCACATTTCTGGCCAGCTTCAACTCCAGCTGAGCTTTGGTCACACAAATTTACTTCTTACAATGGCAAGCCTAAACTCGGAATTCTTCCCATTTCACCCAACCTTGCTTCCACTGGGCATACACCTTCCTTTTTTGCCTTATTTTCAAGAGAAGATTCCTTTTCAGCCAAGCTGGCCTTCTGCCTCACCTACTTGACTTCTGACATTTGGGAATTGCCTGCTCCTGTGCCCTTAGGAGGTGTTGTTTAAAAAGAGACCAGCACTGATGGTCCCCAGCACCTGCAAAAACGTTTTCCCAGGGTACTTTACTTACTAGTTGCCTGAGTAGTTTGTTATTCTCATAGAAGTACAGTTGACTCTAAAACTGCCTAGTCAAGGAATTTCTTTCTTTGCAGCTTCCTATTTCTAAGTGAAATGAGATTGAATTTTATGATTTTAAAAAAGGTACTATCTTCTAAATAGATTTTGTTCAGAAATTCATCATCTGTCTTATCTGAGTTCTTTCAATACACAAGTATTTTTCCTTGCAGGTCAGATGGGAGTCTTCCTTTGCAAAACTTCTCTTTTCCTGCATTTTCTTACTTCTGGATGAAGTGAAGTTAAAGAAATGATAGTTTTTGATTTGGTTGTATAAACAACCAAAAATTTTCTAATTAACATGTCACTGACCACAGCAGCTTATCTCCTAGAGGCAATTAATGTCTTTGTTGCATTAATTTCCTTCTTTAGAGCAGTCAGTAAGCACAGTGAGTCAAAGATTTCTAAATAGCAGAGGGACTCAGTGAATGGTAAAATAGACAATATGTAAAATTCCAATACCTAAAATGAAGAAATCCATAGTAAACCTTTTTTAAAAAAAAATGGATCAAACTTATTTTCAAATAAAATGACAAAACTGACAACGTGAAACTCATATACAAGTAATGAAGCATGACTACTTTCAGTAGCAGAAGTGAATACACTCTTTTGGTCCTAATATTATATACTTTGGTGTAACCATTAGGGAACACATTCTCATCAAACATAAGCTGCCATAATTACACTAGAAAATTATGACGTTACACCAGCTGAGGATCTACTTTGAATGTCATACTCATTTGCACCTAATTTCAGCTACTCCTGTGAGTATTTTTCTAATATGAGGATTTTTAGATAACTGCAGAAAAAAAAAGAAATTTCTTCTGGAGCTTTACAAAGACAACCCTTGGAACCTACTATGATCTACAGAGTATAATCTACAAGTCGTGTCAATTTAGTTTATTTCCTTTGACTTCGCACTGTGGCTGTAGGCATCTGCTACAGCAGATAGAAGCAGCTTGTGATAGCTCACTAAAGCCATCAAAGCACCAAATGACTTGAAAAAAGGGCTAACAGATTTTGTAAAAACAAAAAGAGGGGAGGAAAGTAATAGTAAAAGAGAAACAAAGGTGACTTGTGCCAAAACAGAACATGAAGCTAGACCTGTAACACCGTCTACAATAGTGAGAATATCATGAATATGTATTGCCCAGTACTCTTAATCTTGCCATGCGAAGTAATGCATAGTGGCAGAGAATGCTAGAACTGATCACTAATTGGAATTATAAGAACAGTTTCTCATCATCTTCCTGTCTTTCCAGGACATGATAAACTTAGTTCTTACTACATAGAAACTATGTGTTGTGAACCAACCTGTAAATTCTGCTGATATAATTGGAAATTATTTTGATTCACCTTTAGAAATTGGATTGTGGTTGATTTTTTCCATTACATATCTGAATTTGATATAGTTGCCAGGGTACCAAAATGAATTTCCTCAATATTTAAAGAACCTAGTTCCATTACACTTACTGGTCTAAAGAGAGAATCACCTGAAAAAATTAATTTATCATACTTACAGTGCAATTTTGTCTGATCTACTGAAATGTTAACCACAGAATGTGTCTGTTTTTAGAGAAATTCTATACTACATGTTTCAGAGGATGTTGACAAAAGGGCAAAACAAAAACCAATACAATAAAATGTTATTGTGAAACAGTGGATTAGCTCTGGAATTTCTGTGAGAAATGTAGGCCTAATTCTTGTCAAACATATAATAAAGTATACTGTATGGCTTGCCAAATCATTCAATGGGATTCTGAAAGCACCGAATCTGGGTGTTGTGGAATATGCTGTAAAGATTTAGCCACAGAGCAACTATAAGCCAGAAATGAACTTAGTTTAACATACAAAAAGGGAGTAAAAGAAGAAAGCCAAAGTTAATGACTAAACAGGCTTTTCATACAAGATAGAAACAATGTAAACAAAGATTAAGCCGGGTACTTCAACACAGTAGGAGACAGACGCAATTATGACAAGGAGGGAGTACCCCAAGACAGAGAGATAAAACCTGAGCAGCTGAGCTTCTCAAATAAAAATTTAAGCAAAGAATATTGCAATCCCTCCTGACAGAATCAGACGGGAAGGTTTAAAAAGGTAAATCATTTAACAAGAAATAAAGAATATGTATGTTTTGACTGTATATAAGCAGAGCCTGCGAGCTCTAAAGTTGTGTGCTGACAGAGCAGTGACTCTGCAGTTACACCCAGCGCTGTTTTACTCTGTGATTTGCATTACCTATACAATTAAAAAAACTACCCTTTTTTCTGAGTGACTTGGTCATTCTGGGTGGTCATTTATAACAATTTCCACACTGCCCAGAGAGATGGAAAGTGGGAATCATAGGATGTTCCTTCCACTGACTCATATCCTCATACCTACCAAAGACTGAATTGAACTGACACCCTCTGTCAGTGGGTTTGTTTACACTCTAGTTTTAGTTGTTCTGCATTCCATCAAGCGGCAGGGAAACAGTTTGTTCAGTGTGCTTTGAAGTTAATGATGAGGGGTGGGGTTTTGTTTATTTGTTTGTTTTTAACTGAGAACATGCTTTGGTGAGAAGTAGATCATGTTTCAGAAGCGTTCTCTCTAGATGAGTGCTTACATGAAGAAGAGTAATGATTTTGTAGGTCAGAAAAATTCCATTTGCCAACAGACTTACAGTTAACAGACTACCTTAATGTGTACTGAACACTTAACTCTATATATGAGAAAAATACTTCTTTGCAACTAGCACTGACAGATGTGAGGGGACACAAGGTTGTCTGTTTCAGATGATCTGCAAACTACAGTTAAAAAACAAACAGTTGGAAGTAGCTTGGCTCGAGCATCCTGCCATCATTTTTAGTGGGGTGTGGAGATTAAATGATTCTGAACAGCTTCTCGGTACAGCTGTCACTACTTGTCAGTATTACTTGATCCACCACTGTGATAACTTGAACTCCCACCATCACTGCATGATTCACTATGCTGCTTGATCCTAGGAAGTCCTGATGCTATGCTGTGAGTTCAAAGCTGCTGCTGTAGCTGCATGTGTGGAAAGTTATCATCTACTGTAATGAATATAAAAGTACTGAAAGTTACGAATCCTTCTGTAATAGACCAAATTTCTATTTCTTAGAACTAAATCCTGAATCAATGTGCTTTTACATTACTAAATAACCCCAGTATACACTTTGGTCCTGGTCTCATTCTCTGGGATTAGACTTTTAGTTTGGTTTTCACTATTGAAAGTTTCATATTTGGTACAATACTAATCTGTTTTCTAGAGTCTTCCTGTCCATACATTCACTCCAAGATGCAAGACTAACGGCACCTCTACCCAAATCCTATAACCCTTTGAAACACCTTCTTCTTAAGACTTCAGAATTAAAAAGTATTTCTTGAAATGGTCCCTTTAAAAACAAAACAAACCAACCAATCTGTAACACTCCAGCCCTGGGAGCAGCAAGCTCTTGGGCTCAGCCAGGAGTTTAAAATATATATATAGGGTTCTTTAATACCTCAAGATAGCATCAAGAGAATAAGCCACAGACTTGTTCCCAAGAGGTATCTTTATTAATTTAGGAGAGAAAATAAGGGGACTTGGCAAAGGTTCAAAAAAGGTACTACATAAACTAGACAAAATGTTCCACCATAATACCAACCCAGCACATACTAATCCACAACACATAAATCCAAACCCAATCCCTCCAGCTCCAAGCCACTCAAAATCTCAAGAAAGGAGCAAAGAAAAAGAAGTAGAGAAAGTAAGAAGAGAGGAGAAAGAGGGAGAGACAGACTATATAGGTACAACTGGAAGCTTGTGAAAGACCAGTTCTCACATGCCCAGATGGCAGGGCTGCAACACATGGCAAATACAGGGCTTTGGTTTTACCTGCTCTGGTCTCTATGACCAACCCTCTCCATTGGCCACTGTGGGGACTTCCAGGCCAGAGTGAGGGGCAGTGTTCTCACTGTCCCTGCCAGTCTCAGCCTGGGTCAGGGGCTCCTGGAAGTGTGGAGTGTTACAATTTTCCCCAGCTGTTTGTGACTAACAGATACTCCAGGGCTTCCCTGTGTTGGCTCCAGGGGCTGCCATGAGGGATATGACAACATCCCACCTTCATGAGGTTCCACCCATGCCTTCCCCCCTCCACACACACACATGCACCCCCCACAAGGTGATTCTGACCCAATAATTACTGATCTGGTATCTAACACAACCAAATAAACTAAGCAAACACAAAAAATGCTACAAAATAATAAAGAAGTATAAAATATGTACACACAAATTATATACTCAAACACATGTGATCCCTCCCTCCCTATGTAAAGGAGCCTTTGGGTTGAGTCCAATGACATAATGTCTCACAGAAGCTCTGGAAAATCGCAGCCCTGAACATTTCTCTATAATATGATAGGCAAGTACAGCAAAACACTGAGCTATCTCATCATTTACTAGACCTGCTTCTGACCCAAAGAGAATACTTGCATGTTCATCATGTAGTATCATAATAGTGATACGATTACCCTTTATGTTTACAAACTCTCTTTACAGAGAAGCCCTACATTATTCATCAAAAATGCACTCTTCTGATTCATGGAATTAAAGAATGCATTAGGACTTCTGATGCAATGCCTTGTGGACTCAGTGATGTGCAAGAGATATAATCTAAACAGTGTGATGACACAGGTGCCAGATCAGATTGTTCTGGAGTTACAGGGCTGGACTACTACTATGATAAATGTTGCAAGAGTCATTATCCATCAGCCATGTTTTAGTTCAACAATAGGGCATGTGCCCTGTACACATCACTTGATTGAGTCTCTACCTGAAGGTCAAGAAAGGGAAAGAAAAATAAGAAAGTACTTCTGAGATAAAAATGAACCTGTTACTGAATGACAATGAAATACATGGTTCAATAAAATGACAGCTTTTATGTACTTCTAGCAAGATCATGCAGCCATAGCTATTTGCATTTGTCTGTTGAGGAGTGGGAAGTTATTCAGTAACTTGATTTTTTTTGTCACTTACAAGACATTGAGCCAGAAAAATAATTGTATAGATTTTTGCACTCTAAAAAACTGAGATATTTTTTGGTTCATATAACTTTCTTGGTATTAACAAAATAATAAACAACATGAGTTAACATGAAGCTATCAGTAGGTGGAGGCAGATCTTGATGCCACAAATTTCCAGAGCTGTGGGATGCATAGTAATAATTTCTCATTTCACTCAGAGTTTTGAGAAGTCATTGTAATGGCTCATAAAATTTTACTGATACAGCACCTTATCAGTTTATGTGACATATAAATTATCAGTTTATATGTCATACATGTAGGAGTAGAATAGCTTAGAATTTTCTCAAAGTTATTTTGTTTTTGCTAAATCCCAAACCAGGAACCAAAATCTGAGAATTTTTGCATGTGTAAACCAAATTGACAGAACCTTTCTTTTACACAACAACATTGCATTTGCAATTTCTTTTTCTTTTCCTTTTCCCTCTTCTTCATTTCAGCACATCCTCATCAGCTTGCTCTCTAATTTTTCTGTGTTTTATTCTCAGTCCATGTTCTCATGCAATATTTTTGCAATATTTACTTTTTGTTCAAAATCAGTCTCATTTCTCATTCTCTTCAAAATTATTTTATTATTTATGTCTTTTCATATTCCTTGTTTAACTTGAAGTTTTTTTCTTTCCAATTTATCTGCTTTAATCTTAAATTTCTCTAGGTTTCCTCTTTCTGTACTGCTATTTCTACTTGTCTTTCTTCATTCCTGTAAGTTTTCCTCCCCGTTTTCACTTTTTGTTTCTCCTTCTTCCATCTTTTCTTTTTTCTACCCATTCATTCTTTCAACTTTTTTTTCTTTTCAGTTCAAGTATTTCTCCTAAATATGGACTCATCTACATCTTTTTTTAAAAAAATCTATTCAAAAGTTGCATTCTTCTCTCAGTTGTTAACAAAGTCTTTGCTAACAAGATCTCTCCCTCTCTCTTTGTGCAGAAGGTAGCTAATATATGAAATCCAGTACAGGGTTCTACCGGAGAGCTGTATCCAATGCATCATTGTAATAATAGAGTGGTTGGGAAAGTTTTTTTACCTTCCTTTTTTTCACATGTAAAGCAAAGGAACTCTTGGTGAGAAGACAATGAGATAGGACAAGACTTAAAGAAATAAAACATACCAAAACTGCAGGAAAAGGAAGTATTACACATTGACCTAGAACAAAAAAAAATCTTAAGATTCTGATCCAAGCAATTAAACATTAGAAATTTAATTTAAGAGGTCATAGTTATGTTTTAACCCAGTAAAGAAAAACCCCACGTTGCCTAGTAATTGTAAACCATAATAAATATACAAGAAAGAAAGTATCTCATTATTGATTCTTGATTAATTTCTAGCACACATTTTAAAGGGTAAAATAAAAAAAATTCTTTGAAGGATGTCTGAAATCAATTGTATTAATGAATATGCTTTAGAATTAGGACTTTAATCACAAATGCTGATATAGGATCTAAGATCCTTTTCCCCTAATATTGGAGGATGTTACTTTTTTTTAATAAAAAGAGCATCCTAAGTATTTAATTTTATTTGATCTCAGTTGTACCTGGAATTTCAATGTCTTTCTAAGGCAGCCTTTAAGAACTTTGTTAACATACAGTGTCAGAATAGTTTAAAACATACTGGGAGAGGCAACCCCTTTAGAAGTCCCTACAAATGGCCAAACCAACAGAGGAGGAAGCTGATGATTTCTGGAGCTGAGTCTAACTTCAAAATATTCTTCTGCAGTTAAAAAAAAACCAAAACCAACACATGGTATTTTGAGATTTTGTATTAACACTAAAGCAGGGAAATATTCCAATATTATTTAGTGAAGAATAGGATTCACTTCTAAGATTCTTATGGATTAAGCAGTCTCTAAGGTATTTCAGGGAAACACACATTCCTGCCAGTATGGTTTACCTGTTTCCCTTATTCAAAAAACAATGAACTCAACAACGGTTTTTTATGAGGAGCCAAAAATGTTTTGCCTTGACTTTCATTTTAAAAGGGTATGAAAATAATCCTATTCTCTCTCGGACTGGCTGGATAATCTGTTGCCATTAGGCTTTAAGATGTGCAGAGATGAGGGTACAAGTCTTCAATGACCCATTACACACATGGATGCTTACTGAAAGATGCTCACTCAGTTCACTGTCCATTATAATGACACAGATTCTTCCTATAGTGCTCTGCTGCAGATAGGCAAGCAAATGTCAGTGGGGGACGGGTGCTTTAGTCCTCATTTATATTTGTATTTGTATTCCAAATGAAAGAAAAAAAGAATTATTCATGGATTTCAGAGACTTCTAGTTTAATCAGTGTTTTCAGAAACTGCAAAAGAGGAAGGGAAGGTATTCTGTCTTTTTTTTTTTCTCAAGAGCTACTGTCTTGCCCTGAAATTGGTATAAATCCCTAAAAATGTTCTCTGTGCAGAACTCAGATGAACTATTTATCTCATTAGATGTGATCTAGGCACCCTCTATTCTTTGAGTTTCCCTTAGTCATAAGACTTCAAGAACCTGCTATTAGGGACCACTGACACCGATGAGCTGTTCTCTTCTTTCCACAGTTGAACCCTGACTTTTGTCCGCAGACAGGAAGATTAAATTGAAACATTGTGTGACTTGCTTGAGAAGATAAAGCAGTTATAGCGTGCTCCTTTTGGATCAAATAGGTGAAATTCTCCCTTAGAAGTAATTAAAGCACAAACATAGCATAAAACTATGCTGAATTCCACTTCCAACAATTCACTTTTTATGTATGCTGTTGAGCAATTAAGAAGGTTATCAAATGAAGTTTCCCAAGAATAGTAAATTGTTTTTCTGTTCAGCTATGGAGAAAGTAATCTAATCAATCTATTACATTTCAAAATACACAACCAAGAAAGATGAAATCAAGAACTGAATGAAACAGAACAAGAACCCTGAAGGTGAGCTAGAGACAGGTATTTTTATTTGCCCATTCTTAAGATGTCCACCAGTGTTCTTCACCTGAATCTTTTGAGGTCTGTTCTGTTACTTTTAAGCTCTTTTGCTGACTCTTAGTTTTAGCAGTTAAAGTTCCCTTCTAGAGCAGGGTTTCATACTTCAGGAGAAGGAAGCACAAAAAAACATGAGGTCATCTTTTCTTAGGATAGTAGCTCAACATCTTACTCTTAAACATCAGGAAACCATTCCCATGTAGCTCTCAGGATTTCCTATCACCAGTATTGAGAATTTTTTCTCTAGGTTTGATTTTTCTACAGACTCTTTATAGACTGCCTAAGACTGACCAATTGGTAATTTTCTGCCTGTCTTTAATTTAGCATGGGAAAAGTCATAAAATAAATAGCATGACTGGTAGATCCCAAGAAAGCAAGATAAGGATCAGTGCTGCCAATGACTCACATCTGCTCAGAAGAGTCTGCCTGGGCCATGGGCAGGGTGAGCTTAACAGCTTTTACTTGAGTGAGAGAAACCAACCAACAGATCAGCCTCAACTGAGGTCCATGTCCATACAAAGTTTCTATAATAACAAAAGGCTGTCTTAAGACAAAAAGATAATTTATCCTCTTTTATCCACTTGTTAAAACTTAAATGATGCACTCAATGAATTCAGAGCACATATATTGTTCTTTAGATACATATATATTGCAAGCAATTTCAAATCTGCTCTAGGTAGCCTTTGTGATTTGGTGCTATACAAACTGAAGGCATTAGGAGATTAATAAGTTTGTAACCTTGAAGATGTTTAAATCTTTTTAGAAGACTTCAGTTCTTCTCTTATTACTTACATGTCTGGATATTCAAAAGGGAGCTTCCGTTGCATATCTAAGGATTTAAAAAAACCAAGTATGATAAAACTGGATTTCTAAGAAAAACTATTTTATTTTTCTCATATTTTTAGTGTTTTACTATGCATAGCATGAATAAAGCCTTAGCATATCTGGTGAGAATAGACATCGAACTAGTGTGCACTTTTAAAACTTACAATATTAAATGAAAGGAAGTTGTCAAAACCTTGCACAACTCTTTATTTTTCATTTCAGTGCAGAATCACCCCTGTCAATACCTAAACTGATTGCAGGAGTTATAAATTTTGAGAACCTTGCAGTTTGTTTGCATCAGGTAGTCAATCTTTTAAAGGCAGACAAGGAATATTGTAGCTTTGGATGTCTTTGTCATTCAGAGAACATGTATGTGAAAAGCCTGCATCATCTTAAAGGTAAACTGGTCACATTCACTGAAGAGTAGGTAGTTGGGTGCCATGAATACACAGAAACTACACCCAGCTCAGGAAATTTCTGAGACAAAAACAATTGGAGACTGTGAGAGTACTCAACAGAAGTATCATTTATGCTTGCACATTCTTCTCTTCCTAGACTTTTAATTTACCCTCAATACAGAACAAAGTGCTTGGTGGACCTTTAGCTGGATCTAGGTCTGCTTTTATTATGTCTGTGTCCTCCCAGATAATATTAGATAATACAGACCTCTGTAAGAGAAAAAAAAAAGAAAGAAAAGAAAAAAAAATCAAGTTAGTTTGACTTTCAGAGCAAGTTCCCAGGTGGTAGTGTGTTCCTCTTTTAAATTCATGGGTCATTATTACTGAAACAAATACACACTCAAATGTATATATAAAAACAGCAAGTAGAGATATAAGCACAAAATTTTCCCAAGTCATGTTTTCAGAATGTATTAGATAGGCATCCACCAGAGAACATAGATTTACTGACTTCAGGACAGATGTTTAGACTAGGTACTTCAAATATCTGTTCCCCCTGGCCTTTAAGTGATATAGGATGTATTTAAAGAAAAATAAGATTTGTAGCTCATTTTTGGAGTTAATACCCTTCATTACTAACTTCAGTTTCAACTTCATTTTACATTCAGTAATTCTGCAGAAATATAAACAGTATGCTTATAACTACAAATCCTGTGTGTGGATCCAACAGAAACGTGGGTCCTTTCATTCTCAGTTGTCTGTTTCATAAATAGAACTATTTCCAAAGAAAAACCAGCAGTGACGCCGGTCTGGACAATGTATTCCCCTAGTTGACCTAGTACAACAGATTGTCGTAATTACTCCTCAGATACATTTTTGTTAAGAAGAGTTTTGTCCTCAGCCTCATAGGTTATAAATAAATATGTACTGATAGTTGGCTTTATTGGGAATCTTTGATACTGATATTGATCCATTATTTCACATTTTTCTGTGTGTTGCCCTCTTAGATCCCTGTTTATGGGGCAGTACCTTGGTTCCCATTTTGGTGAGACACTTGCAAAGGGGATCTGTTGGGGAGGTTTGGCCTCAGCCCTGGATTGCAAACCCCACGTTAGGAGCTGGCAGGCTGGCAAGGTCAGGGTGACCTTGGGGCAGCCAGGAGGGAGTAAACAACTCCAAAGCAGGCAAGTGAGCCAGACCCATTGGCACCAGGGGCTGATGCTCACTGCGTGGACACTGCGTGCATGCTGCCTCCCAGCCAATGGGAGAACCCCTCTGCCTCGTGAACAAACCCCTTGGACCTATCCGAAGCCGACCTCGGTCGCGTGTACCCCTCAAAACCCTATATAAGTTGTTTACCCCCCCCCATAAAGGGGTTAAATGTTCTTGCATTTAACCATTGGAGCCTGGACCTTATCTGTGTGAGAATATATCCAGGTATCTGGACGCTGAACCCAGGGCACCGTGTGAGATGGGCAGGCTGGGACACGGACAGAAACCTCTCGCTTTGACGCAGCGCGAGTAATTTTTCCCTTTAGGGATCTCTAATCTAAAGCGCAAAACTGCCATAAAACCTAAATAAAATGTCCTAACTGCATGTATGCAGTATTGAGTATAATCATAAATGAAGCAAAGAGACTAAATCTACTCAGTCTCGTGGTACCAGCTCAGACCTTGTGTGGCCATGTGTAATGTTGACAAGATGGACACATTTGGCTTGAGGCTACCAATCATGTTTTACTGTGGTGTCATGGTGCTGACACAGCCAGGGGAACCAAATCTGACCTCTTTCCTAGAAGAATCTAATGGTACACATAAGGGAGAGCAACATTATGGTCTTGCTGAGTTTTGATCTATTAGAAAAAGTATGTATCTAGTGCCCATGGTCATGTGGACAGACATAGATCAGAAAGCAGTCACTGTTTTGTCCTGCCATAGGAACAAATACCTGCCAAGCAGTGCAGATGCAAAAAATAAATCAGGAGGCATACAGAAAGCTGAGCCAACTAGAACCATCACTACTATTTTTTCTATGACACTTGCACACAGTAGAAAAAAAAGTGATCTGATAACATTCTGCATTTTGAGTGTCTTAAATGTCTTAAAATATCTTCATAGTTAAATGACTACGAATAAACTTCTATAGCATCTACTCTGAAGGATCTTGGAGAATGATAAGCCTTAAATAAAATAAAGCTTCATCCTGTGCTTTCCTAGTACTTAAATCTCTTAATCTTTAATATAAATATCTTCTCCACTAAAGAGACAGAAGCACTACATCAGCAATTGTCAGGGGAAATTCTAGTATCCAGCAAGCCAAACAGGTCATTGACTGAAGAGCAAGAGAGTGTACTGGGCTAAGACATTTCAACTCTGTTAGCATTAGCATGTTACCATTAGCAGAGTATTGCCAGAAGTGTATCTGTATGTTTTTGTTGGATGTTACTACAGGTCACAGGATGTAAAAAGCTGACAAAGGGAAAAAAGATGAAAGTAAAAAGCTGTGATATAACTAATGATAATAAAGCTATTGGCAAGTCAAATTACTGAGACTCTCATATCAAAAGGAACTTTGACAATAATGGGACTCCAGGGTCCATAAAATTAGTCATGACTCAAATATAAAAACATCAACAATTTGCATAAAAGCTTTCCTTTAAAGATTTAGCACTGTGTACCAAATGAAGAAAAAAAAGCACTACCATAACAGTAACACTTTAATATAGGTATCCATTATCTAATGCTTATATAATGGAAGCCAAATGGAGCTCATTATTATCAGTGCTATTAAGCTGAATACTAAATGAACTCATCATAGAAACACACTTGCTTTAAAAAGTACTACCACAACATCAGTGACAAGGAAAAAAAATTGCATGCAAACTTCCTCAGATGACTAATTTGATTTCTGTGTTAACTTCTAATGCATTATTAATCAATAGTTCATTATACTTTAAGATAGCACTTAGTTTATTTGTGGTTTATTTGTATACATTTAATTTCTGTAATCTTTTACTGTATTGCACTCTATTTCTATGTAAACAATGCCAGTTGGGCTGATACAGATTTACTGGAAGTATGATGTTTTTGTGTGCAATTTAAATATGTTTTGTTTTGCAAAACCAGAATAGGTGCAAAAAGGGTAATGCAATCCAATGTAAACAATTGCCTAATGCTACATGAAAGACTGGGAAAATTATACATTTTTAAATAGCCTGCATAAATTTATTGCTAAAAGATGTACAAATATGGTAGAATATATCACATATGATATAAAGCATAAAATATAGTATACTATATAATTGTGTGTAGAATAACATATCAAACATAAAAAATAGGTACTCATGCTTTAAAAACGTAATCTCAAAGAATGTGATATTCATATGTATTATTCGTATGTGACTTTATATATAGATGCTTTAATGTATCAAAATAATGTATATGAAACACACTATGTTACTTGTAGCCTGCAAGTATATACTTTTGCCAACATGTTTGTCAGAACATGAACTTTTATATATGAATCAGCAGAATCAAGAAGGTATCTAATTCTACAGCTGTCTTGCACTTCATATGTATGGTCTTTGAAGTGCAAAGTTCTATTGGCTTAAATCTGAAATAACTCTGGTACTCCCCGTCAGATGTCATTTTGAGCTTATGTAAATAGAATGCTCAGTTTAATCTCTTCTGCATTGTTGGAAGTTCCTGACCATAAACCAAATTCCGTATTTAATTAGTTATGCTTAGATAATTCTATAAGTGACAATAATGACAAATTTAATTATGTTGTTTGTCTGTCTATGACAAGCTCATTGATCAAGTCTCCAAAATATGATTCCAGGACATGCATAGCTTGAACTCAGTGCTCACTGAGGGTGGTCCCACAGGGAAGAGACACTACACATCATCAACCTCTGCATCAGAGATGCATCTTGCAATGAAACACATTTCATAAAACATTAATTTCTCACATTATGGTGTAAAAACTGATTTTACAACCAAAGAAGTCTAGCATATATTGAAGGTTAACAAATGCATGATGATGGTGGTGCTGTGTTGGTGTACAAGTGTGCATATTTATACCAAGAATTTGAGGTAACAATGTAAGGATTAGTACCATTAGTTCATTAAGGTATAGGTTATATTTTGTGAGTTTTGGTTTCTTATCTTTTAAGCACCAAAAAAAAAATCTTTTTATCTCTTAACAAAAAATAATTATCTTCTTTTACAATTATACCATAAAGTCATAGTTACTATACAGTAGTCTTCAATGATTTTCTAGACTACAAGGAAGGCCTTGTCAAACTTTCAGCATTTTCATGGCACCTTTCAAGGCCCTATTCCAGTAGTTAGCCAATATGTCAGGTACAGATTACATCAACATTTTTAACAGAAGATGATATTTCAATATGGTTACTAATGGCTGGAGTGGCTGAGACATTACTGAAGCACATTTTTGAAGCATTGTTTTACCAATTGAAAATGTTCTTTAACAACAGACTATACAGATATACACATATATGTGTGGAGAAGTATTACAGCATATAACAGAGTGGAAATAAAAGTATCATGCATCTTGAAAATTTGTTAAGTGATCTCTATTTTGCATCCAGGATGCATGGTTACAGTCAGTGATTGAGAAGTTGTTCATTTTCTCTTAGGCTGACTCACTTCTCTCCTACTGGGAAAACAAACAAAAACCAGAAGTGATGTTCTAAGTTAAATGAAGAGGTCATGAATAGGGAAGTCATAGTTACATCTCACAATGCCTTGTTATACATGGATATCTGCACCTGAAATATGACTGGAAGCAGGACAAGTTCAGTGCCTACCCTGTTACCACCCTATTGGCCTCAACAACTCACAATTCTGGCCTCAACAGGTCACAGTCAACTGGTTTGTTTGATGTACAAAGGCCAGAAAGATTTCCTGGGCACCAGAGAATTTTCAATACTTGACCTTAAACTGGATTTCTTTTTTTTTAACTTTACTTGTCCAAAGGGTACAGTCACTATGCTAGTAGACTAGAGACAAAGATTAGCCCTTCCAGAGAGTGTTGCATCATATTTATGTTGCATGCCTTTCATAGGTGAAGATGAATTTCTATTTAAAGGGATCTCTATATCTTCACTGGCAACAGAGATATCCCAACCTGCTGACATATTTTTTCAGTTGCTGAAGTTGGAACCTAAAATATATTATTTGGCAGTATTTTTATTGATTATATTAATTTTACTGAATATGAGTTTTTATGTAGGCATCCAAATCTATCACCACTACAATCCATAAAGCACCCTGGCAAAAGTTGTTATAGCAACCTCCATTCCCTACATTTCATGAGTATAGTTATTGCTCAGATGTTGATCCGTTTTGTAAAATCATGTTCTATTTAGCAACAGTTCAAAAACCACTCACACTTTTTATGTTGAAACAACCACCAGATGGCGACCTTAAAACTGCATAAATAGAAAACCAAAAAGGAATGTGGATGGATTTATATTTGTGGAGATTAAAAAAAAACAACAACCCAACAAAAACCCAAACAACAAAAACAAACCAAAACAAAACACTTTATTAGTACATATTCCTTGAAGTGACTTCTTAGAGAATTTCGTTAGCATGAATTCCTTAAATCTGTCACTTTTCCTTTCTCCACTGGAAAACATTGCAGTTCTACTCTTATTAAAACTCTAATTACTGAAACACAAAACACTAGCACAGTGGGAACTCCCACAGAGTACACAGTGCTACATTTATCAGTGAAATTATGGTCAGTATGTCATTGCTTCCCATTTTGTATAGAAGCAAAGCCTTTTTAAAGACTTTTTAGTTTGCATAGCCAGGATCACAAATTGATCTGTCTGTCAAAGTGATGCACGTGCCAGACTGGTGCAAGTGCCAGACACATACTAAGAGCCTTATCTAAAGTCTGAAGCCTCAGCTGGGAGGCTTTCTACTGCTTAGAGTAAGCTTTGGTCCAGTCCCTTATTTTTTCCTTCAGTTTCTAATATAGACCTAGGAAAGATTTGATGTAGAAAGCAATTTCCTGTTAACTGTATGTCCATAGAATAGACTGTACTTCATCAATTTAAAATAACAAAGTCAGGTATTTAAAAATAATTTTTGGCAAAAAATACTAGCACCCTGACAAACAGTGTTTGATTGTTCAGTGTTTGATTATATTAATTTAAAAGAATAAAATTAGTAGGAGTTTTCAGACAGAAAGAGTAACTTTGACACTTGAAAAGATAGTAAATTACTAAACAACTGATTTTTTAAAAATCTAAAGGAAACCATGATGGTGAGAAATAGCCAACATAGATTTGTTAAAAAAAAAAAAATCAAGTCAAACCAGCCAAATTTCATTTCCTGAAAGGGTGACTGGTCTAGTAGATAAGGTAGAAGGCAATAAATGTGGTGCATTTTGATGGTGGAATGAAAAGTTCCACTTAGCATTTGTGCAGGGAAATATTGGAATGGAATCGCCACATAGGTACCAACCCAATTAAAATTCATACTCAGATTAATTAGTACAGGCTCATTTTCAGACTAGGGAGTCTGTCTTCAATCTTGTTCTGGTCAGCAATTTCATCACTAGCTTGAATGATGAAATAAAACATAATTAGCTCAGTTGGCTACAGCATGGTGCTAATAACTCCAAGGTTGTGGGTTCAGTTCCTCTATGGACCATTCACGCAAGAGTTGGACTCAATCCGTGTGTGTCCCTTCCAACTCAGAATATTTTGGGGTTCACTGTGATTCTCTGAGAAGTTCTTATGAACTGTGGACACCCAGGTTAGCACAGTAGACACACTACTGAAAAGATGACTGGAATTCAAAGTAATCTTGATAGACCGGAGAAATCATATAAATGGCATTCAGTTCGGAGAACAAAGTACTCCTCTTAGATAAAGGAAAGCAAATGCATATAAGATAGGAAATAAGTAGCTGGTAATGGGAAATCATTGCAGAAGAATAAATTCCTTTTGTAACATGTTTAGGGAGACTCATTCACTGTGGGTCAATGGAACATGCATACAAATAATTCTGCTTTATTTGACACTGACAAGGTCTCATAGACTGTTTCAACCAGTTTTGGAAATAATGCTTTTATGTATAGAATAACTTGGGTCAAATTCGATGAAAATAATTAGGAGGACAAGTTACTTATAAAATATGACTGACAGAGAGGTCAAAAGAACTGATTTTTTATGTTAGAGAAGACTTCAAATGCATAAAAGTTCTTCAGTATCAAATAAATAGGTTTTGTAAAGAAAGCAGTACTCGCTACTGGATAGGGCAGAAGTAATGATCTTTGTTTATAGAAAGGCTTTCTTACTATAAGGATAGCTAAATATACAAACTGGTTAATGAGCAAGCTTGTGAAATCTCTCTTCTTGGTAGTAGATAAAACCAAATTCAATAAACCTATCAGGGAGAGGTTAATCAATGCAGCCTTCGGAGAAAAAAAATAATGGAGGGTATTTTTTCAAACTTTGAAAAAGCTTGAGTTAAATAGTTATTACCACCTTCATCAGAGGTAAAAGCCTTAAAGAAACTCATCCATCACTCCCTTTCAAATGGTCCCATTTCCCATTATTCTAAATAAGATTCAGTTAAGGTGAGGTACTCTCTTTCAAAATTCTTATTGTTTCCAGAGAGAAAAGGCAGCAGACATCTTAAGAACAAATTGAAAACAATGGGGGACAAGCTTTGAAAGAGGACAGTGCTGTGTGCAGTATTTTGCAGTATTCATCTGTGCTGTGAAAGAACTAACTTCAACAGGACTACGAGACAAAAAAATCCTTTTATGCTTTAAGATAGGAAGTACAGGTTGTACCAAAGAATCCTACTAAAGAGTTTAAACCAAAGGACATGGAAGATCTTTACACCTGTTTCAGTCTGAGAATAATTAAAGATGAAGGAGCAGTATACATTAAGCACAAGTAATTTGTGATCAATTTTTAAAGTTCATCCATGAAAGCTTTCTTTGAAATTTTCAGGAAAAAAAGAGAAGACTATAGCTTTTTTTTTTTTAAAAAAAAATTAAGGTATTTGCTTTGTATTCAAAACTTAGAATATTCTTAACTCTGGACTGCAAACAGTACTTCCACATCATGTGTTAAGACAGTAGTATATGTAACAGAGAAAAAAAATATTTCTGATTGTATCTTCCAATGAAGATAAGGTAAAAAAACCCCGAACCCAGAATAATGAAAAATGACAAAAAAATGGAGAAATAGAAATGGTATACATTATAATTTTAGATTTTCATAGTGGGCCATACTGTAGGAGAGAGACTCCCACAGCCTTTGCATTTTTAATTCATAGCACTTTCTTCAAGCTCATTTTACGATAATAAAGAGTGAAAATAATAGAAGGCTGCACAGGTCATGACTGAAGCATTTACTTCATTATGAATCATGTTTTATCAAACTGGAAACCTGGCATGGAATGAAGCTTACAGAGTCAGTAACACAGTCAGTAACAGTAATACAGTTTCACATACCCTTACTGTCCTTCAGTAGTATGTATACATCTTGATCATGTCCAAGGGAAGCCACCTAAGAGGATACAATGCTTTTATTTTCTCACTGGAAAATTACACTGCCTATTTTTTCCTATAATTTTTTATATACTTATTACTGAAGATCAAATAAAAATAAATTTCCTAATCCCATAAAATTGTTGACCATGAAAATCACAAACATTATTTTGATATTTTTAACTTATATTCCCAGGGAGAGGCACAGAGTGGTGTTATGGTTTAACCCCAGCCAGCAGCCTTGCAGCCACTCACTCACTCCACCATCAGCAGGACTGGGGAGAGAATTGGAAGGATAAGAGGCAGAGAACTCGGGGGTTGAGATAAAGACAATTCAATAAGGAAAGCAAAAGCCATGCACAAGCAAAACAAAACAGAGAGTTCACAGCTTCCTGTGGGCAGGCAGCTCTTCAGTCATCTCCAGGACAACAGGGCTCCATCATGGTTAATTTTATACACCAAGTATGATGTCATATGGCATGGAATTTCCCTTTGGTCATTGTGGTCACCTGTCCTGGCTCTGTCTTCTCTCAGCCTCCCATGCACCCCCAGCCTTCTTGCCAGCATGGCAGTATGAAAAAAGGCCTTGTCTCTGTGCAAGCACTACTCAGCAATAACAAAAGCATCTCCATTATTATCATCATGTTCAGCATAAATCCAGAACACAGCCCTGTACTAGTCACTGTGAGGAAAATTAACTCTACCCCAGCCAAAACCAGCAAAGGGAGGTATCAATGGAAGAATCCAAATGCTATGGACCTAACGCTTCATATTGCTCTGAAAAAGATTTACATTGTGTGAATGTCCTGCTGAACAGGTTTTGGTTTTGAAACCTCTACTACTTACTACTTTTTTGCAAGTTATGTTGTTCTCAGATAGCTGATAATTTTCACTTATGACTAATAAAAAAAACCCCAAAAGATTCTCTGCAATTTTTCAATCATTTTACCATCTGCAGCACAGCCATGGAAATAGGCTGAGGGTTGCCAGCCCTTCCAAAATCAATGATCCTGGAACTTCTGGAGGAATTTTTGAATTTGAAGGTAAACTTTCTGTCTGTTAGAGAGGAAGATATCCAATCTCTAAACAGTTGAACAGATTTTCCTCCATGCATTGATTAACTCTTAATCTATTTAGATCTATTTCAGCTTCATTGCTCCCCTGGCATTTGAGTTGCTGGCCTAGAAATACATCATTCAAAATATTCAGAATTCAATTGAGAACTCCACTATAAATAATATTCTCACCATATAGAAATGTGACTATCATATAGGTAATATTTTAACCGAAATAGAAGAACTCTAACTGCGCAGTAAGACCTATTTTGTGCTGAAGTGTTGAGTGAACATGATAGCAAGTCTTAACATGCAACTGGAAGGAATGGAATCTTGAACTCCTGGCAAAATTTTACTGTTTAGTTTGACCATTGCTGCCACATCCATTTGAACAAATGAGTAGCAAAAATTAAAAACTTGGTAATTTCAAAACAGGTTTAAAACTGCTTACTCTTTTCCTTTCTTGCAACTATAAAATATAATTCTTAATTCCAGTGGTAATGTTAATTGTCCACTTCATAAGGAAACAGAAACATCTCAAGTAGTGTAACATAAGAGCAAGCAAAGAAAAATTAAGTAGTTTTCTTTGATAAACTCTTAGATCAAACTACATTTCTAATCTGGTCACCTAGAGACATTTCAGAACTCTGTAAAACACTTCTCTTTCTAAAAAAAAAGATGCATGTTCCAAGAGGTTGATAACGTGTCTTAAAAGAAGGGGTCTTAAATTT
>JAOXXN010000065.1:35125878-35140631 GCA_026770055.1 Myrmophylax atrothorax | reverse complement strand
AGGGCTTTGGTTTTTGTTTTTTTTTTTTTTTTTTTTTTTTTTTTTTTTTTTTTAATGGACCATAACTTTAGCAGTTTCAAGTTTGACATCTGGCAGATTTGATATAGTGTAAAAATCGTCCTTAATGGCCATTCTGCCTCATCAGTAGGGCCACCATTCAAGTAACGAAGTGCCAATCAGTCCTCTTGTTCTTCTTTTGCTTAAAGATATTGCTGGAGAGCTTTTTGCACAGATCATGATCTCTCTGCTTTATATCCCACCTATTATAACTATAGTTAAAGTTCTTTGGGCTTATCCCTTATAACTCCCTACTTCTTTATTTTTTTCTCCAGGATAAGACATAACTTGCTAAGTTTCATTTCCCCTTGACCATGCTTGCCTCCCCTCATAGAACAGGTTTTATTGTATCTGAAAGACAAGGAAAGTAAAAAATAATTAAAAAATAATGGTGCAGTTGTATTTGAAATATGAAAATGAAAGATGAAAACCCAGAATTTTTTAAGGTGTTTCATTGTACTGCTACAGATATAATTAAATTGATTTTTTAAATGAAAATGAAATTTCATGGTCAATTAAAGCATGAAATAAATCACTTGTTATGAAAAAAGAATAGAGCATGAAATCAGAGGAAATGTGAATTATACACAGTTCTTAAGCTGAGTGAAGAAAATAACCAAGGATTTTCCTCTTCTCTGGACATTACTCAAACCACTCTGTCTCAGGTATCATTTATTTTTGGCTTATCAAGTTATTTCTGATTAATATTTTCTTACAGTGCACTGGATAATACAAATGTTTATTTCCAAACATGTACTAAATGTTTTCACTTTTTTTCTGAAAATTAACCAGAGTAAACTCATGATATTCTCTTGGTGTAATATCAACTGAATAGTGGTCTGATTTTCAGCCATTGCACCATGGCAGATATTAACATTTGGAGCAAAGCAGTGCAGTTCACTGATGCCTGAAAGAAATAAAATAATCTTTATCATATATGAACATATTGGCTATCACCTAATTCATACAAATATAACATAGGTTTTAAGCACAGGCTTAAACTTAAGCTCCAGACAGGGTTTTGTATTTGATTTTAAAACTTGCAATGTAGTTTATATAACAGAAGGATGTGCTTTTTATATACTATCTTGCTAAAAAATATCCCAGTGAAATATTTATATACTTGAATGTGTACAATAGAAAACTAAGCAAAATTTTCAGAATAAACAATGACATCTCTGAGTTATGCAGTAATGAAAATAAAAGTATTATACAATGTAGGAGACTTTATGATCAAAATTAAAAATAGCAGAAAAAAATCTGCTTCCCCTTATTTTAACTTTCAAACTGTTCATTTCTAAATACCATCATTATCATGAAGACTACACTGCAGATGAATATAATACCGGTTTTTTTTGTCCACAATCAAACTCACTACCTGAATGACCTGCCACCTGTGTATTACTCATTTTGATATCCACCTTGCTTCCAGGCTTCTTCAGCTAAATTGTGACTTTATATGTCCTAGGACATACACCAAGAATATTTGATGTGAAGCAAAGGAACTAGATTTTTTAATTTCTAAAGAGTTCTAAAGCTTTAGGTAAGCTCAGGACTTCAAAAACTTAAAATTGCAAAATTTTACTGAGAAAGGAGGTGCTCTTATTGTTGAAGTCTAATTTCTTCTACCTCTGTAATTAATTACAACACACATGCATACACAAACTCTCAATAATTATCACCTCCCAATTTTCAAGAGGAATGGGCAAGCATAAAGTGGTCAGTTTTCCAAAAAAAGAAGAAGAAAAACAGGTCTTTTCTTGCTTGAAAGTCATTAAGTCATTAAAAAAAATCACATACTTTTTTCCCCAGTTCTTTAACACTCTGCTCTGTGTTTTCTTAGCTTAACATGATCTCTTCAAGGAGTGTTGAATAGAATTTTGCAGTCTACTATATCAATCTGGATTGGTCAGGTAGACCACAGTGACTGAAGCAATTACTATATTCTGTCCACTGACTCACAAAAAGGTTTCAGAACTGGGTTTGTCCTAGTAGGCTGAAACCACTCAGAAGAAAGGTAATTTATAACATTGCATTTCCTATTATATTATGACTTTAAAGCACTCCCTTTAATTTTATTGATATTTTTACATAATTGTTTAGAAGTACATTAAATAAATGTGATTTCAGAAAGACATAACTTAAAAGTGTCATTGAAAACTTGCAACTTCCCTCACTTTGTAATTAATTCTTAACTGATGAAAAAAGGAGCAGTGATCATGTAGCAGCAGTTGATTTGATATACAGGTATAAGTCACACTACTGAACTTTCTGGCATAAGGCATAACTGCTTAATAGATACTCTTGAAGTTATTTAGGAGGGATTAGTTGCAACAGTCACTTAAGATGTAGCTTTTAGATTGTTTAGTTATAATATTACTAGAAAATAAGTTTTTATTAACAGTTATAAATAATTTTCCTGAAGCATTATGTAACATTTCATAAAGGATAAATCAATATCTTTTCTCTGCTAATAGACTTTGGTGCCAATCCTAAACTTGGTGGCTGCTGTTTACATAGAGGAAGGGGATTATAAAGACATCCTTCACAGAGAAGAACAAAAGTCTGTCATGTTTAGTGGCCTCAGTCTGACAGAGACCAGGAGGATATGCCTATGGAAAGACTATAAGAATAGGTAAAAAGACAATAATACCTTCAGAGGAAAAACTTTTCAGCTTTTATTCATTTTCATTTCAGCTTTCAGTTTGCACTTTAGCCACTTCCTGCATGTGTGATTGTAGCTGTGTGCTTACTAGTGCCAGATGGATTCTTTATTTCTTGAATTGATATAATTTCTTGAACTTTTAGTATCCATAGTATCTTAAAGCATTTTGCTCCAGTTTAGATACCTAACAAAAATAAAAATGAAATTAATTTATATTGTCTTGACTGTACTACTTGACATCATTTTAATTTGATGTTTCTCAGGTCATAATATTATTAGAAATAATAAATAGAATCATAGGATATCCTGAGTTGAAAGGTACCCACAAGAATCACCAAAGTCTAACAGGACAACCCCAAAACTCACATCATGTGCCTGAGAGCATTATTCAAACACTTGAACTGTGACCACTTCCCTAGAAAACTTGTTCCAGTGCCCAAGTGTCCAGAAACTTTTCTTATTCATCTCTCTGCCTCAAAACTTTTTAGACCTCTAGCATAAATTTCAGTTGTTGCACTAGCAGTTCTTTATCCTTTTTGGGTTCCTACAATTATATAATTTCAATTTCTATAAATATCTGGCCAATAAGAATATATTGAATAGTTTTTACTATCTTTAATGAAAACATAACTCTCTTCCAATTTTCTAAACAATCTATTTTTATCCATTGAAAAGGTCCTTTATTATGACACTGTGGAATATTTTTTTAATACAAAGTGAAAAACTCTAAATATTTTGTAGATAGATGACATCTCATTTCTATAATGAAGTGTTTTCATATATGGTACTGAGTCATTCACAAAATCATCTGGATATGAAAACACTGGTGATGATTTTTGTGGGTTTATTATTAGATATATTCTCATCTGCTTCTCATGATTGTTAAAAATGTTTATAAAATTTGAAGCTTCTAAATTGTCCTTTACTCTCATTTTTTTTCCGTCTTCTACTAACAATACCAGATTATTAGGTGAAGTAACTTTAAGTATGAGAAAAAAAGGCATTTGAGAGAGTACAGCCTTACTGGTGCAAACACATTTTCATTTCCTCTGGTTACTTTTCTCAAGTGGTAGTCACTAAATGACTCACTAATAGCTACATTATACCTTTCTACAGGACAGGGATTTATTTCCTTTGCAGCAGCAAGTTTATTCTTCATTTTTGGAGTAGCCTATCCAACTTTTCGGTTCTGCCAGTTCAGCAAAACATAAATTTTCCAGCTGCTACCTTAGAGGTTTTATTCTCTACAACAAATGAGCAGTTTTGCTGCACTAATAAAAAAAGTTTAAATAAAACTGTACTTCATTTCAACAACTACCCAACAAAAAGTGCAATTCTTTAAGTGATCCAAACATAAGATCTTAAAATATTATTCACTATGTTTCATTATATCAATTTCTCCTTTGCCCAAATGAATGGAGACATTGTAGTTTAAATGTTTAATTGCCCTTGTTTTCACCCATGGACCAGGTTCTCTTCTCAGATGATGATCTCTTCTCTTGCTAATCTATGATTTGATATTATGGGAATCTCTGATCATAATGTCACACTAGAATTGAAGTCCAGCTGGTAAACTGGTCCACATAGGCTGTGGACATTAAGACATAAAGACTGGAATTGCTACAAAGGTATTATTTTCAATGTGTAATCTATTAATCTAAGAGATAGTTTCACACACACACACAAAAGTATTTTAATTTCATTGGAAAGTTGTTATTTAAACTTAAAACCAGTATAGACAGAAGTGTTCCATCTATGTTCCCTAACCTCTTAGAGACCCAGGCTTCTGCCATTAAAACCTTTGTTCAACTTCATAGTGCATCTTTTGCAGCTCAGCTTTGGTGGTTTTGGTGTTTTGTTTGTTTGTTGTGGTTTTGAGTTTTGTTGTTGTTTTTGGTTTTGTTTTCTTTGTGTGTGTGTAAATTAATAGTTTGGAAAGATCTCAGAATACTGTAGATATTTTAAAGCAATTGCACTAAGCATATCATATCTATATCTATCTGTTTTTCTGTAACTGTCTATCAGTCTGTGAATTTTTAAAATAAGAGGAAATCACCAGTTCTTATATGGTCTTTGCTTTCAAGGAGAAAAATTCTCTTCAAATTGCAACAAAGGTGGGGAACAGGGTACAGAAATGAAAACACCTTTTCTTAGATTTGCTTTTTAGATTGTTTAGTAGGAAGGTAATGTCTTGAAATCCTTCATTAGTTTTGTTATCTTGCAGATCCTGTACTCTGAAGGGAGACTGATGATCATGTTGTGACAGTGTCAACTGGAAGCAATGTCATGTATAGGGCAAAGCAGCTATCTAACAGCCCAGATCCTGAGCTGTAGAAGGGAAGATTTTTATCTGTAAGAATTCTCAAAGAACACTATTACTAAATGTTCAAACTTTTGTTCCCTTAGGCTTGCACTCCAGTACAAACCCAGCTGCTGAAGTTGAGAGAAAGGAAGGCACAAGAAAGATGTAACAGGCAGTAGCAGAATAATGACTATGCAGCAGTTAGGAGAAACTGTGGGATTATTGATGTTAAACTATGTCTGCTGACATCAAATGGGGAAATCTGCCTCTTGTAACATGAATATGAACTTGTGCAACTCAGTTAACTGCTTTCTTCTGCAGGTATCACCATTTGTGAAACAAAGATAATAAGAATATTGTTGGATGAGAAACTATGCATCTTAACACGGATGACATGCTTTCATTGCTGCCTTGGTTTTACATTGAGAAGTCTTAACTGCAACTTGAATAACAGGCCTTGTAACCTGTCCGACGGTTGATTCAGCTTCCATTATTCTGATGACTGATATTACGCCCTGACCAGTGGATCCCTCGTAAGCTCTATAAGTCCCACTGAGAAAGATTTCTCAACTGTGTTCAGAAATCTCAGTCCTGTGAGGGATTTGATGTGGAATTTGAGCATGCATTTTTAAATAAATATTTTCTTTTCAAAAATGTGTGGTTTCTATTTCTATTGGTCTTATACATAGAGCTTCATTTTTAAGATAACATAAAAGAGCTCTATTACAGAATTTAATACAAACTATTGCAATGGTCTGAATACCAATGTCACTGTGTTCAGAAAACTATTTGTTCCCAATAAATCTGAGTCTAAGACTCTCTTAGGTCAGTAGAAGAGTCAAAAGCCCTGCCAGACAGCTCCTCAATGGATATAAGACCCTCGTTCATTACCACAGAGAGCATATCTGTGTCACATCAGGTGCAGGTCTGTAGGAAGGAGGAAAGAATGCTCTCTTGTGGAATTATAGGGAGAACAAGTCTCCTCTCTCCCACTACACTTGTTCTCTGCCAAGAAGACACACTTCTACTGGGGCCAAAGCACTGAAACCAGTGACACAGAGGGTAGAATTATAATAGGAAAACTGAATTTTACAAAAGGTTTTTTTCTTCCCTACATAAAAAAGCCTAGAGGTGTGGAGTTGGTTTTTTTTTTCTTTTTTACTGATAAAGACCCTCCAGAAGCATAATTTAGAATGTTATTGTGAGGCAGAATTCAGGAAGAGATAAAAAAGTCTGGCAGGGTCTGCCACTAGAATGGAAATTACACAGGGATTGATAAGTTTGAGATCTGGGTATCAAATCCTTGCAAAAGAAAAGTTTTAAGAACATACACTAACTTCCATTGCAGCAACATTTGTTGTGAAATTTATGGTTAGATCTTCTCTTTGGCAGCCACTAGAGGACAACCTGATCACATACTTTTAAGTTAGTCTGACGTTTATACCCACATCAATACATAGGCACCAGAAGCCTTTAATCTATCCCCCTTCCCTGCGACAAAGTTAATCTCTAAATGGTATCAAAAGCCAAAAATTTTACACATATGAAAAAAACAAGTATCTCACAGGTCTATGTAAAAATCTGTAGGAACCTGACCCATAAGTTTTGATCTGTAAAAGATGTATATTTTTACATGATTAGCAGGAAATAAAGTAAGGGAATTTTCATGAAAGTAGATAATCAGGAAATATGGAATAACACAACCTCTGATTTGTTTAGCTTGGACAGATGCAGATATTTTGAAGTACTTTCATCTTATATCTTTAACAGCACTTTATATAATCATACAGTAAGTAGTCTACTGGAATATATTTATTAGAGAATTGCCAAGGGTCCTCAATTTGCCATATGTAGTAATAAGGTACACTGAGAGCTTCTTCTCTAGAAGCCTTATGATCTGAACAGTCAAGATAGAAAGCATGATAAAAGAAAAAGGGGAGAAAAAGGGTTCAGTGCCATGCACTGGCTGAAACCAGGGAATGAAAAGAGAGACAGTAACATGATTTGTCCATACACCTGGTACCTCAGTGCAGAGGTGTCAGTGCAAGGAATAGTACACACTTTCTCCCTGCAGAGGCTTCACTTAACTTTAAGAATAGGGCATTAATAGCTCTGGCCTTTGAGAAAGAGAAAAAATATTTTTTCCTTAAAATCACTCATTTATATAGTTATGTAAGTGTGATTGGATTTTTACTCTCATGCATATTAGAGTGGCTGACAGAAGGAAAATTATCTGTTCTTCTAGCATCCCTTTCTCTTGTGTATTGTGTCTAAGGGCAAATTTTTTTCTGACTGCAGGTTTCCACAAATTTCTTTTACTTACTTACACCTATTTATCCATATAAAGCACATTGTGCAGTCTGGAAGCTTTCCTCTCTCAAATATATTTCCTTCTTCTTCCCATTTTTGTCAGTCTCTCCCCTAGAGTAACTCTCATTACATCCAATTTCCATCTGTCCACAGTTTGCACAATGGGATCTAAAAAGGGGTTGTGTTTTACTTCATTTTACATTGCATCAGATTTTGCAAGAACAAATCAGGGCTTCTAGTCTTTAAAGGGTTAGTAACTAAACATGCACTGAAAGCTCACCGGGGTGGGAGCAGCAAAGGCACAAAGCATTAAGTCAGAACAGCAACAGGAAAACAATGTCAGCACAAGGACAATAAACACTGTTATTCTTAGTGCTCCAGGAATAACAGTGATTATTGTTCTGGTTTTAACATCATGTTGTTTTCATAATTTTTCTGAACAACAACATAGTGTAAGAGGAAGTGCTGAGGTGACCTATAAGGAAATTTTAAAATTATAAAATGGAGATGGAGAGAAATGTCTTTTTATTCATGTTAATTTTGCATTTATGGGACTTTAAGAATGCTGAAACCAAAACACCTAGACAGATGTGCATACATATTTATTTCTTCTTGACAATAACAGCTTCTGAATTGCCATGGCACACAAACAGCCACGTGTCTTTCCTTATAAAGGATCCCCTTCCTTTTACTCATCCACTTCCTTAGCTATGTATCACTCTTACACTTTGCCTTTTAATAAGATTGTAAGATTTTTGAAAGGAAGATCTGAAAATCCTGCACCAAGCAAGTTGAAAGTTGTTAAATGAAGCAGCATATTGATAGTGTATCACTATTCCCCTCATGAACACTGTTACTGCACAGGTACCAGTCAGAAATCTGTCTTTTATGTGTTTCTCTATAATTATATACACTGCCAATGTCATGATGTGAATCTTTATAGTCTACACTGATACTAGATGGCATCGTAAAATATTTGTAATATCTTCATAGTTAGACCACACCCAATAACACCTCCCTGTTGCTCAAAGATCATCTCACCATTCTGAGGGAATTTGCAACAATTTGGCAACACCTTGCCATAGGCTGGTGTGTCCATTGTGCCCCACTGCATTGTCATTGGAGACCTAGCAACATAGTAAAGTAGCTGCAAAGTAACAGTTCACTTTTCCCAGTGCTATTCAGCAATGCTCCAACTCACATTTCAACAATGATTTGAACAGCTGAGAGCCAAGTGCCATCTATAGAAAACACCAGTTTCAAGCCTGAAAGCACAGATCAGCATAGCTCAGACTTCTAGTTTTTCTTAACACCTTTTTGAAGCACTTTTGTTAATGCCTAGTTCTATCAAATGAACTTCCACAGGTTTAATTCCTAGAATATCAGGAATATCAAAATACTTTATATTTTGAATATTTTATATATATTTTATATAGTCTTTTTTCATGTTTGCCTTCCATTTTGTGAAATTACTTAACAAAACCAACACCAATAACAGTGCAATTAGCATAATCATTGAGTAGTTACTTGGTATACAAGCTCCATATTTGTGTTACACAGGGGGTGACTGTTCCTCTGATTTTCTTGAAAAAGCTCTCAAAAGAAAGAGCTATAGGAATGAATTAAGTATTGTGTATTCCAACCAAATATTACTGTGATTCCTCTTTCTCTCCAGAAAGCCAAAATTACTCCTACTTTCTCACAGTGTTCTACAAATGTTTTGCCTTTGTCTCTTTTGATTTCAACTACTGTGGAAGTAAAGAGAGACATAGCATAACCTGAATAACACTGAGGCAACTTTCACCTCCAGAAATGTTTTGGTTCACAGCACAGTCCTTTCCATTTCAAATCCTTATCAGTAAATACATGAGAGAAAAGTGTAACTGCTAAGGCCATGAACAAACGACAGAAATAGGAACCAAGAAGAGGAAAACCAGGAACAGTATAGACGAGACAGGCTTGATCAGAAAGAGCAAAAGAGATATCTAACAAAAATCATTCAAACAAAACCAAAACTTTTTTCACATGAAGCACTTAGACAACGTGAAAGTGAGATGTGGTAACGCTGTAGTTGCACAGCCCTGCCCTAAGCATTATGGTCATTGCCATTCACAAGGCACGAAAAAATCTTTGGCCGGACTATACTGTTTCAAACTAAGGAATGAAGGAAATGGTGATAGATGCAAGAAGAAATTGCATACAAAAGTCACTTTGCACTTATACTGAAAAGCACTGCCAGACATTGCAGGGGGAGCATGAATCTGAAAGGACATTTCTTCTTATACATTAGATCGGGACTTCATGCATTGGTGCAAAGTTGACTGTGCACAAGGAGCAAATAGCCTTTTAACTGATAGAACTGTCACTTCTCAATACCCAACTGACTATAAGTAAATCACCTACAAAAGGGGAGTAGGAAGAAATGGTGAGACTGACATGCTATGAAGTTGTGCCATACAGGGGTTTCCTTCAAAATCGTGAGCATTGAGGTCAATCACAGGATGTTTGTGAATCTAGGATTCAAAGCACATGCCAAAAGAAACCTGGAAGGACAAGTTCCTCTCTCTTTCAAGGCAACTATACAGTTGTGTATGTAATTGCCTGTGTGAGACAGATGTTTACAGAGAGGGGTCAAGCACATAGGTGTTTCTAACCTTTCCATGACTGGCAAATACACAGAAGACTGTATTTCCAGCAAAAGTACAACTTCATAGCTCATGTAGAGCAATCTAAGCTGGAATTAGACTGTCAGATTCTAGTACATTACATTACATCATCATTACAGATAGCAAATCCATCAACCACAAATATTTAGTCCAGGGTCCGGTGCTAGTATTTCAGCTGTTCTCATAGTATTTCAGCTGTTCTCTTTTTTACACCCTAACTCAGACACATTTACATAATCATATCCTTACAACCCTCAAGACCTACCAGCGACTTCTACATAGACTTCAAAAAACTTTGAACTTCTCAGTTAAGCCAAATTCAAGCATCACAGATACTGTTTGACAGTTTTTACACTTAATAATTCTTAAGTTATTCTGGAGACTGAAAAAAAGTTAGCAAAGCCTGACTTTTCACTAGCATTTCCATTAGGTTGTGCCCAGCTTTTATGACTGATTTTGATAAGGTTGGCCAGACCATGCCAGCAATCACATGAATGAGATAATTATAGACACAAAGGGATTTTACATTGTTGACTCTGTTAGCCAAATTACCTGCTGGTGGTGAGGGCTGCAAGGCATCTGTTATTCTTTCACTTGTGAAAAGCAATTTTTCAGATCCAGTAGTTTTTATGGCTATAAAATTAAATACTGAAATAAATTCTTGATTTCAAACAGTCCAGGCATATTAAATTATTCTGCATCTACTTAACATAATCTCTGGAGAAATTAAGAAATGGGAATTAAAAAAAAATTTCTTTTAATATAAGCCATTTAATGTTTCTGGCAAAGAAAATGCAAAAGTTTTGACTCTGTAGTCTTCTACCTAAAACTGAATGGAAAAAAGAATGAACAGAATGCAGGTAAAAAAGTAAACAAGACAGAAGAAAGCAAGAGCAATAATAGGAGAAAAAGCAATAGTAATTGATCTTAAAATCAAGTAAACTGTGGAAAGCTTCCAAATGAAACTGCTTCATAGAAACACAAAAGAGTGTTAAAAGATTATGAATCAGGAGTGCAGTAGCCCCACTGGATTTTCTAATTCAGGTATCATGAAGCCATCTGATTAAATGAGATTATTTCTCAGTTTTTTCATGGCTTATTTCATCGTGCCTAGGCTTCGTGAATGAAGATTTGGGAAAGGCACTACTCACGCTTGCTACAAGCATGCTGGTGGCTAAAAAGGCCAATGCAAGATAGGCAAGTCCAGTTGCAAAAGGCACAGTTGAAAGTGTCCTTAAGTTATATTGGCAAGGAACGGTTCTTTCTGCATTGTCTTTTCTGCTCAAGACTGACTGCGTGCGTTCTCAAAGGAAGCAGCAGTGTCGTGGATGGTGTGTCTCCATGAATCCCGATTGGAGGCCAGAGTGGACCACTGATGGCAGTCAATATGGCTAAGGCTGAGGTATTGTTTCAGGGAGTCCTTGTATCTCTTCTTCGAGGCTCCTCTCTTGAATTCACCATAGAACACAATCTTCGGGAGGTGATGATCCTCCATCCTGGAGATGTGCCCTGCCCAGGACAGCTGCGTTCTCAGCAGCACGGCCTCAATACTGATGCCCCCTGCCTTTTCAAGAACAGATACATCAGTCATGTAATCAGATCAGTGGGTGTTTAGGGTCGCAGGTGGTGGCAGTAGATGACCCATGATACAGATGCATATAAAAGAGCAGACAGTACAATGGCTCTGTAGACACTGATCTAGTGAGCCCATCCTGCTGGTGGACACACTTTGTCTGACCCTTCAGTTGAGACCTGTCTAGCATGGGAGATGCTACCGGAGGCACATACCACCAGCAGCATAACACCAGATTTGCTTCTTAATGTTTTTTTTTTGTTTTATTTTTTGTTTTTCTTGGTGGGAATGATTGTTTTTCTTTATATTACTTTCTCTCTCTTTGATACAATAAGTTAAAAAGGTCAGATCTGACTCTGAACAATTCTACAGATGACCTCTGGAATACTTTTTGCCACTGTCACTTAGCATTTCCAACCAAGGGCTGACTACATGCTGAGTTAGATGGGTTTTTATTACTGGTAATATCACACCAGCTTCCCCGCTGGGTATCAAGATCATGTAACTAACTTCCCCGCTATGGCAGTTTTCTCTTTAACTAAGCATGAGCCTGTTTGTCCCTACAGACTCCCTTTAGACATATAATGCTTTCTTGGTTTCACATAGAAAGAAAAACTGGGCCTTGGAGGCATACTAATTTATATGCTTTATCTGAAAATGCTCCTCCAGCAGAAATCACTTTTTAAAAGTGATACCACAGCATCACCTAAATGTACTCCCAATACAATTTTTCTGTCCTAATATTCATTTACTCATCAAAATATTTTTTTCTCCTTTCTGTAAATTATGTTCTAGTTCTAGTATGGCAAAGATAAAATCAACATGGGTCTGATTTATTTTAGTGATGTGTTAAGTCCTGTTGAGTAACTTTGATAACAACTGAAAAATAGTTTCCCAGTTGCACATAGAGTGATGTTTATAGTTTGGGTACCTCAAGGGCTTTCTGTGCTGAAGTGAGTTTCATTTCATTGTGTCAGATTTAGTGAAACAGGTAATTATTTTCCTGAAGGCATAACTATGTTTTTAAAGACTTAATAAATGTTTACAATCTTAAAATTGAAAAATATTCAGGCTAGGCATGGAGAATTATCAACTTTTAAACCTAAAACATCTGATCAGGGCAGGAACTTTTTTATCCTTGCCCCCTGTCCCTTAAGTCACCATATTGAGCCAGGCAGAGACAAAATAGGGAATCCTCCATATCACATCCTGTCTGCCTGCTGGCCCTGTCTTCAGAAAGGCAGAATGTGATTCCCATAGTCAACTTTCTCTCACTCTCCCTTGTATTCCTCAGGCTACTGACCGCTTCCTGGATCTCTGTCACTAAGCAGAGGAGTTCACCTACCTGGACACTACTAGTATATCTAATCATACCAAATATGATTAGATTCTACTTAACTCAAGGATACCCAGATTTTTTTTTTTTTACTATACATGAGTAATGAATTTTTCCCTCAGGTTCATCTGTTTCCTATAAAAAGTTCAACTACCAAACAATTTTAGAAACTAGTGTGGAGTTCAAAGTAAAAATTAGATATACTGCACAGTATCTAAAGTATTTCAAACTAAAAAATTTACATGAGTGATTATCTCACAGCAAGAGTAGTACTTTCTAAAGGTGCTAGAAAACCATAATCAAAACCCGAAAATTTAGCCACTTTAAGGTTGCATTTATTTGGTTTACTTTTTTTTTAAGGAGAAACCCAAACCAAATCCAAACCCTAAATCTTTATAATCCAAGTCAAGCAAATAACCCTTAACAGGAAACTTTAGTGAAGTGATCCTGTTTCTTCAGGTGGTTACCTATATATATTTTTGCATAACTGCAACATACTCTTTTTTTGTTTTTAATAGGACAAGGAATCATCAGCCATCATGAGAACTGGTTTTACCTCAGAGAAGGTTATGAAAATTAATGTATATTTTTATAATTTTTATCTTAATTTAGTTTTTATTTTATAGCAATACTCAGAGTGAATACTTGGGTTACCCGTATAATAAAGAGATTGAATTACAATCATCACCTAGACGCATAGCCATTGACTTGGCATTGCCATGCAGCTGAGCCAACCCTATGGTTCCTTTGGTTCACTAGAGAATTCCAGTGAGTATAACCTTTTTAGTCTGCTGCCTAATCAATATGCTTATATTTGTTAATAATGGAACAAAATATGAAAAACCAAAATAAAGATATCTAGAGCTTATTTCCTCAGGCTACAAAATACCTGAGGTACGTATCTTTGCATTTTCCAATTCTAATGAGAGATGACAGGTGTGAAATGAAAATCCAGATTCTAACAAGATTAACTAGAACAGAATATTAATTCTTATCACACATTAATTTTTCAGTAGGTACAAATTTAAATCATTTCAACTGATAATATTTGAAGCCTTGAAATTGTATTTCTCAGTCTTTACTTCTACCACAGAGTGCCCTACACTTTTTGTATTTCAGCATACCCTTGAGAATTTTTAATCAAATCTCTAGTGGTGGAATTTTTCCATTAACTGTCAATATATAATTTTAACAGAATTTTTCAGAATTTGCTTTATTTGTTTAGCAGAAGTGGTTAAATATTGAACTACATATCTTAGCTTTCCTTTGTTATTTAATTTGTTTACAATAATATCCTATTTTCTCTCTCTGTCCCACTCTCTTCTGTTCATGCAAATTCATCATATTACCTAGATAAAATGAGGAAATTAATGAATAATAATTAAAAAAACTCTGCAAAAAAAGCCCCCTGCTCTGCTTTCACAAACAGATAAGATTTCCACAAGAAATTCTACCACAAAAATAATGTGGGTTTTTTTTTCTTTTTTTTTTTCCTTATTGCTTTCAGGATCTTTGTATACTCAAAAGTATATGCAGACCACAATGCCCTACATGCTAATTGGCTCTAATAGTTCTTGCTGACAATGAAATATCATTCAGTCTCCATTGGCAAAGGGTCAGCCTAACCCTGAGCTTCACAGCAACATGGTGTTGAGCTGTGAAGGAACTAATACAGTGATTGCCAAAGCTCTCTTTTGTGCATCATGGCTGTAAAAGACTTTTGTGGATCTTCCAGCAACCCAGCACTGACATGTTTTGTTTACAGCATATTTAACATTAGTGATGCCCTAGCTCATGTGTTCCTTGTGGTAAGTCACTTCAGAGAGAAATATATATACTCATTG
>JAOXXN010000065.1:35107591-35125778 GCA_026770055.1 Myrmophylax atrothorax | reverse complement strand
TTTTCCTATTTGATGGATAATTTCATATGATAGGTACAGACATTTGGCTTGTTTTGTTTGCTATATTTAGTTGAAATATTAAAATGATCACTATAGAAAAAAATCCAGCTATTAAAAAAAAATTGACTCTGTGTCCAAATAATTATTTATCAGCATGAACTTGCCCCTGAAACTTATGGAAATGAAAATAAATTGAACGTTCAGTGTTGATCAAAGGGACAGCATGATATACTTCTCTCAAACTATTGAGAAATACAGATGGGAAGGGGTCAGGGCATTTATATTCCTAGCTGTTATTTGGACAGATGGCCAGTCACTGCAGTTGAATTTTTTTTTTCCCCTAATTTAAAATTAATGAAGTACAAGAGATCCACTAAAATGTTTTTGGTTGTTTTTTGTTGTTGTTGTTGGTTTTTTTGTGTTGTTTTCAATATTTCCTGGGGGAAATAAATGTATTGCTGCCTTTGCCTCCCTCCTCCTACAAGCAGCATTTTTGTCTCATTCTGCAGCTGCTGCTTAAAAAATTAACAAATGCAGCTCTTACCTACTTTAAGCTCATGATTCTAAGAAAAGCATTTCATAGATTACAAAATTTTATTATCATTTTGACAGTGAAAAAAAGACCTCTGTATCTTGGTGGGGTTTTAGGTGATTTGGGGTATTTTTTGTTTGTTTGTTTGGCAGTTTTTATGTATTCTTGTTTAGATTCTGTTTTGACTGAGTAGCTTTAACCTAAGTGAAAGTGTGAAGAAAATATCTTCCAGATTTTTAAATGAGCAAGTTGTTTTCTGGATCCATTATTCTCTGACAAAAATGTAACATTTTAAAAATACTATACTTTATGTAGCTTTCCAGCCAGAACTGTTAACTCACAAAATCTATTCCCAGAACTATGTGCACATCATTGATGATGCAATCACAGATGCTTTTGACAAATAAAATTACAGTCATAAACAATTAAGTCACATTGGCTGGGAATCAGGAAGAAAGAGGAGGAAACCAGTGTTTATTGGAATAGAAATAACCAAACTGGACAAGAAAGGAATGTTTCTAAGAAGATAGTTGAAAACAGTGAAGAGACGAGAAAAAATAACAAAAGCCCAAACAAAACCCCTGGATTTCAAAACTCCAGAACTTCAGAAAAATGCAACCTTGAACACAAACATATCAGACCTGTCTTCATTATGCCATATTTGAAATAAATTCTGGTGCATTTAGTCCTTATAAGTCAGCATTTTTTGTATATGAGACACTGATGCTCTTTTACTGGCTACAGGTGAAAAATACTCAGTTGGCAATAAAAAAACTCTTCTCCTTGCTAATACTACATTTGGCTTGCCCATCATTTTAATTCCATTTTAACTGAGCAGAACTGTCATCTCTAACAAGCAGTAGAAATACAGTTTAAATATTCATGTTAGGTGGCTCCATGGTAGATGTGCAGTGCATGGAACATTTTTGCTGCCAGATAGGCAACTTCAAGTGAACATGTATAAGACTTCTTTAAAAGGAGAGACATGTGCAATACCACCTTCTCCGAGTGTATGAAAGAAAACACTGCCATTCTGAAGATAACAGTGTGCCAGATGTGACAATTTTTTTCCCAAGGTAAAACTAGTCTACATTTCTTTTTTTCCTGGCTTAAGTGTAAACAAAAAGAACAGAATAAAAACATTTTTTTGAGTATAAAACATCACTGCTATTAATTTGCTCAGCTGATTGGAACAACTGTTCTCAGGCTGAGCTGGTTGATGCTCAAGGGACAGTCCTGACTGTGTACTCAGAATAGATTCATCTATTAGACTAAATATAACAACAGATGAAGAACATGGAGCAACAGTCAGTCACTCTAAAAAGTACTCCTCTGCCAACAAAACAGGAACAGGAGCGTAATATGTCTCTACTAGGTTGGTAGAGAAACAGTTAATACAAGATATTAGTTTGAGCTCAGTTCGAGCTTAGTATGTTGACACAGCTGCAGACTGTGAGCATAAAATTAAGCTAAGTAAGGGTGGCTTTTGGCCATGATAACTTTGGGGTAGAGGCAGGCTTTGTAAGGTACCTCTATGTGTCACTATTAGATGAGTAAAATCACTGGGAGATATTTTCAGCAAGCACTAGTTCATATTGTACAGTGAGCAAACCCGTTCTTTCATTTGTCTTGTGTTTTTACCCAGAAATGAGTTTATGTGATAGACAAAGCCTGTTTGGAACATCATACATATTGATACAAAATTCTGCAGGCAGCTGACAATCAAGAAGTGCTCAGTAGTTATTATCTGGATGAAAGATTGTATTATCAGAGGCAGGCTTTTACAAGGACCACAGCAGTGGCAAAGAGTGAAAGTAGTGGTATCTTCTTTAACTGAGAAAAGTGTTTCACTCTTTGTAGGATAGATTTTTCGTTTTCCGTAGTTTTTTTGTAGGATAGTAGTTACCAATGCTTCTGCCTCAAGCGGTGCAAGGGACATTGTGTCAATATGCTGTTGAGAACCAGAAACCACGTAGGGCCCTTACTGTTTTAATTGTTGAGTAATATGGGCTTTTTGACCCATATTTGAAAAGAGTAAAGAAATTCAGAGCCATGAGCACAGTTTAATAACTAATGAAGTATATTTGTAAGAATTGCATCAATGGGACTTTGTTTTTCATTTTCTTTGCCACAAACCAAAAAGGGCATAGACATGTAGCTTTTATTTCTGTCTTGTCTTGAACCAAATTGCAAATACAAAATTTTTATTTTTTATATTAACCAAATGATGAATTGAAGTTTGCATAGGTTGCAACTAGTCCTTTTTCCCCATCACTTTCTTCAAGTCTGAAACTGTGATGTTGAGGCTCAGAAGATTAAAAACTGACAGGGATATGAATATAAGTTTTATACTACCTTGATCTCAAAGATTGTGGGTAGAATCTCTAGAAGTCACTTTATACTCAGCAGGATAGAACACTGAGTGGTACAATTTCTTATACTTTCTGACTGCTTGTAAGTAGAACCCAGCGACAGTCATTTCTTTTGCAAGATCCCTTGATACTAAAAAAACTTGTAATCTAAAGCCCATTTCAAATCACCTTTCAGAGGGTTATGTAGAAGATGGCAGACTCCATAATATTATAATGATATACTTACTTGGTAGGGAGGAAGCTCTGTGGAAACTGAGAATTTCAATCTGTGTTTCAACATTCATCCACCTGCAGTAAAATCTCCTACAACAAACCACAGTCCCCTCCCACCAAATAATTCTGCTCTTCTCTAATTTCAGTTTTCCAAATTAAGAAGTGTAGGCATCTGTCAGGATGGAAACTAATTTATCCAGAATTAAAATGCAGCATTAAGATAAATGCTTTCTTTCTCCTTTTCCCTTATAAATCTCAGCCTCTGAGAATGTATACAGAAACCACTTTGCACACAAACAATCAGTAAAGTAGTTATTTACATATCACATAAGATGGACAAGTTCCTACCCAGTCAGAGGAATATGAAAAATCATTAAATGAATTGTGTTTTATTTAATGGTCTCTTGTTTGCTTCTGGTTGAACATGTGGTGAAAACTGGGATTTTGAATATTTATTTAGCCTTTCTCATTGCACTTTTTTATCCCATTCACATTCTTAACAAAACAAAACAAACAAGCACAAACAAAAACCAAACAAAAATGCCCTTTATAAAATGCACATTTACATGATACAGACCTGGAGTGCAACTCGATTTATTGCAGCTTTTATAAAGTTCTAATTAATGAGATAGACTGTACTTTCAAAAGGGAAAAAAAGCCAAGAACAAAAAACCAAACCAAAGCAAACCAAAGCAAACAAAAGAAAACCAAAACCAAAACCAAACCAAACCAAAAACCAACAAACTTTAAAAGCTTTCTTCAAGTACAAGGACAAATGATCTTTTAAGAGAAATCTCATCACTTCAAAATATTTTTAAATGGAGAAGAAGACACATTCTTAACATTTCACATTAGGACACATACTTCTGTTAATTCTTTAGAAACCATGGACAAAGATTACAATATTGAAGTCATGGTTACATGAAGAAACTTGCTCCTAGCTTTTCCAAAAATCTTCCCTGAGTAGTGTAGATATGTGCAATACACTTTGCTGCTCAAACTGAAACAGGATGCATAAACAAAACACTTAGAACTGAGGCTGTATCTATACTGTTCTAAAGGTCTCTATTACAGAGATCTCAGGAGAGTATTCACTGTTTGTGTTGGGTTTTTTTCATTTGATTTGCTCTTGGAAGACACTTGAAGCTCTAACTGAGAAGCTAACCCAAATGAAAATTCTCCAGGAACATTTGGCCTTACACATTTCTGAGGCCCTGTGGCAACATATTGATGTGAACAAATATTCAAGGATTTCCCTACTGAAAAGAAACAACAGCTTTCCAATAGGTTGGTAAGGTGGAGAGCATCTTAACACATTAGGTTCCACTATGTTTCTTCAAAAGTTCCAGTCCTGTAAATTATTAGCCTTCCTTTCCTGAACTGATATAAACATGAAAGGGCTGAGAAAAAGATGCTCTCTGCATCACAAAGGGCTATGACGTATTACCTCTCCTGGGGTTTAGTTCCCAGCTGTCCCAGGCCATGCCTTTCATCATTACTCTAATTTATCCCTATCTTTTCATAGTCCTAAAAAAAATGCTAACAGAAAATCAAAAGGTATGTGACCTTTTCTGTGTATCAAGACATAAAATGCCTTCAGGACTTCCCTGGCTTCAACTTTATTTTTTTGGTTCAAAAAGTCATGTCCTTTAAAACTGTGAACTTAGTGCCCAGAAAGGTGTTAGGTGATCCTTGTCAGGGCCAGTTACAGTGTAATCTTTTGGCCACTTAAACATCCTTGAAACTACTCCAGTAGCTGTTGATTGTGAAGTAAATCAGTGCTGTGGATGTCTTTTCCTTCTCTCATTTAGGCTGGTTTTTCCAACAATATTATTTTGAACAGGGAAATTAAGAGTGTTCATGATCATAGGTTGCCATGTAGATAAAAGTTCAAGATGCCTGAGTTTTGACCTCTATGAGGAATAAAACTATCACAGTGTGATGCAGATTTTTTCTCTACCTATCAATTTCCTCCTCTCCTCCAATTCCATCACATGCAACAGAGACAGAGGTGAACACAGTATATACTCCTCACTGTTGTACAGACTAACAAACTCAGTTTCGGGTCTTTTCACCACCTTTCCATTCATACCATATGTTTTCATCTCTTGATGGAAAATATCACAGAAAAGGGCAATAGACCATTAGTTGGAAAAATAACACCAGTACAACAATCAGTATATATCGTTTGCACCATCATCACTCCACCCACGTCTCAAGAATTAAAGAAACCTTTCCATCACTACAGCCCTGTCTTGAGCATTAGTAGTTTTGTTTTGTTTAATTCATCTGATGGTTCTGTCTTCCCTGGCAGAGAGCTATCCATAGCTACTTATTCAGTCTATCACTTCCTCTGTAAATCCAGAATCATCCATTAGTTTATTTTACTCTTCAGACCTGCTAAGGGTGAATTTTGATAAACTGAAAATACATGAGAAACATGAGAGTATTCCTGCTGGTTCTAGTAAGCAGTTTTACTACTGTTGTTTCATTGAGTCCTGTTGTATGTTTTTACCATTCATATGCTTTTCCCCAGCAAACTCATTGGCTTAATTTAGCCTTCTCAGGAAAAAAAAATCAAATTCAAATACTATTACAGACATCTGAGATGAAAAAAAGGGCTATATTATCCTCCCCTTTCCTCCACTATTTTGCACACTTGTCCAAAGAGACTGGGTATTTTTATATTTACAGAGTGATAAGTAATATTTGTGACCTGAGATTAAAGTAATGATATAAGTATAAATTATTTCTGTGATATTCTGTGTTAGGTGAAATAATGATTTTGGCTTTAGAAGCAAGTGAAAGAGAGTTTGAAGCCAATTACAAGCTGCTGTTTTCTTACAAGAAATTCTACTGAAGGAACCCCATCATGGTTATCAGACAATTAGGAAAATAAAATTCCTATAAGTAAATATAGCACTAGAATATACTTCCTTCAGGACATATAATATATTATATATTATATCTGGATATAATATATCAGGATAGACTACTTGTTATTTTTTAAGTGCTACTATGCTTCATTTTCATTTTCTACTTTGATGTATTTGTGCTAATGGTTTAAGACTGAACACAAAAGACCTCTTAATAAAATCTCATCAAAAAAATGTGCCATAGCCACAAAAATAAAGACAAGTTAAAAGCAGAAAGATCTATCTCCACAGAAAAATAGTAATTTAATTGAATGATAAAAAGAAAAACTAAAGCAATTTCCTCTGTGGAAGATAAGGAATTGCAGTAAACAAACAAAAAAAATTGCATACTATGTCAAAATACCTTGCTGCCCAAAAGAGATTCAAGAATTCTATAATAGAAGAAAAAGATTACTAAATTATGAGGATAGTCAAAGCAGTAAAATAATATTATTTAAAAAAAAAAGAAAAAGAATCTTGAGCTTATTTCATGATATGAACTTGAGACATGAAAAATAGGTGAAAGAAAATAAATTTTAAGGGTTACCATTTGAAGTGTGGAATGACTTTGAGAAAGAATTAAATTCATGAATGCATTTCTGTGTATACCTGTCCATGTACTCACTTTTCTGCCATACCTGTTCATGCTACAATGAACAGCGATAGAATTACACGAGTTTCAAGTGGGTTTGTTTGTTGGTTTTTTGAGGTTTGTGGTTGTTGTAGTTTTATTCATGTTTTTATTGATTCATTTACTTGGTTGGTTTTGGTGGGAGTTTTGTGCTAGTATTAGCTGTAAAATGGAAAAGTTATATATTAGATTCTTTTGAGACTCATTTCTGGAATGGCAGAATAGAAATTGTGTTTCACACTAGTCATCCTAACAAGTCAGTGAGTTATATAGAAGTCTGATTTTTTCCCCCTATGGATTGTGATGGATATGTTTTTCTGTAGTTTTTTTCCTTTAAACTGTTTGTGCTTGATATATTCTGTTACAGTCAACTGCTTTTTCAACATTTATTGGTAGTCAGTTTACTCTTGTTGAAGCTTCAGCTGCTTTTTTTTAATTTTATGCTGATATCTTTAACTTCTACAAGACTGCATATTAAGAAAACATAGAAACAGTTGCAACTCCCAAATTACAAGTACTGTTAAAAAACATAGTATCATCAAGAATTTTTGCAAGACTGAACTGCAAAACTGTCAGATACTAAAAAGAGAGCTAGAGCACATAACCCCTATTGAGGCACAAGGAAAACTGGAAATTTCCCGTATATATTAATGCATTGGTACAGTAATGCAAATATAGTTGATTACAGATCCATTTGTTAATCTTAAGAGGACAGAACAGTGAGAAAAGATCAGAGTATCCTGATTGGACATTAGTTACATTGTCTTTTAACTTTTTTTACTGATAATAGCAGTGAAAGGTCTGAGAGACTGTAGGTACTTCAGATAAGAACACCTTTACTGCTTAGCATGCCTAGAAAATTCTCAGTAGTTGTAGATGCATTGTCAAAAGTCGTCATGGTGACATGACATTGATCCCAAAAGAGAAAAAACAAAAGGAGTTTTTCCAACAAACAGATTAAGTGCATCATTCAAATAGGCTACAAATAACTGATTAATGCAAATGATACAAATACTTCATACCTTTATCATAAATCATAAATGAGAGATAATAGTATTCAACTAGGCTTAGTTTCCTAAAGACATTCAGTTCTTCTAGAGAGGGAGCTGATCAAGTGATCATGGAGTCTACCACTTCCATTGCCATGACTATGATTGTAACTCAAAGCACCTGATAAGGAAAGCAGGTGCAAGCACAAGACAGTCTGTTGGTCCTACAAGAGACATGTGTCATGGAATAGTGAAGAATCCACAGGGTTGCTGAGACTTTGTGTGTGCTAGCCTAATTTTGGTATGTACCATTAGCTGTGTACATCCTCCTTGTTTTGTATATATAAATATTCTTTTAAAAATGTGAGAATAATGTTAAAGAAATTCTATTAAAGAAACTTTGCAGGTTTTTTAAGACTCCAGGCTCTTCTCACAAGCTCATTGAAGAGATTTTACATGAAAAAGACACAAGGCTCCAAAAATATGCCTGATAGACTTATTAAAAGGGCTTTTGGTTCTTTTATACCTTGAGGCTTCATATAGAAAAATGCTACAATGCTTCTCCAGGGGTCAAAATAACACAGTTCTACTGGTAAACTTTGGAACATAAGGGAACTTGGTGAAAACAAACAATCAACTTGCAAATTCCAACCCATCCAGCCTTAAGTTACCCAAATATCAAGAAAAGAGATTTAGGAGAAAAGTAAAGAGAGAGAAACAGAGAGAGAGAGAGAGAGAGAGTTATAACTACTACCTTAGACCCAGAGTCGAATCAACCACCAGAAGTCCAAGAATGGTGTGGCCACAAAAATGTGGAAGACGTGGTGCTGGTTTTCTTAATTCTGCACCTCTGGGGCCATCACACCTCAGGTGGGGTTTTTGGTCTGTCAGCCATTCTAGGGCTGGGTTTGGGGCTCGAGGGAATGTGGTGTAGGGCAGTGCTTCCAGTGACTGGGAGTGCATTAGAGGTTCTAGAGGAGGTGGGGTTATGGAAGGCAGGGCATCATTCCATGTTGGCAGAACACAGTCCGCCCCTTCCCTCATACACAGGAATAACGTTCTTCCAGACTCTCACACCACTCTGTGTCTGAAAACAACCACTGGGACTAGACCTATTTGGACCTTCTGCTTCTATAGTGGCATTAGTGGGATCATAACCTAGCAGAAAAACGAAGGAAAAGGAGAGGAGAAAGACAAAAGTATATGAGAAATCATATAGTGGACAATGCCTATTTCAATAATCACAATCAAGAGTTCAGTCATTTTAGTTTAGTCATTTACATTGTTCCCACCCTGTGAGTTTCAAAAATTGCAGGCAAGATGTAAAACAGGATCCAGGGGAAGAGTTCACGAAATCAGACTGTTCAGTAAAAATTCTGTTGGAGTAGTCCAACCGGCTGGTTGGTGATTTCCTTTATTTTTGCTCATGCTTCTCAGTACAGCATTCTCATTTGGTGAGTTTCATCATTTCACCTATTCCTTGTTCCTTTAATAATAGCTTATCAAGCATTAGACAATTCTATAAAACCATCTTTGATATTAGCTGGACTTGTAAGTCAAGCTCCAAAATGGTATAGTGAGTCCAATTTAAGATTGTCTTGCCCAACTGATATTGTAACACAGTTGCATACCTTGTCAAAAATACAGACTTTAAAGATAAGCCAATTTTCAACAATTAGGACACTTTACATTGTGGAGCTGGTAATCCTACAAGTCCAGGTATCATTATAACCCAAACAAATATACATGTCCCAGATTACCGCCTTTGTTCTTCCCACCAACCAGGTTTCAGGGGGATCCCAGGACCCATAACACAGTCAATTACCTTATTACAATGCTAGGGATGTGAATGACAGGGTAAGGGGGAATGTCAGGGTGCATCATGGGAGAGTGACATTCAGTAAAAATTTTGCTATGTAATACTCTGGTTGCCTCAGGGTAAATAAAGTATAACAAAAACTTGAGGTCTTCAACCATACTCAGTGTATCATTCCAGTCAGGTCCTGAATTCGTACCAAATACCTTCCAAACTTATCAAACCTTTCATTGACTTCCAAACCTCAAAATTTGTTCTTCTGTTCCTCTGTTGACCACCTATGTCTTCTTTGCCTACAGCTGGAGAAAGCTTTCCAGCTGCTGCCTCAGCTCCTTTGACATCCTTTTTTCTCCCTCCCCTCCCTCCAGGGGTCACCAAAAGTTTAACATCCCTTTCTTTTGTACAACCACGCTTCATACACTGCTTACTGTTACTACATGTGTTTCTTTCGGTATTGTCATGTTATACTTTGCTCTGAGGAGATAGAAAGAGGAATATAGATTGGAGTTCGTAATGGTATGAAATCCTGTGTGAGCTCCCAAGATAAATTCAGGGAGAAATCTTTTGCACCTGCTGTGACAACCAGAGACAAAACATAAACGTTGCCAAACATTTCTTGCAAAATACTTTTATACATACAGAAAAACTACAGAGATAAAACATACTCAAATATAAATATTCCAAAACTATCAAGACAAAATATTTGCAAACAATTGATGTGGAGAAGAACAGTGTGAGTTTTCAGTTCTGTTGCCACTTCATCTTCTCATGGCATATCTATAGAAGGGAAAAACTTGGTCCCACTTGGACCTGTTTTAAAAAGAGAAAACTATCCATCTGGTAGTGATCTAATAATCAAACAGTAACAATCTATAAAAAGAAACTTAGAAGACACTAAAATACAATAATCACTATCAATAATGCTTAATTTAAATTGTCTAGGACCTTAACAATACTACTCAACATTTTTAATATTATGTAAAACACTCTTAAGTTTCAAAAAAAAATCCATTTTACAGAAATAGTCTGCCATCCTTTTGAGACCCTTTTCAGGTTTAGATAAGATATTTTTTGTCAGATCTACACATTCTATCACATCACATTTTGCAAATTTGGAATAAAACCCATAAACCAACCATTAATGTCAAAGCTATGTTGATTATGCCAATCAGTTTTCTTATGATCACACTTTAAGTTGGGATCCATGTTGATATCCTATCAAATATATTTTAAGCCATAGTTGCTATTATGATTATTAGTTGCAAGGTCCTGCTAGGATGGTTGACCAATCTGGGGTAAATCACCATATTTTAATACTGGAAACTGTATTCTGCAAACATAAAGTCATTTAATATTTTTAATTTTAGTTTCTGATTCTGTTGGTGTGTTGTCTGCTGAGGATTTATTGTTCACTGTGCTGTCCAGTACAGTTCCTCTGTGTCCAGTGCTGGCTTTGGTAATCTAGGAGTTTTCACAGTGCTGTGGATAATTACAAGAGTTGGAAATGATCCTTTCTACTTCTATTCAAGCGGCTCATTATTTCCCACCCAGATATGCACCCAATCTCCTAGCTTGAACAGTCAAGGTTATTAACAATAAGAGTATTTCTCCCATTTTACATAGTATACTCCTATTTTACAGCAGTAATCAAACGACCAGTATTCCCATTGAGGTGATAGTCTACAATCCAGCACCACCTCCTGTTTGGTTTGAAAACAAAACTATACAGGTGAATGAGTTTGGACAATCATTCCCTTTTCCCTTACTGAAAACACAGGGGAACTGTATTTCCACCCATTTGCCCTCAAGAGGTCCAATCTCCTACTATTGAGAGGGAAAGAACTCAATGTCATCAATTTTTTAGAGATATTCTTCTTTATTCCTTCCCTCCATCAGAGATTTCTTGAGTGCTTGCCTCCCCGGTCCCAGTCTTTAAACCTAGAAGGTTTTTCCTTCAACTCTGCCTTCCAGGAGGCTGACTGATGCTCAACTTTAGCAGATAACAAGAAAAATGAAAGTTGAAGCCTTTCTATATTCCCGCATCACTGAAATACTTCAAACATATTCTGTTTCAATTTCTTTGGAATGCCTGCTGTATTTCTCTTGCGGTTTAGTTGTTTCTAATGTCTCCGCCTCCTCACCCACCCAAGGGCTTTTTACAAGCAGGTGGAGTTCAGTGTGAGGGAAGAGGTTTGACTTTACCTTGTCAAATTCCTCCTCCGCAGGGTAAAGGCAAGTGAGATCATAGGTAAGGGAGTCTGCCTGCTGTGGAAAATTGAGACTCACATGAACTTCTGTGAAAAGCTGGAAAACTCCACCTCCTCTCCTAAAAGAGAAATTTTCAATCTTAATTCTCTTTCTCTTTTCAAAACATTGTTCCATCAGTTTTTCCAGTTTTCAGCATTCAATACCTCCTCCGGGTTTCACTGAGCTAACTCACACAATGAGGCAATCACCTGCTTATCTAATTGCTTAGTAATGTATCTCTGCTTTTGTGTAGCGATTAACAACCCTTCCAGCAAGGAAGGCACAGGGTTTCTTCCTTTACTTGTTTTTTTCTTTTGCCTTTCTTTTACCAAATCCCTTATTTTCTCAGTGACCAATGCTGAACTATGCCAACTTTCCTCAGCCCATTTCTGTCTATTTAGGGCTAGAAACAAATCCATTAAAGGAGAGCAATCCTTATGACTGCTGGAGAAGTTGGCTCCAACAGACATAATTTCTGATACAAGCAGCTATCCCCAAACAAAAGAACCCCCTCGCTCCTTGAAGGTATCCTGCAGGCTACACCAAAAATGTGAGACACCAGGCTCTTCTCAGGAGCTCATTGAAGGAGTTCTACATCAAAATGACACCAGGGCCCAAAAATCCACCTGACGTATTTATTACAGGGGCTTCAGTTCTTTTATACTTGGGGTTGTGCACGGGAAAAGATGCCCCTCAGGGGATCAAAATAACGCAGCTGTTCAATGACACACCAGTTGCAGGGTTTTGCAAAAGTCTGGAGGAATTAACTGTTACTTTTAATGCTTTACAAAACAAATATAGAAGTTCATCCATTCAATTTGCACTTTGTAACTGCAGACTAAAGTACAATGGCACTGTCATTGTGTTAATACCTTCAGTCTTAGGAAAAAGACATTATAAATACTTCTCCACTGTCTAATTAGTCTCAGTATGTGTGTAAGTTTCCTAAACAGGAAGCCACTATTTGTATGTAACACTATAATTCTCAGAATGTTTTCTTTATTATAATAATTCTAATTATTACGTATTGGTGGTGATATAGTTTTATTGATATTTGAGTAATTTGGAAAAACCAATTGTAATTTCTATGAATTTTGTAGTTTAAGTTTATTAAAAGTGTCACAGAGTCAATGCAATCAAAATTTAGAATACGGTAACATTATACTTGCCTGCTACCTTTTCTAATGCTCCTCTGTGTACCTGAATTACACTGTTTTGTGATTATGTGATTGGATTCTTTCCACATACCACCTTTTTGAAGACATATATAAAATATTATTTTGGGCCCAGAGCATAGCCCTGTCCCCTCACCCCCACCATGTCAGCCCCTGGGGTCCATCAGCCCCTGCCCAAGGATGCTGCACCAGGGCCTACTGAGCTGGGCCCACATCTGGGTCCACATTCCAACCTGACCTTGACCAGTCCCCATTCCATGGGATGTGCCCTTGCTGCCCTGCTCCTGGCTTCCACGTCTTGCCCCATTGCCAACCTAGTAAGCCTCTGCAGCTTCTGGCTCTGGGCACACGTGGCAACTTGACAATATTCAGTGAGGGAAACTTGCCTCCTTTGTGGCAGTGTTTGATATTGTCCAATAAATACATTGTGTTGCAAAAGAAATATGAATTGCCTCAGGATTAAGAAAATAGAATGTCATAGTAAAGTACTCATTATTTATTGATGCTATTATTAGTTATTATTATTTTTATTATTGTTGTTGTTATTGCTATGATGACATTGCTACTGAATTCCTTTGAGGTTCTGGAGAACAGAAGATAAATGTCAAATGCAACAGAAGAGAATGATTTTGTCAAAGAAGTCAATTCAAATTGTTCTTTATTGTAAGGTTATAGTTATAGGGGGAACAAAGAGCCATCTCAATGCAGCAGCACAGGTCCTTTGTTTCGAGACTATAACTGCAGAAGGGGTTGCTGCTATGGGCCAGCCTGGGTTGTTCATACATGCTTTCAGCACACGCCAGCTAGAAACCTCGTTTCTTTGGAAGGGTGAGTGCTTGTGGGACCATCGTCATAAGCAGTCTGCATGCAGCATGAAAGGTATTATAAGAAAGATATCTGTCTCCTGGGACAACTCCACTTTTATACTAAACACTCATGGTAGGGGAGGTTACAGTAAAATTTAGGTTGTTAAATAAATACACTGTTTTATAAATAATTATATAATAAAATACTTTTACTAACTAATATGTAGGTTTTATTTTATACTACATGTAAATTGTAACAAGTGAAGAATGACTTTGTCATATCTCTGATTTTCAGGATTCATCTTTGGGTTATGGATCAAGTCTTGAATTTTGCTTGAATTCTCTAGTCAAGTGAATATCAGTGTCTTGCAGAAATTTCACCAGTACTGATGGTATTTTCTAACTATAAACATACAATTCAGATGTGGTAAGAGAAAGATCGCTGATGAGTCAGAATAAGTGTTTGAAGAAGTGGGATGGTCTGAGACGATTCTCGTTCACTTGTCTCAGTGTTATTTCATTTTGTATAGAAGCTTTAAATATTTATGAAGAAAACAACTTTATAGTGTGGTGGAATGTGCCTTCACACAAGGAATATGTAATTCCAAAGCACACTTGGATATTTTACTACGAAATAGAACAAAGTTAATGTAAGATTTTTAAAACAAACTATCTTACCCAGGAATAAAACTTAGTTGGGGTCTTTCATCCCTCCCTCTGACATCTTCCCAAAGGAGGTGCTTGTCTTCTATGCTGTGAGTTTTAACACTACCTTACTACGCCTGACTGTAGGATCCTACCTCACTCTCCTCCAGCAGTACAGGAACACTTGGAAATTTTAAAGTAATATGGTTGTGATAAAGGGTGGCATGTCTTTGCCTTTTCATGGGAGATAGATTTGTATCATGAAGAACCTGTATGCAGCATAGCTATAGGATCGTGAAGAATCTATCCCCAAATACTTAGAGAAGTGAAATAATGTGACAAATCAGCAGCACAAGAAAACAGTATTTTGCAATATATTTTGACATACCTTACTATTATTTTATATGTACTAATAAACTTGGTACTATCTTATAATGCCAACGTAAGCTGACTATTTTATAATATATAACAATATAAATATAATTAATTTCTACTTAATTTGACATTACACATTTACTGCGTTTCTGTGTTCATGTTGAATATGTCTCTGCTCTAAGTCTTCTGTCTTCTGTGCATGTGTAATAGCCCCTGCCCATACTGAAACCCTATTTTTCTGTTAATTTTATTGTGTTCAGACAGATCTTCCTTAGTAATTGAACTCTGTTAATATTCACTTCCATTCTACAAGTTCCATAAACAGGTTTAGACACTAGATTAAAAAAAAAATACAAATCAATAAAAAAAAAATCTGTATTTCTGATCGGTTCAAGGGCTATAGGCAGAGGTTTCTCTCCAGTAAAACACATAAGCATGTGCTGATTTTTTTTTTTTTTAGTTTAGGATTTAGTTCTGTTTCCAGTGCACTTTCTGAAGATTTTATGACTTTTTCTTCATCTATATTTTATTAAAGTTGGCATTACAATTCTGACTTACCAAATCCACTGTATTTTTTCAAACTCTAATTAATTTGAGTTGAACCAATTTGATCATTAATTCAACTCTGATGTAGTTTCAAAATATAGTCACCAGTAGTATCTGTCTAGGCTTCCAGCTAGTGTTATGAGTCCTCTTAACTCATATTTCCTATGTATCTTATATTCATACTGAGGTCTTGCAGGTGGTCTTGACATGCTCACAAAAAAATTCTCAGCAGTAGCAAGAGTTATGCAGTGGAGAAAGATTGATATATTCCAAAGTTAGAGAAGAATAATATGTCAAGGAGGCAAAGACTGAACCTGTATATTATACTTTATAGAGTCTGGACTGTAAACTTCTTCAGCTTTAAGAAGGTCTCTTAATAAGAATTACTGTCTCATTTGTACAGTGCCTAGTCTTTTGTAGGTATGACTTAAAACAAATAATGAATTATAATATAAGCATATATATAAGATACATTGAAATAGGAGGAAAAGGGAGTGAAACTGAAAAGGAGGACATTCATGTTTTATCCACAGAAGTAATCTAAAATAAGGTACGCTTACATTGGGAGTCGAAGAGAAACAAGTCTGAAAACCTTGTTAGGAAATGGAGAGGTTAATGTAAATAGCAGAGAAGGTAGAAAGTGTAAGAACGAAAAACATAAAGACAAAAATATCACTGGATAAATACTCATCGCTAAAGATTCCATCATCTGTTATACTCTCTATCAGCATCAGGCTATCACGGACTGTTTCTTATTAAGGACTGTTTTAGCATGTGTCTGCTGTAAAACAGCTGTAGGCTTTAATACCAGAGTGAAATCAGGGTTCTTTATAGCCTTGTTATTAGGATTCAAACTTTCTGCAACAATAGAAAATGCTATTGAAAAGGAATGAAATTTAATATTCAGACTATTAACCAAGGATATTTGCTGCGCATTACATAGAGAAAAATTAAAAAGATTACTTTAGTTTCCAGAAAACATCTGTTAAACAATGTCAAATTGCCGATAAAGAAAATTGAGTTCCCTTTGCAGTTAAGCCTAATTCAGCCATGCTGAGCATAAAAGAACTGTCAAAGGCAACTATTCATTTGTTGTTACTTCAGAAATGTTGTAACTATGAATCCTTAATATCCAAGACCTATATTCTTGCTGAGTTTTTATTTTTCTGAATTTATGGAAACACGGATAGATCCTTTTAGAGGATAAAGCTACACCTTTACCATCTATAAAACAAAGATATAGGGCCAGGTTTCACTTAGATTTGAATTCAAATAAAGTTTTAAAAAAAAGCAAGTTGTAGAAAAAAATCCAAACACAAAACCCCAAAATCCAAAACCCCGGGCCACAGATAGTGTACTTTACCTTGCCTGCTAAGATACTGGTGATTCAAAAGGTAGGCATAAGATTTCACACTGATGAGCTTTTTTTTTTTTTTTTGTATAAGAGGTGTTTTAATTTATGACAGTAACCGCTACGTTCATGTCATTAAATAACGCAGACCAAGTAGAAAATTAGAAGATATTGATAGAGTGAAAGTTGGTACTGAGATCTATGTCCATGCTATACGCATTTCAGAAGGTTCAACTCTGGACAGGTTCAAATCTGGAGATGTGGTTTGAGCACCCATTAGCAATTAAATACAGTTACTTAATTTAGTTTCCAAAAGAATTAGAATTAGTAAGGTTTAAAACTGGTCTGCAATGTGTAACTAAATATACAGAGAGGGAATGATCAGGAGATTGTCCTTAGACAACTACCCAAACAAAAACACTAATAAAAAAGGAATCCAGTATGACTAGTTTATGATAAATTAAGTGCTATTAGCTCACATTTATTCACACATTTCTCTACAAATGAAAGCATTAATTTTGAAGGTAGTATCAGGATGGTAAAATAAACCTCAATTCCTTCTCACTCTTCCCACCTCCAAGGACCTTACTGTGTCGTTCTGCACTTCCTAAAAGTTAAATGTGAAGACTTTTTGATTGACTTGCGGTTCTTTTCCTTTACTGAAGTATTGTAGAATTTCTTTTTTCTTTTTTTTTTTTTAAATGCGGACAACATATTCCTGACATGTATCCATTGAACCTATTTGTTTGAGTAACAAACTACTTAAAATCCTAGCAGTTTTACATGGTATAATTGCATTTTGTTTAAGTTGTCCTTTTACTTACCAGTGACCAGGATAAGTATATTTTAACTAACTTCTAAAGGCTTACCTTAGATCTTTATTAGACATCATTTCCTCTTTTTCAATTCTGAAAAAAATTTCTTTTTCCATTAGTTTTTCCCTTGATAAATGCAATACTAACAAAACTAAAATCTTTAAGGTGAAACAAATAAGGAAGTGTTACAATAAATAAGAATTAAAAGCATTGTAGAACCCTAGCATTATAATGCAACAGTTGAGTAGGTCTCTAGATCCAGGGCTTAGCGTGTTACCTAGAGGGGTGTGCTCCCCCCGCTGCCCCTGACCACGAAGCCCCCAGGGAGCGCACAGGACCACACAGGGACCCCGGATGAGGTTCGAGAGAGAGAGATTTATTGGTAACAGAAGGGGGTATTTATGGGTTCAAGGAGGATCAGGATATGACCAATAGGAATCCCGTGGGACTTTGGACTTTTCACCAATAGAATTCAAGAGTTAAGAGCCAATAGAAAAGGTTAAATATAGGCCAATAAGAAAACTTTCTGAGCCTTCATCAAGGATACTGCAGACATTCCAAACTGGGACATAAGGGTAACTCAGGGGATTTTGTGAAGAAGGGTGATATAGCAAAAAATAACTATAGACTCCATTTTGTACATTTAAACAACATTAAAACCTCTCCGTTTTTAAGGCATTAGAGTTAGCTTCTTCATTTTCTTCACCAGTCCACTTCTGACAGGACTTTTTCCATTCCAGATACTGTAAGTTGAATGCC
>JAOXXN010000065.1:35035703-35053716 GCA_026770055.1 Myrmophylax atrothorax | reverse complement strand
GAAATGTAAGAGACAAAATAACAAAACTAACATACATTTTGAAGCATTAAGTAGATTCCCTTGGGTGCAGGGATGATGACAATAATGCCATTTTTAATTACATAGCCACATGTAATTTTTTTCAACTATTTTTCCTTATTTTTAAAAATAGTTGCAAAACTTTTATTTTGTTCTTTTATCTGACTCTCAAGCCAGCTGTATTACTGTTGTTGAATACCCTCAAGAAGTCAACCTGGGCAACGATCATTGGGTAAAGTTACAAATTATTGAAATCAGAAGAAATATTGGACATCTGGAGGACTGGATTTTTAAATCTGGTCCTTACTTGTGGAACTTATCTTTGGCTGTCCTCCTTCCTGGTAAAGTCAGGTAGGGAACAGAAGTAAGAGTACATATACACTTCTTTTGGCCCAATCATTGTGGGCAGCTGGTGCAGAGTGCTATTGTAGTTTGCTGTGGATAGAAGTGAAAAGAAGAGGGAACTCCCTCGCTCATAAGAGGGAGCTTTATCTACTCCATGACTCCTGTGGCTTATATGTTACTTGTTTTTCTGAGCTGTGCCTAAAAGTAAAAATTGGTACACTGATTATAGCATAACTGAAGAAAATATTTTGGTAAACAACATAGAGTTCTAAAGTGATGGACAGTTTTATTGCACATATCAGAACAGACTTGAGTTTACAGCTACAAAAATTTGAATTCAACTATTGAAGGGATGGAATGGTATATTTTAAAATTTAATTTGCACAGCCTAGAACTACATAGGGTCTGCATAATACCATGTCTAATTCTAGAAAATCTGTTTCTTTTGTGGAAGAAGCATACTGTTGCACTCAAACATACTTGAACCTGAAGATGAACTGCCTTAACAGAAAAAAAGCAAAAAAAGAAACATGACACTAGGTCAGTTCTGACAGCTTAAAACCAATGGATCATATGATTTCTCAGAACATACAATGTATTATAAGAGAATACAGCCTGCAGGCACACTGTTTGGATATATGCCCAAGACAGACAACAGCATATGCTCAAGCTCAGGGACATCAGGGTAATGGAATATAAAAGAGCTGTGTGCGTATCATGAGATGTGGGAAGGCAGCCAGGGGACAGTTTTCCCTGGAGGTATTTCCAGTGGCTGGTGTTTGTTGCTAGGTGATACTAGTGTTTGGTGCTAGCTGTTCCTGTCTTTTACACATGGAATGGAATATACAAGAGGAGTGTTGAATCACCTTCAAACAGCAAGTACTCCCATCCAGTAAACAATGAGAAATGTTAAGGACTAACAAATAGTCTTGATGGATCAGCACAAATGACAGGATTGGTGGTCATGTAACTGTGATTCATTTGAGGAAAGGCTCGGTGGCGATCCTCAACCACCTACATCTGTCTGTGCATTGTGGATGTTGATGCTGCCTATCTAATTGTGTAAAATGGGAAAACTAATATTTTTAAGACATGCGAGGGATCCCCCTTTTACTTTGTATTTTAATTTCTTCTCTGGGTGTGTAAATCTTTACTCAGCAGAAATGTGAGAATATCCATAAGAGAAATACTGGTGTATTTTCTTCTCATTTTTAGACTCTTAGGCAACAGTATTTTACGCAAACAGCCTATCTGGTCTCTTCCTCTTGCACTCAAACACATAAAAGCCAGGGTTAATAAAGCAAAGCATTTGTATGCTCAAAAGGACAGATTTATAAAAGGAGTCAGGCAACACCTACTGTAAAATACAGGGCTAAAGTCCTACTTCTGGTACAAAGGTAAAGCTATTTGTCTGAGAGATGGTTTCTCAATGATCAGTAACATGAAAAACAAATAATCTTCAGGACTCAGCTACAAATTCTCACTTAAGCTCTGTCTAAAATTAAATATCTGCACTATGGGAAAATGCCTTCTTCAGTTTGGAAAGAACAATTAGTTGCTTGTCTATGCCTCACTGCACTACTCCTTGAACATTACGTAGGTTTTGTAGTCCAAAGGAGGAAGCAGTCAGGCATGGATTTGAAGATTTCAGTTATTCAAAAGGGATGCAGACTTGGGTTGTTTTTAATCTAGGATTCTAAACCAAGTTTACATTATACTGTCAATGTACCTGCTGTCTATAAGCCACCAATTGTGCACAGTGCCTAAAATCTCCATAGTAGGGGATAAAACCTTTTGGGGATGACAGCCCACACATATGCTTTGAGCAATCCAAATTAAATTTTTCAATGGTGTGATACAAATTCACATTTCCCACCTCACCTAAAAAGATCTTTAGCTACAGGGATGCCTAAGAAGCTCTGCAGGATGTGCTCTTAACCCAATCTATTAAAGTGCTCTACTTGTGTGGTATAATTAAAAAGGCTTGTGAGCCTCTCTCTCAAGCTAAACAAAAGATTGGAGTGCTTATCTGGAATTCTCTTCACAGTACAGTGGTACTGGTCTCTGAGCTAGAGGGGTAAAATTATATATAAAGTATTGTCCTTGCTCTTTATGTTTTTCTTCAATATTTCCTATAAAAGATTGCACTATACTGAGCTGAAAATAACTGTTCTTTTTTATTATTACTGTCAATAAATATATTGTTTGCTATGTGCATTCTATGAGTTCAGCAATGCAGCAAGCTGACTCAGACTCATTTTGAGAAGACTGTTGTGAAATTCAAGATGATGGAAGAAAAGAGTAATATGAAAGTTATCAATTGTCAGGCAGAAAGGAATACGCTAACAAAAAGAGAAGTTTTGCTTCCCCTGACACACTGGACCCCTTTCCTACTGCTTAGCAACGGATAAGATGCCACTTATTTTGAGACAGGAAACAGAAACAGCAAGAAAGCTGCACACAAAGCTGGTATCACTGCAAGTGTCCTGTACAGCTCATTGGTGCACGGAGATTTGGCCTATAATGAAGTAATTTGCATTCACATGCAGGCCCGGCTGTGTGGACATCAGTCCAGACTCTGGGAGCTGTTGTTTCACTAAGTCAAAAGAAATTTGCACATGAAAGCCACATCCGCATTACTTAACACTGCAGCTCACTCAGAATTGCCTTCCTTTTAGACCAAAGCAAATCTAAACCTATGATTAAATCTTCAGAGGATTTATTTTATTTCTTGTGGATATCTTCTAGACCTGAGAAGAGGTGAACACACACTGCACAAAAAGAATTTGAGTTTATACTTACCACCCACTCTCCATTTCTGAATATTGCCCTCCTTAGTATAGAGCCATATAAATTGTAGAGCCACATAACTGCAGAATCGTCTCAAATCTCTCCAGCCAGCTTTTTTTGCCAGCTGGCAAGGTGAAGGCATTCATCTTTTCAATATCTCCACATCTTTCCAATTTAACTGCAAACTTTATTCTCATGTGCATCTAAGATTGAAAGGAACAGGCATGCCTGGTGTTAAATATTAATTGCATTAGATTGAAAACCACTGCAAGTTCTGTCACTACCAGATGGGTAATCCAAACCAAAAAGTTATACTAGAAGATAACTCCGGACCATAACATACCCAAGATTAATTAGCCACATGGTCAACTCTTTTTCCATCAGTACAGATGTAGAAAATACCACTTATGCTTTCTCAGTTGTAAAAATGCATTAGTGATTCTCCACAGATCCTAACACTGACACAATAATTTGCATTTGATATAGAGGTCAACTGATGACCCCCTTGGTTCTTGCCACCATTGTATTTCTGATGTAAATTTATTTTCTCTCTCAAATAAATATATAAATAAAACATAGAAGAAAAGCACTCTGTTTTAGTAATATCTGGCAAATTTAGTCACCAAGTCTTTGGCTTATTCACCAAAGAGTTACAGACCCAGCACTGACAGTGCAAATTCCTCTACAGTATCCTGTTAATGCACTTCAGTCCTGACCTGAAAGAACTTTTATGGCTGACAGGATAGTTCAATTTTCATGCCCATTCAATCTTTGGCCTCTGTGCTAAGAATGCCAACAGGGGTGCAAATTAACACCAATTATTCTGATGTTTTATGTACTGGGCTAAGAGCACCAACTCATTTTACACAGGCCATCACCCAGCTGTCAGATGTTAATGACTTTTAGTTACTTCTGTCCTGCTTCAGACACATGTAAGTAGCTTAGTGTGGAAAAGATCTGTTTCATTAATAAGAAACTGACCTCTTCAACCCTCTTATCATCCCTTTCACAAATTCAAGTATAAATGTTTATTTTCTCATTAATTAATAACAAAGGGCCAAAGACCAGCCTATTGCAAACAAGTGGATTTATGTCAATATAGAATAACCTGTTCATGTCAACTGCTTTGGCCATGAACAGCAAAAAATGTCTGTTAAAGCTGATCAAATAAAGAAATATGTAAGTATATATGTTCATAAATATTTTATTTTGGGCATTTTTCATTTAAAAACCACAAGTAGTATGGCAACTGAATTTTATCCTACTATCTCTGAGAATGGAGGAATGATAAAAGCATTTGTTAGCAAATAATTTATTTGACATTCACTACAGAAATTATTTGTTTATTATATTATTTGCTAACACTACTCAATCAGCCCTGTGTTGTGTGGATATACCTTTGCCATATCTTAGAGCATGGATGGCTTCAAGGTGCTCTTTCCTTAAAACTATCATTAACAAGGATCCCCTCTTTCCAGAATAGATTCTGAAGAAGCTGATAGAAGTGCAGTTTTGTGGGCCTCCTTTTCTGAGGTTTTCTTCCTTCAATTATGTGACAGATGCTGAGTTTTGCAGTCTGAAAGCTTATTCATCTACTAGTGTTATAATACCTGTTGAGCATAGCATCAAGGTTTGGCAATGATGAGTAACAGTACAGAACACACAGCACTAAGTGGCATTCAACCATACAAGAGACATGGCAAAAAAAGAAGATGAATGAGGTTCCTAAAGCCAGTGTACATTTAGTTGGGACTTACTTATCTTCAAAATGTTCCATTATTTTGGAATTTAAGGAAGGTAAGCCATATGTGCAGCTGCAATTATGATTTTGGAGCTAGTTAAAGATAGTCAAAACAAAATGGCCAGGATTACTGACTGGATGTACTGAGCTTCTTTATTCCAGAGAAGTCTAGAGAGAGACATTGTAACAGTCTAAGTATTCATCATCATCATCATGGCCAGGCTTCGTGCATGAAGATTTTGAGAAGGGCTCTATCCACATGGGTGCGTCCTTCAAGCCTGCACAGCGGATTTTTTAGGTGAGGCACAGCGTGCACGGAACTGGCCCCACCCTTTATCTCCTAAGGTTCATCTGCCACAGCCGAGCAAGCTTGGACCGTGACAGTGAAGTCCTCAGGACTAGAACCTACAGCACCTGATATTCCCAGGAGGGTTCCCATCCAAGTACTGATCGGGTCTGACCCTGCTTAGTTTCCGAGATCAGACGAGATCAGGCATCAGGGTGGCATGGCCGAGTCTAGGTATTAAAAAGTGCTTAATCTGTTTGTTATAGCTATGGTTGAGAAGATGAGAAACAGGAGTTCAACTTGAAGAGAAGGTTAGGTTAGACTTCAGAACCTCCTCTCAGGAGGCATTTTTAAAAACAGAATAGGAAGACTACCAGGAAGATAAGAAAACACCCTAATTCATCTGACTATAGAGTTATGTTTATTCAAACATGAGATTTAACAGGATAACCTATTGAGTTGCCTAAATTCCATTATTTTACCAGCTGACTATAATAAATGAGGTAAGATCACATTGCTTACATTATTACCTGTCTGCAGAGAATGTTTTACATTAGGTTGGGTAACATAGCTCTTTAAGCCCATGTTCTAAATTAAATGCAGTCCCTAGAGAAGATAACCTCATAGAACAAACAGGATTTGTCTCTAAATTTGAGGTTGTTCCTGTAGGTTTTAGGAACTTATTGAGTTGACTGTGTGTCTGTCACACTAGTTATGACTACTGCCCCTTTCAAAACTTCCTAGAAAATCACAGTGGTTGGCATTCTAGGGGCATTTGTTACTACGGAGATTTGGGCTGAATGGACACCCAAAGGGATGAAAACTTTTAAAACATTTTGATACTTCATTTTGTGTACATATTTGGGGAGAAAGCCTTAGACCGATGCTGTTGGTCACTAACCTTGACATACCACATTAAATCTTATGAACTGTCAGAGCTCTCTTCATACCCCACCTCCCAAGAAACATAGTCCATAACACTGAAGATTGGCATTAGAAATGGGTAAATGTGCCTCTGATTCCACATGGTAAATTTACTTGGCGAATGCATTATTTGCAGTAACTAGAGGTTTGAAAGCAAGCAAATGCTGAAATGTTTTAGTTGCCTTCCTGCTTAAGGTATATTTTATTAAATGAGGTATGGTAGGCAAAATAATTACTTTTGGATTATTCAGATCTTATTTATTGAAGATTAACTATCCCACAGATGATAATTAAGGTTTTGTGAAATAAGGAGTAACAGTAGTTTAACAGTTTTTTTATCTATAAAGAACCCCCCTGCACTGCACCAAATCACTTATGGCTGCAGAAGGATAGAGCATACAGTTCTTGCAATGTATGGAAATTAGGACAGGCGTCTGAAACAAAAGGTAATTATTATGTTTCAGGCACTAAACTGCACTCTGTTCTCCTTTCTCTTTCCTCCTTTGTTCTACAGCTTTTTAATAATTTGAAGAAAGTATTGTAAGAAAAATGTAATGAATATCTTTACTGGTGCTACCTGCTGGAATATATTTGTAGAATTTATTATATCACTGGTAGTACTCTTGATACAACCCAACAGCTGTGATGCAAACCTTGCTTTAGAATCAGGAGACGTAATAGAAGCGTTTTTTTCAGTTTCCAGTGATCCAGACTTCAAAATGTAAGGTGTAGATACAGGGCAGCCTTAAGCAGATACAGTGCAAAGATACATTACATTAACAATGGCACACAATGTAGATGTTTACAGAAATGCAATTAGTATTCAACCTACACTCTTCACTGCCTTCTTCAGAGCCTCAGGTACCTTTCCATATGTTGTGGGTGTAGTCATTTTTTATGCTGCTGTTCCTCACAAATACAGTAATGCACATCACAGGAAAAAGCAACACAGCACTCTTTGAACTACTTTTAAAGAAAATAGGGACACTAGCAATCATTGCTTTTCATGATCCAAAATCCCCAGCCTGTCAAAGGGCTGATTATTTAGAAACATAGCATTGCGGGTGTTGAATTTTCACATGCAGGGAAAAGTGGGGAGATATCCATATTGCAAACTCTTTTTAACCTAAGAGGTCGATAATAAGTAACAGTTTGCCTACAGCAAGATATCTGAGCATTTTCAAGTCAAAAACCTAAAGTGTTGTCTTTTAGCTACTCTATAGGGTTATAGTACAAGAAAGGTGTTGCCCAAAGAAGGCAATAAACATTAAAAGGTAGAAAACATCAAGAAACTAAAAGAGCAAAAAGTGACTCTTAAAATTTAATTCCAGTTTTCTTTTTTCTTTTCTTCATCCACAACAATGATTTGTCCCTAATAAATTCACTCCTCCCTATCCTGAATCCATGCTAATCCAGAAATCTACTTTTACAACTCTTTTTAGTACCTTTAATGATGCACGCTTTTGCATGCTTTTTTAGAGCCAGGTATAATTTTCTCCTGGATTTTTTTCACTGGCATTTTTTTTCTGAATATTTAAGCATACAGGTTATTTTGTAGGCTTATGGAATCTCATCTAGATCTCTAAATGTTCCTTCATTTTTTAAAAAAAAAATTGTTGTTGGTTTTTTTGTTTTGTTTTGTTTTCAGCAATAAATCATGACGCAATCTGCTAGGTCTTTCCTTCTAGTGCCCCTTGAGTAAAATAAATAATGATTTAGATCAAGGCTAACCAGCAAATTTCATGTAGCTGTATGATTATGCAGCTTTTGTCAAAGTTTCACAAGATGAATTGTTGTCAAAACTCTTTATTCAGAGACTGGGAAATACTTTTTCAAGATGGATAAAGTGCAACACACAGCTGAGAGCTGGAGTTATAGCATATGTATTGGAGGGTAATGACACTCTACCAGAATGAGGCCTCTTCAGGCTTTTTTTTGTAATATAAACAAAGCAATCACACAGTGAGCCATCACTTATTTTCACAGAGTTAAAAGGCACTGGAAGTGACAGTGTTAGGGATAGTCAATAAAACAGTGAGAATTGCCACCATCTATCAGAAAATTATAAGGTTTTTTCCTTCTTCAAGCTTGCTATAATAAATACATGTGAGGTACAAGGCCCACTATCTAGCAACAATAAGACAATATTTACCCATCATAGCAACAACTGGAAAACTATTGTAGGAAGGTTACACAAATCATTTAGAAGGAATTTTCAAGACTTACTAACAGCAAGTAAATCTTAACAGCCCATTCAGAAGGTACCCATACAAATTCCAGATTTTTAACTGAGATTTAACTCTGTTCAATGACCATGAATAAATTATTTTTGCCACTGCAGTTATGCAAGTTGTTGACATGGAGATAATGATACTGACTCAGTACTTTGTTATTGTATTGGGTCTGGCTGAGATGGAGTTAATTTTCCCTACAGCAGCCCTCACAGTTCTGTGCCTTGCATTGGTAGCTAGAAGGGTGTTGATAATACATCAAGGTTTTGGCTACTGCTAAGTAGGCTGTCTCTCCAACATTCCACCCCTAACCAACAGGCTGGGGGTGGACAAGAGCTTGTAGGAGGGCACAGCCAGGACAGCTGGCCCAAAAGGACCAAAGGCATGTTAAAAGAACATGACATCAGCTCACATATAAAAATTAAGAGAAAGGAAGAAGAGGGAGTATCATTATTTACTGTGAGATTTGTCTTCCAGAGTAACTGATATGTATACTGAAACTGCTTCCCAGGAAGGGGCTCAAAGTGATCTGCTGATAAGAAATAGAAAACAAATACTTTGTTTTCCTTTGCTTCCATGCACAAGCCTCTGCTTTTTTTTTAAACTGCCTTTACCTTGACCCACGTGTTTTGATTGTTGTTTGTTTGTTTGCTTTTTTCTTTTTTCATCCTATTTTCTCTAGTCCCCTGTCTTGATGAGGAGGGAAGTGATACAACAGTGTAGTGTACATCTGGCACACAGTCAAGGTCAACCCACAGCTATTAAGCTGAAAAAGAACTCAGCATTTATACTACTTTGCATATTGGAGCAAATAAAAGAAAGCGTGTTCAGATTCATAAGACTTTAAGTACACTGAAATCAGAAAATAAAAAATATCACATTATATTTTTTTGTATGATTTCCTTTTAAGCAATGAGAATAAAATTACATGGTTCTGCCTGTCTAGCTAGGTTATTCATGTTGTATTTCATTTCAAAAACCTTGAGTCTGAGATATCAGCATGGAAACTTGCTGAAAAGTGGACTTTGACACTGAATAGACAGAAATCTGTTTTACTTTTTATTGCCTTTCAGTTAGAGTAAAGCTTCTGCAACTTTCATTATTTGTGTTGTTTTAGTCTATTACTTCCTCATACCTTAGAAACACAAGAAAAAAAATTACAAGGGAATTTAAAACTGATAGGATAGTGTCTGGCTCAAAAATTAAGTTTTATTCTACTTAACTTAAAAACTCAAAGGGAAAAATGTGAAAAGATGTTTCCCTTTTATGCAACTGCAAAGTGTTTGAATGAGTGTATGAATAAGATGTACAGAGTGTTCAAAAACTGACTAATGGCACCACCTGGACACTCAAGGCTGACTCATGTGTATGGCATTTCTTGCTTCCATTGGAAAGAACTCCTCTCTCTTAAGTACAGAAAGTACTGTTTCTAACTCAGGAAGGGAATGACATTGCCTTGACCTATTATCCAGCTGCCCAGAGAGTAGTTCACACACAGGTCTGAGACTGTTCTCCCAACCAAAAGGAAGCTTTGGATGAATTGCTCATTCATCATTCCAACATCATTAAATCAAGCTCTTCCTCTGTGTTGTTGCTTTGTTACTCCTCAGTACTAGCAAAGAAGCCAAGCTTAGCTAAGGCTAAGACAAACAAGATAACTTTGTACTTCAACCTGTTGTTCAGTTAGCTTTCAATACTTATCTGTCTTATGGTAAGATCCTGACTGGAGGAAAGATGAATAGAGTATGTGTTAAGTTTTAAGGCTAATGTGTCTCTCTCAGACTGAAAGGGATCTGTACTATCTTTTTCCCTTCTGCTCTGTATTATCTAGTACCTTTTTTCTCATGCACAAGAACTCAGGATATAATCAATCCACATGCTAAAAAAGTACATAGAAAGAAGAGATTCTCAAAAAAACCCCAGTAACACAAAACACCCACAAGTGTGCTTCTATATTCTACGCAGAAAAGCAAGACTTCTATATGTACAGCAGTAGGTCCCAACATTCAGCTCAAAGACATGACTCCGTCTGGTAAGTTCTATCTGCACAAAATTGAGAAGAAGAGATTTTAGGAGTTGAGCTGAAGACCTCATGAATAGTGTAATAAAAATTCAGTAAGCTATTCATATGCTTTAGATTTGAACATTTGGACCTTTAAATGGCATATAACTTAAAACCGAAATGGAATATTTGGGTTTATTTTTATGTTTTAATTATTTGTCAGTATTTTCTGGCCTGTCTGGCTCATAAATATCTCAAACAGTCCAATTGTTTCTAAGGATTTTCCTTTCTGCTCCTGGCTATTGTCAAGTTTGACAATGTCAAAAAAGAACAAAAAACCCTATGACTTTCTCAAGATGTAAAAATTTTCTTCAAGTAGTAAACAAAGATTGTATCAAATTTCTTTGAAAATTTTTACTTATTTTCTTCTTTTTTTTCCCCTTCTTTAAAGAATTGATTGCCTTGACTGCTCTGTCAATACACAATATATTTCCCTTCTGCAAACTAACTTAATATTCAGTTTCAATAAAAAATACGAATGTTCATTAGCACACTTAAATGATCACTTAGCTTAATACTGAAGATTGGAGGCTTCATCTGTAGTGATATAGCATGTCTGAGGTTTTCCCCACTGAAATAGGAATGAAACATAATTTTTATGAAATAGAAAAAAATTTTCAACAGATATTATAGAAGAAGAAGATTATTCATTTATATACATTGACTAGCTGTGATTCATGTGAATAGATTTTTAATGGCTCATAATTAGATTGGGAAGAAATTTTTCTGAATGTTTAATTAACTGGAATAGTTATTTCTACATTGGATCATAGATGACCTACCATCACCACCTGAGGTTTTCCCCATTGAAGCAACTTCATGATGGTGAAAACTCTTTGGACATTCATGTTATTTACACCTTTGGGGTTCTGTCACTATAGGTCATAATGGTTATTCCTGAAAATCTGAATACAGTTTCCAAGCAAAGCAAGCTGGATGAAATAGCTCTAAATAAGGTCTTAAGACAGAAGAGCTGCTGGTTCCTTAGTACCTTACAACCAACGAAAATAACAAAAGTCAGAATTTGCTGATCTCTTTTTCTTGGTTTTTTAGTTTTTTTTTTATTTGTATTTTTTAAAAAACCATTATTTTATTTTTTCTGTCTTTTCCTGCTCAATTTTCGTGATCTAGAACTTATTTACATCACCCCAGTCTGGTTCCATACATCTCCTCTCCACTTGTCAAATTGTTCCCTAAGCTTCTCTATATATGTATGACCTTAGCATGTCCCTCCATTTCTTTTTATTTCTAATTATTCAGTAGAATCCTTTTGCAGCTGATTCACTTATTTTTCACCCTCCAAAATAGTTTATTTTTTCTTGTATCCTTTAATTTATTTTCTCACATTTACAATCTCAAATAAGGAATTCCTTTCTTACTTTCTGTTCAAAATCTCAAGATTTACAAAACCTCTCTTTCAAACTGTTTTGCTCCTCTTTCTTCTCAGTTTCCTTTCTCTCATCCAGAGCATCATCTAGTTAAAACTGTCTTTGGAGATTTGTGCATAAACCATTACTTCATCTATTTTCTGCCAGTTACTCCTCTAATTACATCTTCCTTCACATCCATTCCATTCAGTTTATTGCATTTGTCATCTACACAATGTGCTGTCTCTGGGAGTTTTCCTTTAAGAATTTTTAAAACTTAGCTTACATGTGCTGCTCTCTTTTAGCTGTAGGCAGTGAGAAAGAAGATTGTGAGTTATATTGTATGGCAGGAACATGAATCTCACAAAGGAGTAAGATATCTAGTTTATGGAAGACTGCATCTGGCAGATGTGAGAGGTAGAAGATTTGAAGTGGACTGCACCAATGTTTTTTTGTCATGATCTTTCAAGCACTCAAAATTAAGCCTTGTTCTCCTAGTAGGAAAGTATATCCAACTTAGAAACAAACAAACCAAAACAAAAGAAAACAAGCCAAAACCCAATGAACCAACCAACCAAACAAAACCCATAAAAACAAAGAACTGCCAGAGCCAAAGAATGGTATATTAGACATTTACCCATTTCAAGCATTAAACCTGAGCTTCCAGATTTATTTCTGAATATAATTTAGGAAAGATTACTGACCCAGACTGATCTAATGTGAGAAATAAAACATTTGGATGGTGGCCGCAGTGTTCACATAGTAATGAACAGATACTTAAGCAAGAAGTACAGATTATGCTATTTTGATTGTGTTGCCTCTGGTTACAGTAATTGCATTTTACTGAAGTATGTCAGCTTATGCTCAATATGCATTCTCAGTGAGAATTTAGTATTTTGTAAAACAGGAAATCCTCAGTAAAAGGGAAGGGGTCTCAAAGTTTTCAGCAGGCAATAGTGCTCCACAACAGAAGCCTGGTGTATGTCAGTTGATCACCTCACTGATAGCCAGGCTGCATGTCAAAAATACCACAGTCCTTCTCCGCTGCTGGTAACAGCTATTTCATTCCAGTTCTATCCTCTGACACTTGTAGTCTTAACCCTGTTAAAATTCTTTGTAATCAGAAGCTGTAGAAGCATGTTATTTATTATTTATTATTTGTTATTTGTTAGTTATTCATTCATTCATTCATTCATTCATTCATTCATTCATTCATTCATTTATTTTTAATAAATAGGCAAATAGCTCATGTTTAAACTACTGTAGACCAGAAAATATTACATGCCTGGATGAATGCAACCCATTCATTGGTTAGCACAGGCACAAGTCTGCAGCTGGAATTGGATGTCTGCCTGATGCCCCAGCTGCTGGAGTTCAATATGAAGCTGTGGGTTAGCTGACAGATGTATAAAAACTCATGTCGGCAGACATACACTCCCTGCTAAAACTGCTCTGCAGCAGAGGTTTGTATGACTCATTAATTCCAGTACACAGACTCTGCTCTGCTTATGAGTGATTAGTTTCAGACCTGGATATAGACAGACAAGCATGCTGGACCTGAATTTCTCCCAGTCCACCTATTCTTGCACAGTACATGAGCAGGATAACGTTGGCCCCTCAGCCAGGTCAGTTAATCTACTTGTGTTATAAAATGTTCATATTTGAGTCCACTAAGGAATTTTACTTTATCTGCAGGCTGGGTTAGCTTTTGACACTTTTGAAATGCTTCCCTCCTCACATTAACTGTGATAGTATGGAAACAATTTAATTTGTATTTGCTGTCAGAAGTGCCCAGGCTGTGAATGAACATCTGTGTTCATGTTTTTCTTTTATAAAAGTCATGAAACAAACTTTCAGCTTAAGTTACTTGTTATAATGCTGAGGGGCTCAAAGCAATTCAAGAACATCTGTTTAGACCACTTATGGATATCACTGCCAGTTCTGTTAAATGTGCCCTGTTGTAAGAATCTGGCACTAAACATCTATACCCTGGATGAAGTAGAAAATAGAGCCATATTATAAAGACAAATGCTTTTGTGTAAAGGAAACCTTAATCATGGGAGCAGAATCTGGCGTGTGACTCTGTTACTTTTTTCACCCTAGTACTATAAGGAGATTACAAAATTTTGACATTCAGTAAGGTAAACTATGATTTTTATTTCAAAATTAAGACATGTAAAATCAATAGAGGTAAGAGGAAATATATTCTAAGCAAAAGATCCAGAGAATTAGATTTATGCAGGGTTCCACTACTGACATAGCTTATGACTTTCACTCAAGTATCTAAGTCTAAAGTGTGTTTAATGGTATTTCCCAATGGTATAATATGAAAGTTTTCTGTTTCTATAGTAACAACTACATAAACTCTACTCAGCTTTGATATCTCATTGATATAGTGAAGGAAAAAAATTCAGAAATAAAGATTTAGGAGCAAGTGTAATTCCAGGAAAAAACAAGCAAGTTAATAAGCTTATATCTAGGTCTGAATTCATTCTAATATATAAGCTTTTAGTTCTGATATACAGTATCTAGTAAGGGGAAGTTATGGTAAATAAAGGGAACATATATATTTGTTACAGAACTTTTTTTTTTAAAAAATAACATAGCCTTTAGTCCTGTTGTGGTTTAGGAATGGTATTCCCCAATTTAGTACTTCCACTAAAAAGAAAACCATGAGCCTTTCTCCTTCCCCCTGAGGGGAAAGAGCTAAAAGATAGAGATCGTGGCTTCAGATAAGAACAATTTACTGGAAGCAGCAATGAGATAAAAAGGCCCAAACACTAACAGCAACAATGTTAATAACAAAAGTGTACAAAAAGAATAGATTATTTGCATGCAAAATGCTCACCGAGGGCCCAAGTGTGACAATGAACAATGGCGGATGGCCTTCCCCCTTCTGTCAGGCTTTTCTTGACCTGAAGACATGCCCTTCTTCTTAGGAGCAGGGTCCCTTGGTTCCACCCCCAGCAATTATGTGGGTGGTATAGGATAACAACCTAGACACTCCCACGTGGCTCCAGGCTCCATGCCCTCATGGATACTCCAAAAAAATTAACTCTGTCCTGTCCAAAACCAGAACAAGTCCAACGAGATATGGTACACAATTATTTTCACTCTCACGCTTCATTAGTTCACAAATATAGATACATGTAGACACACATTCATACACATAAATCTAGGCTTTCAAATAATGTCTTACTGCATTAATATATTTTTGAAAGAACAGTGATTCATATTGCCAGTGGAAAAATAAAAGACTTAGCTGTTTGCAAAAGAATCACTATAGCTAATGTCTTTGTCAAGTTCTCTCTGCTACTGCTTCAGCTGTCAAAGTCAGTGGTGCACTGCAGCATTGAAGGTAATTTCCATTTCCTTGTAAAAGCTGTTTTTCTCAATTTTTTGGCTTTTTTGTCTTTTGCCTTCTTTGGGTTTCTTCTTGCCCCCTATCCATCTAGTACACTCAGATGTCATTGACACACTTATGTTTACCACACCCCAATGATTCCTATCCACCTATATGACATGCCTATAGCAAAAATGCTGATGATGCATTATATGTCCAGCACTTTTTGTCGCAGTGACATTCCTCAACAAAGTACTGCCTAGGGACAGCTGCTGGTTCAGAGTCACTCTCTTATGCGGCAACTATTCAGTTCAATTACATGCTGATGATAAGCTATAAAAAAGCTCTCATGCAAGACTTTTTATTTACCAAGAATTATGACGTTCTTTTTTTTCCTTCTTTCATCTACAAATATAAGGAGCAAAAAAAACCCCAAATAAACAAAAAACAACCAAACAAAAAATCTCACATGTTCCCAGAGTACTTGGATTAGTCAATGGCTGTAAATATATCTGTATTAGCCATAGTATTTCTAAAACAGAAACTCAGAGAACATGAAAGAAAGAGTGAGAGAAAATAGTTGTATTCAGAAAGTCAGATTCTCTAAATAGCTTGCCCTTTGTGTTTTCAAATTTATTTACAGAAGAAAGAGTGACAGAATGCATGCAGATCTTATATTGATGAATTAGCAAGACATCAAAGAATCTGAATAGAATTTTGGTGGGAAAGGTAAAACTAACCCCTCAAAAATTACCTCAGTTATTTAGCTAGTACCATTCTCTATGTGTTAGAGTCAGGGAAAACATCAAATAACCACAAGATTCAGAACTAGGTCTCTTGATTTATTGATGTGTAAACTAGAGTAAATGAAAAACTTCAATTTATTAGAGACTCCTACGTCTCTAAAATGGGAGGGAAATAAACAAATAGAAAGGACAATGGTGCAGATCTCTGATATTTAAATCTCTATATTGAAGATATAAGCGAAAGGGAGGACTGTAACATAGTCAAATAAATCTTTGTTATATGACAAATATAAAGTATGTTAAAAATAGAAAAAACTCCCACATAAAACCAGTAGAGCCTTGACGTGGTTCAGCACAGACAGCAGAAAACTTGCTTAAAACTGCTATGCTTGGTAAAAAGAGGTAAGGCTCATAAGTCTATTACAGAGTTCTAGGGTTTTTATGTAATGACAAGTAAAAGATCTAACAGTTTTACTTTAAGGGCTCAGTTACCATTCAATATGTGATCAAACATGAAAATAATGTAAAGAAAGATTTGTTATTGAGTCAAGTAAATTATAAGATATTAAAAGCAGGTAGTTTATTAAAGGCAACGTCAAGCTAAAGTTGTCAATAAATAACCAGCCTTTTAAATCAATGAGGATATAATATTAAGATTGCAGATAGATTAAGTTCTTCTAGTCACAGGAAAATGCCCTGCTTGTGTAACCTGTAATCCATTGGTTTGACCTAATTTTGTGTATGAGACAAAAATAAGTCTTCACTTTTGGCTAAAATCTCACATGTGTTAAGCAGTACATGAGGTAAAATATCAGTTCAAGGCTGATTCTTTTATGGTGGAATTCCATGGCTCCTAAAAGTGAAAGCAGGAAAATTTCTACAAGAATCAGTAGCCTCTTGGAATGACAAAGTAAAGTAACAATAATGACAAGAATAAGAATATAAGAAAGAATAAGAATATAAGAAAAAGAGTAGGAGGAGTGCCATTTTAATTAGTTGATACATCATAAATATGTATATTTGAGTTAGTTACTTATCTCAGTAAAGGTGCAGGTCAAGTCTTCCACATGTATTATATATAAGTGGGAAGTGCAGCAAATTTGAAGAAGATTACACAAACAAGTGAAGTATCTAAGATTTGGACAATCTAAAGTTAATTCCAAGGCTCATCTGCAAATTTACTCTTGAATCTCAAACCTATGAAACAAAGAGATCTTGAACTGAAGCCCATAGTTGCCACCTCTTTTATGGATATTACAGAAGGCATTCATAAAATACCTAAGCTGCTTTCAGGTAAGCCATTTTGCCATCTAAACTTTGCTTTGATTCTTCCGGTCTTTTTCATAGCCTGATTACAAGATAGGCTATCTGCTCTGCCAAGCGGAAAAAAGGAATACCATTACTGAACTGTCACTCTGACCCCTTTCAAAGAATCAAAGTCTTTTCAAAGATGGTCAGCTTTTGATTAGTTTTTTTCCTCCTCTTGAATGAGCTGCACCCCTTGCACAGATAATGAACTGCTCCTGCTAGTGTGCATTAGCAACATCCAGTAGTTTTAAGCTGTATACTGCCATAAAAATGAACTGGTTATAAAAGCTTTATCAGCCAATTCAATGTTCCTATTTTTTTACATATGTGTGTGTATATATATATATTTAAGCGAGATATTAACAGGTAACAGGGGGAAGGTAAGCAGGACCATGAAAAGTCATACAGTGTCAGAGTTGGATTCTATGGAAAGGAGTTACTTGATATATTTATGGAATTCATCATAAAACAACAAGGTCAAAGTATTTTTCCAAAAGATTGGAAATTAATGGTTTCTATAAATTCAGCTTTAGGAATATTTTTATCTCGCTGGAAAAATAAGGGTGTGGAACACATTTAAATCTAAAATTAATTACAGATTTTAAATGAGACATATATTTTCTACTGTTCTAGAAACTGTAAAGAATTAAAATCAGAATACTGTAAATTTAGAATTACATTACTAAATTTGTTATTTTACTTTATACTGGAGAAAATAAACAAAGATTTTCTTAGATGTCTATTGTCAATTTTTTAAATTTGCTATTTAATAATGCATGCAGTAAGGTTCATTACAGGATGTATTATTTTTTAAATTAACTCCTAATTATATTTTTAAGTGAAAGTTGCCTA
>JAOXXN010000065.1:35025207-35035599 GCA_026770055.1 Myrmophylax atrothorax | reverse complement strand
GTCCATAAAACTGATTTTTTTTTAAAAAAAAAGACAAAAACTTAAACATGGTTTTGGAACAGCAATATTTCAAAATGAAAAAAAAATAGCTTCATCTAAGTAATAACAAAATTATAATTTCTGATGCACTTTTTTTAGTTCAAGTTAATCTAAATTATAAAAAGAGACTTTGGAGTACCTTTTGAATAATTTTGGAATATAAACAACTCAAGAGTGAAATTATCAACAAAATCTTTAAAGATTCTATACCTTCTGAGTGATTTCTTGGTCTATAGAGAGCTATTGAAGATCCCCAGTATCATCTGCTTCTGCAGCTTCATGTACAGTTGCAACCCACTGTAGTTCATAGGCATTTACGTGCAGTAGGGAGACATACACTGCTGAGCCAACAGCCTTTGGAGAATCTGATGGAGGCCTAACAGAGAAAATCTATAGCCAGACTGTTCAGATGGATAAAGACTGAAAAAGCACAAGCTTTGCACAAACATTTATGGACAATTCATTTAGCTGAAAACCCTCATCTCAGGCTTGTTTAGGGAAACGTACGAATCACAGAATCACAGACTATTCTGATTTGGAAGGGACCCACAAGGATCATTGAGTCCAACTCTTAAGTCAATGGCCCATACAGGGGATTGAATCCATGACCTTGGCATTATTACAACCAAGTTGGTTTTTTTTAACCAACTGAACTAATCTCAGGGAAGTTTGAATCATCATGACTTTGCAGTAAATATGTGTATGCTATACAGATCTGACAGTCTATCTGCAATATTAATTTCTGCTGCAGGAAGTAACAGATATCCCCAAAGATTTTTCATTAATACAGTTTTGTATTATATATTTCAAGCTGTTCTTTGCAATAAAATTATCAGAATTGTGACAAAATACTTGTTTAAGGAAAAGTACACTATAAAATACACTATTGTGAAGAAATCATTTACTTGATAAAACTCAGCTTCAAAGGGTTTGAAGCAGAACTAGCTAAATATAGATCTTTTTAAATGATAACAGGAACAGTTTACTCTGATTGTAATTTGTACTACCTGCACTTCTGTGTCTAATAGAATGTAAACAGAAAAATATAGAATAACAATGCAGAAATTTCTGTATATAGCTCCTCTATGTAAAATCTTTCCTTAAAACTTAAATATATGTCTTTAGTTTTATCTCATGCTAGATTGACAATGAATATCAATCTTTAGGGTAATAAAACTCAAACTCAGCCCATGCTCAGGACCTAGTCAGCTGTCTTGCTGCCAATAACTAAAATTTATGGCAATAAACACTTATTTCTGAAGTTTGGTGTGCAGCAACAAATTTTTTTTACAGTTATTGCTTCTAGTATATTAGAACACTACTTAGAAGCATAGAATTTGCATGCAATGCAATACAGCTAATATTTATTCCTTGTCCTTTGCAGTTCAGCTTTCTTAAAAATCTATTTTCTTGTGTATGTTGGTGTAAGCTTCAGTGTTTTGGAAAGAAGGAGGACTGTGAGATACCAAAATTACAGTTAATGCCATATAAACCAAAATAACAAACAGAGTTGGGGGGTTTTTTTGTTTTTTTTTTGTTCTGTTTTTTGTTGGTTGGTTTGTTTGTTTGTTTTTAAACAAAGGCTGTTAGTTGGCTTGGACTTAAAAGTTTAAATGTCTGGTCACATGGGGAAGCAGGAAGATTGAAAATATAAGGAATGTGTTTTAATTAAGATGCTGAGAACTATCGAGAGGGAGAGTAATTTTCTTCTGTTTAGGACAGTTTAGGGGAACAGCTCATTTGCAAAGGAAGCTGTAAGACTTTCTGAGTAAAACAAAGGAAAATTATTTTTATTCCCCCAGGATAACTCTAAATCTACAGAAGATATTTAAGGCAGCTGAAATACAGCTTTGTATAAAGTTGCAAATTATCTGAATAGTCTGTTAAAGACAGTCAAGACAGGATTTGGGGAGAAATTTACAGATTTTGAGTATTTCAAATATAAAACAAACAAATAAACAAACAAATAATTGTTTTAGGAGCGGATCCAGAAGTACAAGATTCAACACTGTGTGCCTGTCGATGTTTTGCATTCACTACTTGAGGGGCAACAAATTCAGGCAGGAAGAGCTAACTGATGTATAAAAAGCAAGTGCAATAACATTTGACATAGGAAGTTAGGGCACTGAAAGGTAGCTCAGGTAAGGTTAGTGACAGGGGAAAAAAACAAACCACAAATACAACCTTTTGAGTAAGACAATTTGTTTCAGATGGTTGCAAAATATGCTGAGATAGAGGTATTGATCTTGGGATTGGGATAGATTCCCAGTGTGCCCAGTAGTCCACTCCTAGTAAATCTGTACTTTTAGCTGGATGCTCCCTTTAAAGAAGAGCTAGAAACACCTGAGTAGGACCCATTCTCTTAGCTTTGATAGTCCTGTATGTAAAATAATATAATTGCAAAAAAGTGATCACATAATTACAGTGGCAGCCGACCCAGGCTGAAACCCAGCCAAGGCTGTGCCACAGTCCATTAGAACACCACCACCCTGAACAGTGGAACTGAAGTAAAGTGAGTAGTGGGGCCAGGAGGCTGGCGTTCTAGAAACCCAGCAAGACATGCTTCCTATAAGGCCATTTTGAGAACATCTATTAGTTTCTTAGATTGGACAGTGGTGTAAGCACCATTAAATGAAAGTCTTGATGTAGGGAATAATAGGTGTCCTTGCCAATGGTTCCAGAAGATACTGAAATTTTTTCGAACTCCCAAATTGAGTTGTTTTTCTTAGTCTAGAAGACCAAAGAGGGACTTGGTGGTGTTTCAGAATATAAAAGAAAGAGCAATTTCTAAATTGATCAAATTGTCTGATTGTGACATTTTAGAATTTATAACTGAACCTCTTATTCACTCCCCTAATGCTGGTCTGACTACCTCAGGGACATATTCATGCTCTTTAAATGAATACAGGGAGAAACTTTTACACCACTATTTGATCCATTCAACTTTTGTTAGCTTTTTAAAATTTGACCACACTGGTGTCCTCAGTGGTGAGATGATGTCAGCTTTGGTATGGCCGTGGTCAGTCACACCCTGTTTTATTTCCTGAGCTTTACAGGCACGTCATCTTTGCCCATGTCCTCTGAGCTTTCTTTCATTTTGTCAGTCACACACTGGGGCAAATTATAAGACACTTTATTAGTCTTATAAGTGATAATGTTGTTGCCATATCTCAGTCATCAATTAGACACCAACTTCTGAATCTAGTCATTAGCAAGTAGCAGGTATTTACAGATATGCAAACTTTGTTGGTCAGTTTCTATGCCATCTGTTGTCATCACAAACTGGTGATGTTTTTATAGATTCTGACAGTGATGACTACCAAATATGCTTCACACAGATGGATAAATGAGCCTGTAATTACCAAAGTCCAATTTTGTATCTATTAGGACATCACATATAAATTCAAATGTTGCTGTTAATGAAAAGCACAGATTCAACATTTAAACGCCCTAATTTTATGTATTTAAATTTAGGAATATAGTAGATTGGCAATAAAACAATGCTTTCTAGCAAAATATAGGTACAATAAATTTTCATATCCTTGGAGTTAACTTCTGTTTTCCTTCAGGTAGTTCTTGAGTGCCCATATTTAAACTCTCAAATTGAGAGTGGCCAAAAAAAATATTATTGAATGTTATACAATCTATCCAAACAAAAATAAAGAAAAATACAAATCACAGCCACTGAGAAACTACTTTTGATTGTCTGCAATGGCTAACACGATTTCCAATACAATACCTTGCATTTTATTAGTTCTTACTAAGTTATTACAGATCCTACAAGCTAGCAGTCTTAATAAGGTTTAATTACTGGTACAGCAGAGTATATTCAAGTCCAGGACAGTTAATGCCCTGCAGATTTACCTCCTTAAATGGCAGTTGTGGAAGTTAACTGTTCCACTTAAAAGAGTAAGTCTTTCACATTAGTTCAGTCTTTCGCACTGTTGGCATGGGAACTGCAAAGGTAGCTTACCTTTAAAATGTAAAGGTAAGTAGTTTAACAAGGAAAGTTTCGTGATTTTACTGAATAATTTCTGCAGGCACAATTTCTGAGGCACAGAATTTTTAGGACATTGTAACTAAGGGTTGTAGTTAAACATTAACCATCAAAATAAATGAAGTAGCAGCTGTTGCGCGGGCAAGTTTCAAAGAAAGTTTTGACATTTCCTTTAGTCTTTGGAATTCTCAGAAACAATGAAAATATAGCTGTGGGACTCTGACAATTCTGATCCTGCTCTAAATAACCTTCATAGAGGAGCAGAAAGACATAGGAACCAGACCTGCAGCCACACTACCACCTCTATAGACTGAGCAGTCATGCAGGAATACATTTAGATATTTATGTCAATTTTTTAAATTAGAGCTTGATGGAAAAAAAAATACATATTTCCAATCTCAGAGCAGATTCCTATGTTGGAATAGATATACAAACTCTATAGCACTTTGAAAATCTACAGTATTCTTCCAAGTAGAGTGAGTTACAATGTAAGAACCAATTATATGAGTGAGTTTCTCATATTGTGGTGACTTCCACATAGTTGACATAACTAAGTCTGAGAGAGTTGGGGTCATTCAGTTTGGAGACAACAAGGTTCCAGGGATACCTTAAAGCAGCATTACAATACCTACAGGGGGCTTATGAAAAAGAGGGAGAGGGACATTTTATACAGACATAGAAATAGAACAAGACTGAGTCATTTTAAACTAAAAGGGGAAAGACGTAGACTAGATTTTAGGAAGAAATTCCCTATTATGAGACACTGGAACAGGTTGCCCAGACAAGCTGTAGATGTCCCATCCCTGGAAGTGGTCAAGGTCAGGTTGGATGGGGCCCTGAGCAAACTGATTTAATGGGTGGAATCTCTGCCCATAGTGGGGTGTGGTAGAGGTTGGAAATAGGTGGTATTTAAGGTTCCTTTGAATCCAAGCCATTTTGACATTCTGTGATTCTTGATATTCTACTCTAATGTCAGAACATTAAATACACCATAATTAGGATTGGGAAAAATCATTATAGTGGTGCTACTATGCTGGTATAATTTTAGTGCATAATCAAAGATTATATAATTGTTTTTAAAAGAGTGGGTGCCTTCCTATATTTGGAGATGTACTTTTAAACTTTTTTCTAATATATCCCCTTTCTTCACATTTTACATCGGTTTTCTCAAATCTCGGCAAATCTCTTCATCTTTGTTTCATAGTCTCTCATTCCAACTATGATTAGTGCTCAAAATGTTGCTTGGAAGTCAGTGGCCATCAGTTCTGATGCCTTGGTAAATATGGTAAGGGCTCTAGTGTCTGGCACCTGGTATGTTTCTGAGTAATTCAGTACAGCCTACTTAAAAAGAACGTTGACTTTCATGATTGCTTCAGATTCTACAGCTGTGCCCTGATTGCCTACAGTTAGATACACTGAAATTCTTTCTTGTTAAACTGATTTTTTGGTCTTTTTATTAGATCTACATATTTATTCAGCTTGTTATTACAAGATATTTTAGGAAAAGCAGTCACTAAACCTCTAAGATTTACTCTAAACAAATGTCCATCAATGTACACTGTGGAATTCTGTGTATTAGAAATTGCTGGCCTTCAAGGCAAGAATTAGGTTAATTCGTGGAGTTTAATTACTCTCTGCAGAGGAAGAACAAAGGTTTTCCGTGTTTTCTTAAGTTATGCATCCTTTCCTCATGCCCATATTAGAAATTCAACTGTTAGATTAAAAATTGCTTTAGTTTTTATCTCACTTAGACATCAGTCACAAAAATACTGGATGAGTTTGACTGAAACTTACTTTGTGGGTTCTCTTTTATGAAAATTAAATTAATAGTCCTCTATAAAATAATAACTGCTGCAACATCCATACATTTAATTCAACCTTCTTATGATTTACAATTATTTTATATGCCAAATTTTATAGCAGAATTAATATTTTTCTTTTTATTTTGGTGACTAATTCTATAACCAGTCACAAATGGAAATCACGTCCAGGACTATCAGACCTAGTACTCAAAACCTCCATATTATATTTTGTTATTTAGAGCTATCCTGGTATTTCCATTGTGGTTCCAATAAACCTTACTATTAAGTAGCCAGTTGAACCTAGCTCAACATCAAAATGTCCATTTGCTTTTACAAAAGCAAATTATTATTAAATAGTGTAAAATAGTAATGTAACTTTACAAGAGTGAACTCCATTTGACCTTACTGTAGACATATGGTCACAATAATAAAAAAATTAAATATTAAAAAGAGAGTATTTTTAACATGCAGCTGTTTCATTTCAATCTTTTCCATTCAGTAATTTCCTCCCCCCCTCAATTTGCAGTATGTTAAACCTCATTAATAAACCATAAGTATAATGTTAACTTGGCATCCTTATCTCCTGTAGAAAGCTTCAAAATTAGGAATAAAATGCTACAGATGAAAGCAAAAGCTACTCAGCTGGCACAATATAAAAATACGCCAAGTTCTGTGACAAGATCCCAATAGACAGATCTTCTGGGAATATTTCTGATATGATGGTTTAGCTTAAAAATGTTGGAATTAAAGTTATTGGAATTCATTATCATTTTCTTGAATAGGATGTTTAAAACAGGAATATGAATTTTACACATATTTGCTTTCAGATTTTCTTTCACAGTGTTGCAGGAGACTATTGGGACTGCACATTTCAGGTAAAAATATATTAAAAATAAGTATTATTGAGTAAGAAGTTGCCTGCTGTTCCAGGGAGGGTTTGGAGGTATGCTGAAACTGAAGCCAGAACACCAGAATGCCCAAACTCCCCAGAGCAGAGGTTGCATCCTTGAAGGGTCGTCAGGCTCACAAGTTAGCAGGCATCCCCACCAGAGGCAACATTGTCCTTCATGTGAAGTGAGCAAACTCAGATCATGAACCATATGTTTTTTATCTAATTTGGCAATGATGTCTTACCTGGGCAGGTGTGGTCAGCACTGCCCAACTAGAGGTCCTCAGACCCTCCTCCTGTTATGTAAGTGGTACTCCTTCTGCACATATGTGTGGGCATTGGAATTTTCCCTCACTTGCGTGCTACACCTCCTGATGGTCTTTATTAATTGGGTCTGGGGGCTTACTTCATCATTCTCCTTCACTTTCTCCTTCAAATGAAGGGCAATCAGCCAACAGTGAGGCTCCAATTAATTTTAGTTTATACAAACTCGTGTCTTAAAGGACAAAGCTCTCGTTTATCAGCACTTGTTTTCCCATAGCTTGGCAGGAAAAGAGTAAACTCTCGACAGGTGGCTGGGCCAATGCACAGACCAAAAATATTAGTATCTAATTAAGCCCAGATACACCTACCTAGAAAGGCGGCTAAGATGCTCTTAATATTATATCTGTTCAACAAAGTATACATATGTAAGTTACAAGAACTCTGTCAAGGGTACCAAAAAGCTTTGCATCTATAAAGTTGCAATCTATTGCATAAAGGAATTTGTAGAGCTGTAGCTTCAATTGTAAGGATGAAGACATTGATTGGCCTTCAAAAATTTGCCCTCAAGCAATATTGCCCTTGTACAGAATCTTCTCTCATAACTTAGCAAGTTATTTATGATGTATAATTCCTTATCTGGATATCTGTTACAGTTTTGACATTCCTCAGTAAGTTAAAGAAAATAAAGCAACATTTCAGAAAGTACAACGATGAGGACTGCAGATAGAAAAAATGGATTGCTCTCTTATTACAAGGGTTATATGTTAAGATAACTCCTAGATATGAAATTAAAAAGACCTAGGGTGGAATTTAAAATGAGGGAGTAGGTTTTCTTTAAAATATATCAAGAGGAATATGAATTTATGGAATATAATTAATCCTGCCCTAAGGTATGCAATTAAAGTACTTCCAAAAGTGTTTCTCACTCTCTCTGTTGACTCTAAATTGGAATTTTGTAGTCTAATTTGCATGCAGATGACTAAAAGAAATCTAAAGTTATGTGAATTTAATTCCAGACCTCCCATCTAGTTTCATTATAAAACATAAAAAATAGAATTATTAAAGTTCATGTTTAACAATTTATCATACAGAAGATGAACTCTATGTGTCAAAAACCGTGATGCATAGAGTGATTATTTGCTAATGTCTGTAAGAAGTAGAGTTGTTAGTCAATAATTAATTTCTCTATAATGAAAACAACCAGGCCAAACATGGCTCAACACGAGTCAGCAATGTGCACCTAGAGTTCATAAAGCCAGCTGTATCCTGAGCTGCAACAAAAGCAGTGTGGCCAGCAGGTCAAGAGAGGTGATTCTACCCTCTCTACTCTGCTCTTGTGAGACCCCAGCTGTAGAACTGGATCCAGCTCTGGTGCCTCCATCATAAGAAGGACGTGAAACTGTTGGAGCAAGTCCAGAGGAGGGCTATAAAGTTGATAATGGGATAGAATATCTCCCCTATGAAAACAGGATAAGACAGATGGGGCTGTTCAGCTTGGAGAACAGAATGTTGTGTGGAGACCTAATAGAAGCCTACAAGAAAGCCAGAGAGGGAATCTTCATCAGGCACTGCAGTGATAGGAGATGGAGCCACAGGTTCAAACTGAAAGAGGGATAATAGATCTACAGAATAAAATATTTACTGTGAAGGTGGTGAGGCACTGGAACAGGTTGGCCTGAGAAGCTGTGGGTGCCCCATCCCTGGAAGCTTTCAAGGCCAGACTGGATGAGGCTCTGAGCAACCTGGTGTAGTGGGAGATGTCCCTGATGAAGGCAATGGGTTTGGGACTAGAGGATTTTTAAGGTCCCTTTGAACCCAAACCGTTCTATGATTCCATGAAATACATATATGTGAAGAACAATCATGAGAATATCAGTTGGTTGAATCAAGTATCCAGAGGACCTCAATGAGACTGAGACAGGTTTAGTATCCAGAGCACGCAATGTGATAACCGGGGTTTATATTTCAGCAGGAGAATAATATCCATACTTTAGACCTGGGACAATGAGAAGAGATGGATAATTATTTTGTTTCTTATATTGACCATAAGGATACTCAAAAATCATTAAATCCCTAGTAGATTCCATTACTCCACAGACATTGAAGGAAGCCAAGAAAACTAACTTCAATGAAATGGCAGCCTTTTTCAATAACCCCAGCTATCCTAGAAAGCATACTATTAACCAGCATCTATACCTGTTAAATTCTGATTGTCAGTCTTTCCAGTTATGACAAATCAGATTGAAGCCTAAGCGTTAATATCAGGATCAACAAGAACTTTCTTAGAGGAAGAGATTGTTCTCCAAATATTTTTATATAATTTTCTCATAGAAAACATAAATAAACAATTCCATTGTTTTAAGTGGAAGTCAAAAATCCATCCTAGAAAAAAATTTCTGATTTTTATTAGCATGATATACTAGTGTGGTAGTTTTGGCTTTGGTTTCAGTATAGGTCCCATTTAGGCCTCAGTTTTTAGCAGGCCTCAAAGGAGGTAACATAGATTGGAGAGGACAGGCATCACCTGACTTAAGCAGCCAAAGAGGTATTTCATATCATCTGACATCATCAGGAAGTGTCAGGTGGTATAATAAGAGAGGGAGGAGGAATTTCTGTCTCTTTCGATCCCTGCTCCTGACCAGGAGAGGATCCTGCTGCCCTGACTCCTGAGATTAGGCCCTACTGCCGTCCTGCTGTTGTTTATCTAGGGAGGTGAACATTTTCCTGTTAATTTCTCTCTCTCTTGCTGGGAGGTTTCTTGGGAAGAGTTTTTGGGAGTTTTTCTGGGATTTGGGTGGTTTGGAATCTGGGTTATTAGCTGGACGATTTGGGTGAAGGTGTTGTTATTTCTTTCCAATATGTGTTATATCATATTCTGCTTTAAGTTTTCTTCTTTTTTGTGTAAATATAAACCCCACACCATTTCAAAACTTTGTTTCTGGAGTTTTTTTCCCCTCACTCCTCTTCTCTTGGAGTGGACTCTCTAACTGTGTACTAGGCAGTTGCCATTTTGGCAGCTCAAACCATAACAACTAGAAAAAATATACCACCAGAGTATAACACTCGAAACCTTAAAAGAGAAAAAATTTTTTCCAATGCATATGCTATTGGTTAAACAGAAAGTGTGAGGCTGATGCAAATTTTGCTGGGTGATGCTCCATAATCTACACTTTACAGGGGAGAAGATAATTGGCTCACACTGCTCTGAACTTGGGTCAAACTCTTATCAGTAAACCTTTTAAGGATAGTCAGAAAATATAGTGCTATATTTTGCACTCTTACTACTCCAGATTAAGTGCTTTGCTATTTACACTGTCTTTTCATTTTTAGATTTACTGCTTCCTTTGTGGACATGATTGCATATATGAATCATTATAAAACAATATCTTAATATGAATTGT
>JAOXXN010000065.1:35012478-35025107 GCA_026770055.1 Myrmophylax atrothorax | reverse complement strand
TCTTAATATGAATTGTATAATGAGAAGGCTATTATGCTTTATAAACTTAACTTACACACACCAGTGTTTCAATTATATTATCATAACTGTATCTGTTGTACTATGGTGTGCTCATTCATACAAAGGTCTGTCATTTTATCACAAATATGTGCAAAGAAGTAAGTCCAGGAAAGCGTGACCTTAGATAACTTTTTGCTAAATTATGGCTAATATGCTTTTTTTCAAAGTGCTATAGAGCTTGTGCATCTATCTCTAGCTTTGTTCAAAGCATTAGAATAAATGGCAACCAGAATTCAGCTTCGGCTCTAGGATCACTGATCTGTAGCAAATAAACCACAACTCTAGTACCATGGGAGTGGTACATGGATGCTGAAGTGCAGACTCTCTGTGACATGCAGTATATGTGTAACAATGTGCAGTCTGTGATCCTCAGGTTGAAATGTTTGGCTACACATTAAGTAGAAAAAATTAACTTTAATTTTTCTCTTTCTCCTAGTTTCACCACTCTGAGTTAAATACAATGAATTTTACATAGACAGAAAATAAACATACATTCAAGTTCTTTCAGTTTCATCATTGAGTAATAAAGAAAGCAATGAAACATTCGGAGAAATCTTTAGATTTCTTATCTTTATCTTCTGTTTTTTTTCAGATTATTATCTTCAGTATACAAGCTGTTTTGTTCATTTATCTGTTACTGTACTGTTCATCATTCTTAAAAATATACCTGTTAAAGTTTGAAAGGGGAATGCTTCTCAAGATAAATGCTGATAGTGTGTGATTTAGAGATTCTGTGCTTATGCAGAATATTGGTAAATTTGATAACTTGTGTATGGTTACCAAAGTGATCCACTGCAATCTGTTTCACAATCTTCGGAACAGAAAGGATCTAAGTATGTTACTACAATACAGAATGTCCAGAATGACCCCTGCAAAGCAAAATGCAACTGGCTATAAAAGTACTTCAGTATAAATTCTAAATTTTTGCCACTTTTGTGAGAATGAGGGTTTTATGTGTTTTGCCTGCTTGTCATGTATTACCTGATTTACACTTGTATTCCAAACAATAATAAAACTTCACCATTTGGGCACTGTTGAAACCTGCTTCTGTACAACTGAAAGTTGTTTACCATATTGAAGAAAACCCAATTGAATATCCTAGTTAAAACTACAGAATAATTGTAGTCTAAATCTGATTGTTTTCCAAATTTAAAACAAGTGTAACAATATTTTTACTATTATAGCAAATGTTTTTTGGAAGTGTGAGGATAAAGAAAAAGATTTGTCAGAAACAGTTCTGTCCCACTGACTTGTTGAGGCATATATTTCTAATGGAAATTATTTCATGGGGAAAAGAAAATCTCTTTGCAGGAGAAGAAAAAGATATGTTAGCAATAAAATTATCTGAAAACCATTTAGTACGTAAATGAACACATTATTCTAGATATTTCAAAAAATGTTTCTTAATTTGTTTGTACTCATTATTGGTAGCTGAAAAATTATACATATGATGCACGTCCAAATTTTGTTAAAAAAATTTGCATATTAATTTGTGTCATAGAATCATAGAATATCCTTAGTTGAAAAAGATCCACAAGGATCTCAAAATACAATTCCTGGCCCTGCACAGGCCCACGCGAAGGGTCACACCATGTGCCTGAGAGCAACGTCCAAATGCTCCTTGAACTCTGGAATCCTTGGTGCTGTGATCACTTCCATGGGGAGCCAGTACACCAATGCGGATTGTGTTGGAAAGTTTAAATAGAATTGTAATTTTTTAAATATGATTCCAAACTTTTCATTTCCTGTTTTCTTTTTATTTTCCCTCGCAGAATTAGTTTTCAACCATTATGTCAACAAATCAGTGATAAACTCCGATTCCTCACTTCATTACTGGACAATATTAGATCAAAACTGTTTAGATAAAGATCACTAAACTACCAACATTAATGCTTAAAAGGTCTCAAAACTTCAACTGCGGTTTGTGTTTTCAGGTGGGCAAACTGACTAGCATGGAAAGTAGTATCTGAAGATCTATATGACAAATAGTACATTAGCAGATTTCAAATATTTACTTCTTGGGATTTTCCAATAGACTAGACAGCAAACCAATACGTTTTTCCAATCAACATTCAGATGCTTTTGCTGTTGCAAAATATTCTCTACATGTAACAATATCTCTGATGGTCTAAATTCAAGTAAAACTCAAACTTATATAATTTAGAAAATATGTTTCCAAGGAAATGTTATTTTTACTCCAAAGTTCTCAGATCCATTTCTTTTACAGAAGACAGGAATGTTCTGATCTATTCCATGGGTAAATACTCAAACTGCCTTTTTAAGACTTTTACTGTACTTTCAAAACTCAAGGCACAGTAAAGTTCTTCCTAATTAAGATTGTTTGTGGAAGAGAACAGCGAGAAAAAGTTTTGAATGAAAGTGCACAGTCCAGGTAAAGAGTTTCATAAATACTGTTTTTGCAGAGTGCTTGTGCATTCTGAAAAGTATAGGAAACATGAATTGCTTGGGAGAGTTTGCAAGCCCAACAAAACTGGGGTGATAGACATACGTACATCATTTAAGAAGGAGAAACATTAAGGAGAAAGTTACCATAAATTATTGTAACATATGAAAAACTCACATTACAGCTATGGAATTTCACTGGATGCTCAATATTAAGCCAAAGACATGAGAAATATCATAAGCACAGTTGAGTTTAAGGCAGGAGAATGAGATAAGTGACCTCTTAAAGTCAGTTTTCTATCATAATTCTACCTTAGTCTGACTAAAAATAAAATTCTCACATGGTTTGAGATGACAATTTTTTTTAAAGTGACTTATGCTTTTCGGCACCACTGACTTCAGAATGATATTTCAGTTTCTATTTCATTTTGTCCTCTAAGAAAATTTGACTTTGAAGCTAATCACATTGTTGCAATTCAATAGTACCTGATGTATTGTTCGCCCCTGATAAATAGATGCAAACAGCTGACAGACTATATACAGATGATATTTAGTTCAAGTACATTAATATTTAACCTATTGTCCCCATGGGATGTTACATACACTTGAGCCAACAACCATGTATATTTGGTCCTACAAGAAATATGAGCTTTTTTGAATATAAGTTTGCTACATTTTCAGAAAGTACATTTATTTCTAAGCAAGCAATAGTTTGGGGCATTTCTATATTGAACCTCCATGAACCACTACTGGGCATGGGCATAAGACATCTGTCAGAAATATGCAGATTTTGCTATCTGGATGTTCATGAAGTTTTCTTTGTAATGTTTAGCTTAGTATCAACTTTGATTGGTCCATAACTTCTTCAATGGCATGGCATGAAGTACAATAAGCTAAAGCTTACAGGAAAAAGTGGTAGAATTATGGAATTTATGGGGATTTGTTCACGAATTATTACTAAGCATATGCTTTAAGGTTTCTTTGAGCTTTTTTTTTAAGATCAAAGAGAGTATTTTCAATATAGAATATGTAATGATAAAGAAAAGTCTAAGTTAAAAAGATTCTTACATAACATAGATTGGAGTGAATATGAAATTAAATGCTGAATTTTAGTAATGAATAGTTTTAGCAATTAGACAGTGATATTTTGCTCAAAGTTGGCACTCCTTATACTGTTTGCCAAAAAGACAAAATTTTGCATTGTTTGCAGAAATTCCATCTTGTAGTTCCTGAATCATGAAGTTTCTTGTAAATGTAAGACCAAATAAAGTTATAAACTAATTAATGCAATATACTGTAGTTGGACAGCAGAGGACAAATCAAACTATTAGAAGGATGTCTGAACAGGTACTGCATTCCTAAACAGCTTAAATAGCTACTGTAATAAGGTTAAATAGCTTATTTAGCACATTTATTTTGTGTCTTGATTTGGTAAATTCTTTTAGAGATTCATGAAGGGTCATAGTCTAGTCCATAAATTGTATTATAAATACTGTCCATTCAGTACCAAGTTCAGTTCTTGAGCAGAAGGAACATAAGACAGGCAATTACCTTGACTTGGTATGGGAGTGAGTATCTTTTGCCTAAGAGTGTTTGTGTATATATAGACACAAGGTCATCAATAAAAAAATCTTGCATTTAGTTTGATGATCTGCATAGTTTTTCCAGTGTTACATAATAATTGGTAAATTAGTTAGTCTACTGTTCCACTGTCCTTCAGGAACTGAGGTTTAAAATCTATAATTTCAATTTTAATATAAAAGGAGGAGTCACCTTTCACAATAAAAGTAAATATATACCTTTAAATGCCACTTAAATAATGGCCCTTTTAGTCCTTAATATAAGAGAATTCACATAGACATCTGCTGAGATGATTCCAGCATTTTTCCAGATTTTTTTTTTCCTAAACTCTATGGACTCCACTGCCATGAAAAAAACCCACACATCTTGATTGCACATAGTAAACATATCTATTTTATGAAATGTGTACTTTGAGATGTAGCCTGTCTGAAAGCCGTAATATTAGAGCAATTCCTTCAGTTCAAAAAACTTGGGAAACAAAAGACTTAACTGTCTTCTCATTGTTCCACTTACTTTTCTTTTGTGTCAAAAAAGTCATAGATTCTGTGAAAAAGCATGTCTTTTATTACAGTTTCTTTTTTTCTCAATAAATTTTGTACCTAAATAATATTACCTATAACCTCTGATTATCATCTGCCTTCTGTTCTCCAAATGACATATGTGGTAAAACAAGTGGAAAGAGTAAGATTCTCAAAATGATGGAATAAGTACAGAGAACGGAATTTCAGCTACAGTTTAATTCAATGCAGAGTACTTAATTCTTTTCCTTAGTAACTACTCAACTGTGACACTATTTTTCATTATATAATATTTCAATTGTTGTGTCTGAGGTTTAGAATTAAAAGCTTATCAGTAAAATACAAAATATATGACAACAATAGAATAGAAAATAATGTGGAATAGAAAATAATTATTTTTATTAGATTCTCTTTTTTATTCTATGAATAATGTCTGAACCCTCCTTTTTTGATTTTATCAGGCACTTATGTTCAGGTACCATCTTTTACCTGTATTCCTCAAGGCTTTTCGTATTCTTAAACCATGTCTTGACTTCTGCACCTATATCACACTCATTCAGGTCTGTAGGGGCTCTGGTTCATCTGAAGGATTTGTGATCTTTTGTTACAGCTAATTGTTTAAATAATGATAATATAGAGCTTTGGGCACTTCCATGTCTTTATTTTTTTTTGTGTGTGTGTGTGTGTGTGTGTGTGTGTGTGTGTGTGTGTGAACTATCTTAAATCATTCCAGAAGACAAGACTTACCTGCACTAATGCTAATAGAAAAAAAAATTTGGATTGCAGAATCAGATACTTTAGATGGTAGATGTTATACACATATGGGAAGTTCTTGATACAATACGTGGCACAGAAGTTTATTTATTAAAAAGGAGAGAGACAGTATTCCCTAAGTCCTCTGGAACTTTGGCACAGAGGCAATTAAATGACTTAGAGACTCTCCTCTTTACAATTTGGCTCAATCACGCATACATGCTTCTTATCTGTGACTGAAAGAAAAACTTTTAAAAGTTTTCATTATGTTACTAGTGTTTTGGACTTTTTTCCTCAGTCTGCTGTACAAGGACTCTAGTATAAAAAAGATTCAAAATGTTCCAAAATTATTATGTCATGCTTTGTCATAAATAACTTTCATGTCTTGAAAAATGTAGATGTTAGTAGGATCACCAGTTCTATCTAACTGTAGTAGCTACTTTTGTCAAGCTATCCTAGAAAAAAAGCCTTATGATTAGTCAAAATAATAATAACCAATAAGCACAAATGTTATAAACAAGTCCTAAACATAATTCTTAATTTGACATGTTGACTGTATGACTGTACAAATACTTGTTGGTGAACTAAAAAGGAGAAAAAGGATGAACCTCTTGAGGTTTATGAGTTATAGGAGAGATACCAATTTGTGACTGCACACACAGTTTTAGAATTAAGTGATTTCAGAGTCTAACAGAAATTTCTTTGATCAGCTTTATATTTAAAATTTAGTGTTCATTTAAATCCATTTCAAATAGCTGACCAAAAAGGATGCATATGTATTTAAAATAAGTAGGCTAAATTTGTTCGATTTCACAAAATATTTAATATTATCTCACTTTTTAACTTTTTCAGCTACCTGAACTATTTTCCTTAAAAAAATTTCCATATCTGATTTTTTTTTCATGTTGCATTTACTATAGCTCAGGAAGGGTTTCTTTTCCTTGTAAATACAAGAGAAAAAGGTGCTTCTCTGCATTACACCATGAACATTTTACCGCATGCCTAACAACCAAAAAAATATAAAATGTGTGACAGGGATAATACCAGGACAGAAAAAAGTATTTAAACACAAAGTTCCCATTACAACAATTGTTTTTCTGTAATATGTATACACAGTATTCTGTATTGTTTATCATTTAAGTAGTAGCCTGAAAAACAAAACTTGAAAATATGTTTTAATTCTCACTTTATAGTGATTGTGGAGCTATTCTTGTTCCCAGATAGAAATATGTCTTTCTTTAGTGTGACTATAATTATTTTATTTATTCCCCTTTAGGGCTGCAATGGCTGGCACTGTCACAGAATGATAGAATATGCTGAGTTGGAAGGGACACACAAGGATCATCGAGTACAACCTGTAGCCTTTCACAGGATTGGCCCCAAGGTCACATGTGCCTGAGAGTGTCATTCAAACACTTATTGCACTCTGGCAGACTTAGTGCTGTGACCACTTCCCTGGGGACCCTGGTCCAGTGCCCAACCCCTCTCTGGGTGAAGAACCCTTTCCTGATATCCATCCTAAACCTCCCCTGACTCAGCTTCATCCTGTTTCCTCAAGTTCTGTCACTAGTCACAGGAGTGAAGAGATCAGTACTTGCCCCTCCTCTTTATCTACAAGGAAGTTGTAACTGCAATGAGGTCTCCCCTCAGTCTCCTCTTTTCCCGGCTGAACACACCAAGTGTCCTCAGCTGCTCCTCATACAGTTTCCCCTCAAGGCCCTTCACCATCTTCATTGTCCTCCTTTGGACACTGTCTTAGAGCTTAATATCTTTAATATATTGTGGGCCCCAAAATTGCTCAAAATATTCATGGTGAGGCCAAACCAGTAAGGTAGAATTGGTCATAAGAGTGGGATTAGGATTTTATTTCAGCAGTATTTTGAGGAAGTGGAAGAGTTTTCTTACAAAATTAGCACAACCAAATTCATTAGAAGTTACTTTTAAATGAAAAGGTTCATACCTTTGGTCATCTACTGCATTTACTAAATCACTAATTGCATGCAGCAATATTATGTCTCCTAAAGGCAAAGCTGTAATGTTTTTCACTTTGAGAGAGTCTATGATCTTTGGAGAGAGCTTTTTTTCCTAAAGTGATATCCCATCCTTGTTGAAGTTATTTATTTTGGTTGGTGAGGAATTGGTCTTCAGCTGAAATGAGAATCACAAGGAGCCAGGTCAACAATACTGAGGATGACTGACTTATATTAATAACAAGATGTTTTGTACCAATCCGGCTAGTAAGGCAACAAGGTGCTGACATTCAGGAAATGTAGCAATGAGTGACAAAATAAAATTGTTTGGATGATATACACCCTGGAGGTATTGTGGTTTGTTGTATTATAAATAATGCAGTTCATATTATCCCGCTTGTGTTTCTGCAGCATAGTGGAGCTAATAATGTGTAACTGATGGAATTTCTAATAAAGGCTTATTAAAAATGTTTGTTCAGCGATCCTTTCCTCCCTTAGTTTTGACTTCTTGTGGCTAATGGTGTTGCACTTACAATTCCTGACCAGCTTATGTCTTCCCTCAATTTTGTTTTGTAACATCCTCTTAACTGGTTATTTACTCCTGTTTGTTAGCAACTTGTCCTAATGAATTCAATCAAAAGGGTGTGATAATATGTGCTGAATGTTTTATACCCTAATTTAACAAGTCTTAAAACTGAAAAAGCACAAAATGAGCATCCTCTGACAAAAGGGTACAAAACTCCACTTATCTCCTCTCCCTAATGCTTAATGTACTTGAACTAGAGGCCATCATAGTTTGAATTGGTTTTCTGTGTCTCCATGGACACAATGGGCAATGACTTTGACTTTTGTGAGGATTCAGAAACAGCTTTCGATAAATTTACAAAGCTTTATTTTAGCACTTACCACAGTGGAACTTGCTTTGCAAGCATTCCTGGCGGCACCGCTCTTTAACTGAAGAGAGTGTGCTGCAATAAGGCAGAGCCAAGGAAGATGAAGGCTCTGCATTAAGTACACACTTATGAGGGAGGTACATAGCAGTCTCAAACCATATCCATTGGAGTTCAACAGATTTCTTTACCAAAATCTCACTGACATTCATCTTAAGTTGCAGACAATGACAGCTGTGAGAAAACTATTACTTTATTATGAAAGAAATGTCAGTGGACTTTCCAACTTCTTCTGAAATGGAAATAAGCTATATGTGCAACTAGTATAAAATTTTCTTTTTTTTTTTTTTTTTTGAGTGAGCTCATGAGCAATGTTGTTAAAACTTCCTTGAAAATATTTTAAATATGTAACTATGTTATCACAATGTACAGCAGAGTTACAAAACAATTGCTCTGCTGATGTGATTACCTTGTATTGCTGCTTTCCTAAGCTTGAATAAATGTAAATACATGTAAATGTGAATGAAGGTTAGACTTCCAAAAATTCTCCTAGTTATATGTCAGAAACTGAATTACCATTCTAGAAATATGGCCACTAGCAAGAACTGAGTCATTCCCTACCCTAGAAACAAACCAAACCAGATAAAACCAGACCAAACCCAAACCTGCCAACCAAACAAACAAATAAGAAAAAAAAACCCCAAAACACAACACCCAACAAAACACCAAAAGAGTACATTCCTCAAAATGTTTGTGTGATGAATAGGTAAAGGCAATGAAATATTATAGTTAGAAATTCACTGTTCCCTTACACAGAAATATAATCAGAAGGAACAAAGGTGTTTTCCACATTTTCCTCCATTGCTTGTTTCAAACAAACCAAAACATGGTTTACCTCCTGTAAATGTCTGTTTAGGATGCTACAATGAATAAGTGAAGAGAACAGTGGGAAAGCATTGGAAGGAAATCATCATTAAAATGATGAGAGACTCATTGATTTGTGTTTAGTGAACAGCCTAGATCTTTCCAACTTCATGTTACCTAACAAACACAAACTCACCAGATGGTGAATAAGAAAATCAAATAGATTATATTCAAACAAATGCAAAAGCACATTGAATAGTCATATCAAGAACAGCCACAATCTTAACTTTGCCAAAATGAAAATAAATCCAAGGAGGAAAGCTCAAGATGAACTGAGTATCTATGAGAGACAGAGGCAAAGACTAGAAAGGAAGAAAAATGATATGCACAAGAGAATTCAAGCTTCAGCACTTCAAGCCAAAGACCAGGAAGCTAGCCAAAGAGTACTAGAAAAAATAGTAAGAGAAATAAAAAATGGGGAAAAGTGAAGAATAAGAAAGCAGATAAAACATTGCAAAACCAATGTGCCTTGCAGTGTGAAAGCACTGTGTGAAAAGATATGTATGGAAATATTTGGAAATGTGGAAAAAATTGAAATTTTCATTGATATCAAAAGCTCAAATGAAAGCATACTACTCTAATATGATGCATATAAAACTTGAAGAAGAACAAACTGGATTTACAACCATGAAATTCTATGTAGAACAATTACTTTGAAGTTCTTATTAGAAAAATAATAAAAATTATTTCTCAGTCATTAGTAGGAGTAAATTTTAAAGACAATTACTTGACCACACATATTTGATAAACCTTTAGTTTTATAGACTAATGTGTCTTATAGAATAGAATCACCTTTTGGAATAAATTTCTGTCATATGAAATCTCGAGAGTTAATGTACTCAGGAAAACATCATAGCTGAACATGAAGACTAGCATCAAATGTATTGACTTTCTATCATCACTTCTAGCATCTAGAGTATAAAGATATAAAAATAAAAATATTGTTGATATTATTGAAAACATTGAGGCAGAAAACTGGAAAATAATTCTTTTTCAGAATTGGGGCTCAAAGGTATGACAATGCCTTGAAATACTAAAAGAGAAAAAGTGTTTAATATGGTAGAACAGTTCATCAGCCTCAGTGGAATTCTAATTATGCATGGAAACCTCATAAATGCAGTAATAACAAGTTGAGAAACAGTATGGATGGAGTCAAAAGTTAACAGCAATAATTCTTGCCAACACTGAGGTGTTTCAACTCAAAATATATCATACATGAATAGGAGTTTAAAAGTTTTTGTAGAAAAAAAACACATTTGAAGCAACAGCTGAGTTACACCTTGACAGCCTGGCAGCCTTTTTACATCATTCCCCTATTTAGCCAATATTCCTCATTCTGAAACCAGTGGTTTGAAACATCTCAGTGAAATTTTCTCCCTAACATTAGAGACAAATAAATAATAGAATCATAGAATATCCTGAGCTAGAAGGGACCCACAAGGATCATCAAAGTCCAACTCCTGGCACTGCACAGGCCCAGTCAAGAATCCTACCATGTGTCTGAGAGTGGTGTCCAAATGCTTTTTGAACTCTGTCAGGGTGTTGAAACACAGACAGCAGCTAAAGAAATATATGTGCATTAAAGCATAGGCAGAAAATCCGCATTTTGTGCCTAAAGATTGTGCCAATTACTTCTTAGATGTGGGTGAAAATTAGATTTCAGGTCTATTTTTAATTCACCTTTCAGGACATATAATGCAAATAGATAGTTTGTAAAATGGCTAAATTACATCTGGGAAATCAGTTACTGTACTTTAGCTCTTAATGCATGCTTAAACTTTAGACTTGAAAACTTTCCAATTGTTTCTTGTTTTATGCTTCTATTCTTTATATCCAGTTCTAAAAAATTTGCTTTATAAATACTGATAATGGCTATGGGGCTCAGTTATTTCTAAGGAGGCCATTAGATTTTCATGGCTGTTTGTCCCAGCCCCACAAGGAATTGCATTCTCTTGGACTGAAGTCCCCTGCTGTCCCATTTGGCTTTGTGTTACAGAATAGTTACTGGGTTTCACTATAACAATTACTTTATTTCCATAGTTGATAAATGGATCCTTGTTGTTACAATTTAAAAAGGCACTCAGATGGTGTTTTATTAATAACTATCCTCTCTTTTTCTTTCTTTTTTTTTTTTTTTTGAGTAATAACACTTGTATAGAGAAGCCATCATTTCACATTATGACCACACAAGAATGGAGCTGGGACAGTCATATATGGCCTATGTTTAACACTTCAACTGTTGTGTCTCCTACCTAATCAACCAGATTTTAAAGGGCTCACACACTGTTGCTACAAAAAAAAGAGTTTTATCTTCCAGCTAGCTTATCCTCCCAGTACTTATCATCTAGTTATCTCTTGCTCATTTTTCAGTCTCTATCCCTTTGAAAGGTTTAGAGAAAACACTTCAAAGTGTTGTTTTTCAAAGATATAGTACTTAAGATAAACTCCTCTGTAGTCTGACCCTCTCATATTTCCCCTTACAAACACATTCAATGTTCTCTTCTCCAGTTTGCTGCTGCTACATGTAGTGGCCAAGTGTTTTGCTGGTTTCCCATATACAATAAAAATATATTCGGGGAAAAGAAAAAAAAAAAGGAAAAGGTACCATAATCTTTCATTAATCTGCCTGCTTTAAAAAATTTCACAGTAGTTCCGTTTTGCCAGTCTGCCTGTGAATAGGCAGATGGAAGAAGAGGATTCAACACTGAAGATGTGCTTCTCATGTACTGATTCATAAAATGACTTACAAATTTTTCAAAATATCCTTAAAATATGTAAACATCCAATTTTAATGGAATTTTAAAAGGACTAAATATCAAGAAATATCCTGGTTATAGGATCAGTCACCTATGACTATAGTTATCCCTGATTGTTATCTGTCTGATTTGTAATTTTCCACTCCATGGATGTGCAACACAGATTATCTTGCCCTTTCCCTAGGTTAAAAGGAGATTTTGTTAAAAATATGTGAGTTGGTCCAGCTACAAAGTATACAAGTACTGTAAAAGTAGTCCACTAATATTCATGTAGTACGCTGATGTCAAAGTATAATATGCATTATGAGAAGTCTCACAGCAAGTCCAAACTCCATTAGTTCAGGTCATGTGCCCTACAGTTCTATATCCAAACCTGTTTTCAGAGTTCAAGTCTTTGTTTTATTAAAAAAGCAAAACAAAACAAAACACCCTCACCAACAACAGAAACAATGCTCCTCACACACACAGTTACTAAGCATTCTGGCTGACAAATGATGCAATGATAAAAATTTTTTCTTCACCCTTGGTCTGCTTCATCTCTCCTTGAATTTCTAACCAGTTCAAGTGCATTGCCACTTGGATGATACTTGATGCAGGATTTATCTCAGCCAGGGCAGTTCACTGAGATTGATGAACTATTCTGAAAAGTGCCTGAATAGGTGTGTTAGCTTTGTTAAAGAACTGATGTAATGCAAAACATGTAGGTCATGTTGCCCCTAGCCTTCTCCTTAGCATGCACTCAAAATTGGCATTGTGTCATCCCTGCCACCTGCT
>JAOXXN010000065.1:34995812-35006267 GCA_026770055.1 Myrmophylax atrothorax | reverse complement strand
GGGGGGGATGGGGAGGTGGGGATAGCAGGGAGGAATTTTTTGCCTCTTACTTCATTCATTCTCATGACACCAATATTTTTCTAGGCTGTATCTCTTTGAAATCACTCTACCTACTACCAATCCATGTAAAATTTTTGTCCCAGGTTGCATTGACAGCTACAACATTACATGTGTCTTAGAGATATCCTAAGCAGAAGCTTGAATTCAAAACATATTTTTTGTCAACTTTACTTGAGTGTTTAATTTAAGTAGGCTCCTTAGATAATGTCACTTACTTACATCAGCAACCTAAGGTTGAACCTTAGATAGAAAGAAATTAAAAACACCAAGCAATCTTTATCAAAATTTTGAATTTATATTTATTTTCTAATGAGAAACTTGTCTATTGTGTTCATTCTGAGAGAATACACAGATTTTGTGTAAAATGGAATGTTAAAGACTTAGTGTACACATATCTGAACATGTATGTATACAACAGTATACGTGTATACACATATAAATATGTTTTAATATATAACTACACTATCATATAAGTCACAGTAATCAAGCTCTTTGAGATAACTTATTCTGTCATTTTAATTTTACATGTATATACATATATTTAAAGTTGTTTTTACATGTTTTTTGTGATCAGCAACTACAGTGTATAGCATTTAAAATGAATATATTTTGCTATTAACATTCTTGCTACAATAATGATTATTTTTCTTTGATTATACACCAACAATAACACTAATACACTGTGGCAGATTTATTAGCATTAATTTCTTAATTGAAGTTTCTTATCACTTCTTTTTTTCAGAACTGTTTTAATATATATTCACAGATAACTCATAATTTAACATTTTCTAACTATTATCTATAAAAAGAAAACTCTATGTGTATTAGGGTTCCAAGACTCTAGTAGTATAAACTGAAAAAATAGATCTAAAAGTAGTTAGATTTCTCTGTCTTAAAAGTTATATAAAGCAACTACAGCTCAGCTTAACACAAATTGGCATTAAGTTAACCATTTTTAAGCTAACTGTAGTCTGGATTAATATCAGAGCACAGCCACAGTTTAAAGAAATTTACCACTGCTTCATGTGATATATCAAATGTAACTCATCAGCATTTTACGTTGTTAACAGACTTTGACATGTATTTTAAAAATTATGCAACATAAGGCAAAAGGCAATAGCTGATTGATAGTAGATAAGAATTTGAGACAGAATCTTTATTACTATCTTTTCTTCAAGCATATAACATTACAAAAAGTAATATTTACAACATTTGGAGCTACCTAAGGGACCAATGAAATCAATATCTTGGATTGGCCACTGGATCATTTATCATTACAGAAGAATATGAGCTCATTCATGTGTTATCTACTTTTTAAAAACAGTTGCTGTGGTGAAACCTAAATATTGATATATAATATCTATTTTTATTTAATAGCAACAACTCTGCAGAAACACATGCTGAACTCTGAAATGTATACATCTTACTCCATAAAAGAACACATTGAATCCACCTCTTGTTTATGGATTCAGAATACTTTTACTCTTTTCTGTACCAAATCCCACTTCAGAAAGTCTGGATAGCTACCACTTTAGCATTAGTATTATTGCTCTGCTCCTTTTCCCTCTCTTATAACTGAGCCCATATTCTGTTGTTTTTGTTCTCCAATAAACTTTACCATATATATAAAATAAAACATGACAATAAGACAGTTCTGTGAAATTTCTTCTTGTGTTGGTGTGATTAAGAAGACCATAAAAAACATTACCCGAACAATAGTAACTAACTAATGGTTTCAAAAATTGTTTTGAGCGTACCCTTACTTCTCTTAACTAAATTTAAGCTCCCAGTTTTCTGTTCTCTGACAGTATTTGGGAGTTCAACAGATATTTGGCTTGCCACAGAGCAGTTAAAAGCCAGGTGATAATGTCTTAGCACTGAGGGAGCAATAGTTAACTCTGGTAGTGGTGCCAGTTCTAACAGCACAGTCACTTTAATCTCAGTATATTTCAAGACCACCTTGAAGACTCCTACCTGAAATTAGTTTAATAATAACAATTCCAGGCACCCAAAAAGAATGAGACACTACTCCTCCTGATTCAGTTTCGATGGTGGTAGGTGTTAATGAGTTACCCCAAAAAATCAGGAGAATAGACCCTGGAGCAGGTGATCATGCAACATGAATACCTCTGTGTCACTGTGGGTATTTCCTAAATCTGTGTTACTGCATTCGCTTGGGTTTGTCTTATATATGTGTCAAATGTTCTAGCAATCAGACTAATATTCTGCTTAACCAAATGGTTCCTGGATTGTATTTGTGCAATCACAATGTCAAGTGAAATTCCTGTCCTTCTTGATAGCAACATACATAATGTAATTTTGGTCTCAAAGGGCAGTAGAGAACCAAAATTCAGGGGAGCAACTTAAATCTATATAGCCATGTAAGACAAAAACAAAACTCTTTATTATATTCTTGATCTCTGCTGAGCTCAAAGACTCCAAATTATTTTGAAATACATTGTTTTATCCACTCCAAAATCAAAAAAGAAAGTAATTTGCTGTAACCACATACTGTTTTCTTGTTATATCTCTTGAAGAAGGTGAAAAATGTATTTTTCTCCAATGTCAACTAACACTTTAAAAAAACTCAGTTTTAAACATAATGGACATTTGATTTTGGGTTAAAACACTTAATAGACCTCACAAAATCCGTGTGCTTTTTCAGAAAAAAAAAATATGCAACACACATTTTTCCAAGGTCTTTACTGACTAATAATCCTTTCCATAGAATGAAGGGGGAAGCACAATGAAAGGTGGGTATATGTGCATAGGTGTCTGTATATACACCAGTTATTTAATGATCGAAGTATACCATTAGTGTATTTGGACTATAAAAAGAGTGCTTAACATTTTCAGGAGAGCAACAGTAAAACTACGTGTTTATTTTGACTCCACAAACAAATGTGTCATTTTATTCAAGGTAGTGTGGCCATCCTAATGTAGGTAAAGTGACATATCTACATAAGTGTTCCTATGGCTTTATGAACATAACTGCAGAAGCTGAACTCATTTCATATCTGGCTTCAGTTTATCTGTTTTATTTACTAGCAGAATGGATCTGAAACTTACATATTCTTCTAAAATATAATAAAACCAGAATATTTTTATACCTCTATCACTGTATTTCCATTGACAATAGCATTAGTGATTGTGAGTAATTCTTACTTTGAAGGAAAAAGAACCAGTAGGAGACAAAGAACAGGAGTGATGAAATAAAGTACACAATTACTGTATTTTATCAATTCTTGCAGCAAATGATGCTGCACTGCAGAATTTCAACCATGACTTTACATCTGTCCTGGACCATGCTGATGGAGCAGACTAACTTAACTGTATATGTAAATACATATACATGTATTTTTAAACTCTTCCTTTAGAATAGTTTCTCAGCATCATCTTCCATTTATCTCTGCAATGTTTTCTGTCCCTGCTAAGTTTAGCAGGGAAAAACAAACTTACTGGCACAAGGCAAGCTTGTTTTTTAAGTCTACCATATTGAAAATAACAACCTCTGTTTTTGTATTGGATTGGCCCTGGGTTAATGTGCTAATTATAACACATTAGGGCACACACATATAACATACATAAAATATGTAAAAATATGCAATACAAATGCTCTACACATAGGTCTCTCAGAAATCTAGGAAAAAACTCCTCAGAAGAGGAGAAAAAACAACATTTTTCATCCTTATTAATAGTTCCATTTTCTGTTTTATTACACATTTAGGAAATCCCAAGACTCAAAGTGGGATACAAGATAATATTGTGACTCTGAGCACATTTCTTATAAGATAATTGCAAGCTAATGAATAATGTTCTGCTTGGGGGTTTGGTTTGTTTTTTTTTTTTTTTTACCTGAAGAAGAAAACTTAAGTTCCTAGAGTCTCTGCCACTGTCTTGGTTTAAACTGGCAAAATGCCAACTGTCCACATAAAGGGCACTTAGACATATGCTCTGAAAAACAGAACTCAGCACTTTGTTCCCTTATTTTTATGTTATATTCTTTTGACTAAGTTTTTTTCCAAACCACACCTTTAGCATCAGTTTTTAATTATATAAACAGATATATCATGCTATCTTAAAACATTAATGAATATATATTTGCCTATTCATTCTAAGGTTAGGTTGATAAGAGCCTCCACCATAGCTCAGGAAGGAATTATGAAACAAATGCTCATTCTCACATAAAAGTGTCAGACATCAGATTCAGGATGTCTTACTGAAGTGTGTCTCTCTGGGCTTTCCATTTCATGTCTAAAAATCCAAACAAAACAAGTCTACAGTTTTGAGACATTTCACAACATCAAGTAAGAGGGGACTAGAAGAGTTCTTGTAAAATTCTCTTGTACATTCAATGTCATCTTCTATTAAAACAAAACTACTGGACAAATTTGAAATTAAATATTTCAGTGTTTGAAAATAAAAAGCTAGAAGTGAATTGGGGGAAAAAAATCCATTTTCTGTCAGGTTTATTAAACATGTCTTCTTGTACAAGATAAGCTGTGTTTATGTTGGAATTCCAGGTGGGACTGTAGTTACCAATCCTAGCTCAGATGCAGATATTCCTAATTGCAGATTTATTTAGATGGGTATTCAAGACCTATTTACAAGTAGAATAAATGCCTCAGAGTCATATCTACTTATTTAAACCTAAACGAGCTGCTATCTAACAATATATGTGTCAGTGTATTTTTCTTATAAACTGTATAGATACATTATTCTGAAGCATGCAATTTATAAAATGTACAGCAAAAATCTACTTAACCAGAAAGACCTTTAGCTTTGTAAGAGGCATGTAAGAAAATAGTTGAAACTGCCAGTAGCGCATAGGATGGATGAAAGGGATGAATTTACATCCAGTGATACAGTTGACATTCTGAGTCAACTCCTGAATTTAAAGGAATAACAAGCCAAAGTAATTTTAGAAGCACAAACCTTCAAAGCACCTGCAGTATATAACAGTTGACCATATGGATAACTGATATTCTTAAGTACTTTTCTCTCCAATCAGTGCTTCCTAAGCAGTCAAAATAAAGAGATTTACTTAGAGCCGCAGTAACCTCCAATGCAGAGGTATTCCAGTTAGCATTCAATGCTCATTAGCTACCAAATAAAGGGTTTTCTTATTAGCATACTCCTTTATCTCATGGCAGCACTTCCCCACAGAACAAATTAGTTCCATTGGGTCACATGGCTATCACACCCTTACTGGTTTAATACTTGAAATAGCTCATTTGGGGTCAGCCATGTAATTGTTCATTGTACCACATTAGAATATACTGTGACTGAAGGAGCAGTAACTGAAAAACTGATAAGATTGAGCATTGTAGACAAAAAAATATAAAAGTAACAAAATATTCCATCTATAGTAAGGCTGTAATTAAGCTGAACAGTACTTCAGAATTTCGGGGTTTCAGAATTAGATGGAAGAATCTACAGAAATCATGCCAGAATTCTGTTCTTCTTTTGAGTCAAACTAGGTTCTTTTCAACACTTGATCCACCCTAGCTGTGACTCTAATACTTTCAGGTACCAAAATGCTGGTTTAGCCCTAATGAAATAAATCTAATGGAAAAGAAGACCAAGTTAAAGAAAAAAAATCTGTCACGGCATCCATATATATGTATATTTATAAAAAGTGCTGTCAGGCAGCCTCTGAGGCCTGCCTCTTTGTAATTCTTCTGTTGAGTTGACTGTATTAGGAATTTCATAGTCAATTAAGAAGTCCGCAAGTGGTAGGTCAGTTTTGACTGCAGAAAGAAATGTTTGAAGAAATCAAGTTCTGTACAAATTGTGCAATCAAACAGTGATTTATGCTTTCTGATCCAAATAAGCCCTTACTTTTTGCAGATTTAATTTTGTCTTAGCTTGAAAACTAATTTGTGTCGCTTGCCTTAATTCCTTGCTGTGAGGAAGGGTAGCAGAGCTGGAACACTTTTCCTTGGTTCTATTATTAAAGAGTAGACTGTGGGAATAAGTATGGGTAGCAAGTCATCCTACGATCTCTGTAATACGGGTGTAGTTTATAATGACAGATGAGATACACAAGAACTAATATTCTTTATGTAAATAGATCTGGGATAAATTATGTAACAAATTCTCACTTGATGGGATTTTGCAGCAATGTAGTCTTCATATTTCTCCTTTTTTTATAATGATGAGCAATTTGTGCTGAAAAGAAAGGCAAGGAAAATATATGGGATGAATATTTAATCATTGTTTTTCTAGAAAGAAGCAAATAGATCACAATTTATAACATTATCCAAAACTATGTCAAGGTTTAGAGGAGGCTGAAAACTTCTAAATGTCAAAATGAAAAAAATCCAAACCCTCAAACACTTTACTTCAGTTGAACTATTTTACAAATGTAACTAAACTAATTTTACAAATGTAACTAACAGTTTTCAATCATCTTTTGTAGCTGTTTGTATACCATTCAAGATGAGACCTCTGTTCTTCTGCTTTATTTAACTGGTCTATTCAGGTTTTCTTAACCTAATTTTAGAAAATATGGCGAAAGAAATTTGTTCTTTTATATTTCTTCTAAGGAGTTGTCAGTGGCCAAAGGCCAAAGGCTAGTTATGTGAACAAGAATTAAGAACAGCTATGTCATAGTACAAAGGCAGTCTTTTTTTTTTTTTCCTAACTGATGGGATGCAGTCCAGTGACACTGTTCTGTGTGTAATTTCTACCTTAGCTACATATCTCCTGTTTGACCTCAATACATCAGAAAAGATAAGATGCTTTTCATCTATTTTTTAACATCTTCAAATACTTGGTAGAAATAATGATAAACAAGTGATGGCAATGTAGTTGCATATGAAAAATATTTAGTCTCAATTGATTAAGCAAACTGTCTCTGTGGCCCATAGAGGTAGGCACTTCCAGAGGGAAATTCCTGCCATCCTAAAATTCATGTCAAATTTGCTGAGATGAATCATTTTTTGGAACATTTTTTTCATCCCCCTTTGGCTTAAGACATGCTCATATGACTAGCTTAGAATGTATGTCTAATATATAAAATGGCTAAAGACAAATGAGATAAATCATATTTTCAATCGTTTCTGTAAATTTTGACTCTTCTGTTTAAAATGGATATGAGCTTGAGAGCTGTAAGAGAAGAGGAGCTTGGAGATTACTGTCCAAGTAGGTATCATTGCCTAATGCAGATTGAAATCTAAATACAACTTTTAACATATACTGTTCTTAGCCTAGTCAGGACTGGTAGAAAGTACTGTAATACAAATAACAATATCAACTACTAGCCCTTATAAAGAAAGCAAATTACAACAATTTTTCTTACAGATCTAAATGACAATATTGGGATCAGATTTCTTTGACAAACATTTAGCTACTAGAGACTGCTTGGGAACACTAGCAGTTTAAAAATCTATATCATTTAGGAACACCAATTTGCCAAGAACATAGCTGAAGATTTGCTGAGAAAAGTACTGAGGCAATTGGAATGAGAATTTCAAGATATGAGAGATGGTTAGAGCTCTAATTAAAGGGATAGCCAAGTTCTAGAGCTTGAACTGAAGTAGCAAAACCAGTAAAATACTAGTTCATTTAGTTAGACAAGACAATAACATGAAAATCTGACAACTCTGACAGCTGTCCAAATTATCATACATACAAGCTACTGTGATTTTTACAAAATCACACACATACATTCAGATTATGAGTCTGCAGAGGATTTTTGAGCATGAGAAAATATCAGGGCAAACAGAAAAATTTCAGGCTAGGGAAAAATTAGCATCATACGTCTGGAGAAAAGTATATATACAAACTAGTGAACACCAGAGCAGAAGCAGAGAAGTTTGATGACTGAATATAAACTATAAAATCTATAAAGAGATCAGGAGGACTACAGAAAGTCCCTGGAGCCAGCAGGAACCACCAGCCCTAGAAGAAAAGCTTGATTTGTTTTTTTTTTCCTTTCCTTCCTCTTTGTAAACATCTTACAGTGCACTATTTATTCTATTCAGAATCTTGCTGAATCTAACACTAGATTTTGTGCCAAACCAAGAAAGAACATTGCATCAAGGTCTGTTTTGGTTTCTGAATATTATTTCTAAAATATGGAGGGGAAGACATAAGCAACATATTATGCATTTGTTAACCATGCATTTTTAACACATTACCTTTTAATCTAAAAATCCATTAGCTAACAGACAGTGTTTGGGCAAACCTTCGTAACATTGCAGCAAGCAAACACTTAGAAAGAGATTGGCTGAGCAAAAACAAGGATAATAAAAAACAAAAGGTTTTTTTTTAAATTACTGTTGCCTGTGTCATTAAATTTCATATTGTGCGTGGAATCTAAATACATGACTTTGTTCTGCATGACAAGCAGAAGTGAGCATTCATACATTACTCAGCCACTTAATTAAGAGACTGGGATATTTGCAGTTAGCAGAAACTAATAAGGGAATCACATTTAAATTCAAATCACTCCTCAGGGTAGCTGTCTGCAACATAAGCAAAGCTTACTGGGTAGATGTTCCACCAAATGCTAAGCTAAAAGCTTAGTTTTACTGTACTTTTTACAAAAGAATAATTCCTTATTTTTAATAAAGGTGAGAGAGTAAAACAAAGGAATGTTTTGAATTTTTATTTTATGTTTTGTTTCAGCTATTTTTACATTTCAATATGTCAATTACTTTGTATAATAAAATAAGAATGTGATTACGTCTTTACTTGCACAAAACAAAATGCATTGTATAACAAAATAGGTTCTACAAACCAGTCATCTGGGCTTAACCTTTAGATGATATTTCAAGACATTTTGTAGGATAAGTTCCATTGCAGCCAACAAGCAACCACCCTAGAAGCCTTAAGGAAATGTCTAAAAATCCATGTATTTGTACATGGTGAGCAAAGCTGCAGTTTCAAGAACGTATTAAATAAATGGAATTTACCTTATTATGATTTTTCTTCTTTGTTACTCACCACTGAGCTGCTCATTTTGCATTTTATTAGGGGACTGCAACTCAGGGATTTTCAGATTTTTTTTCTATCATGAACAAAAGTAAAGTAGTAAAGACAGTGGTAATAAGGATGATTAAAATATCATTAGCCAGAAATATTGCCATTGATAATGTGCAGATGACCCTACCACCATCTTCATACCATTGCCAGGGTCCTCACACCAGTTCTGACTCTTCTGTTTTCCCTTTTCCCAGAGTACATCTGTTCAATGGATCAATGGATATGAAATCTTAAATGGAAAATATGCCCTTAAAAAAAAGGACAGAAATGTCCTTTCAAAATACAGCTTGTTTCTGACATTTCACAAATATATGTAATGAACTTTATATTAATTGTTATCATGTAATTTAAAAATATTAAGGTAGTAATTATTTCACGAAAAACAGTGTGAATTCTAAAATTTCTGTCTGTTAATATCAAACATTAATATATAAAAACTCACAAGAGAATTGTATTATTAATTACTTTTCTGCTTTAAAAGTTGCAAGCAAAGCAAAAAAAAAGTCAATAATTTATTAGAAATAAATTCTTTTAAAACAGAAAAATAAATTACAACAATTAAAAAAAGCAAACAAAAACCCCAAACAAACCAAAAAAACCACACCAAAGCTCAATATCTCTAGTACAAATATTCAGCATGGGAAAAATTCTCACATCACAAATGTATGCAACAGTAAATATTTAAAGTTTCCCACAATGCTGATATGTGTCTGTATCACAACAGACACATTCTTGCACTGGATGGAAGTATCTTTAAGGAAGCTCTGACTGAGTTCAGTAAAAAACTGGTACACTTCAGTCACAGAAAAGTAGTGCATCTAGCCTGGCACTGAATCACTGCTGTAAGCCGGTTACTATTTCACTCCCTGCTGCCGGTCTACAAGGTACATGTTCCCTGTTGGTCACCTCATCCATACTTCAAGTAAGTATAACCAACAACATAAAATACCCTTTCTTCTGTGACCTTTCTACACTTCCACTAAGTTAAGTTTGATTTGCTTTTTTTTCCTCTCACTATGAAGTTATTTTCTCAATGCTCTTTCTACTGATCTGGATTTCAGCAATCGAGACACATGGCATCTGTTTTGAAGTATTACATTTAAAGTACTCAAATCTGAGGGGGGACTTTTAAATGTTTTTTGAACTTCAATGCTGGCCATTTACAATTTTTAGTACATTTATTAGGTAATTTGGATCATATTGTTTTTTGATACTTTGCTTTACCATATCATGCATTTTCCTCAAAATTTTTTTTATCAGATTGTATTTTTATGCGGCTTTTTAAAAAATATATATAATCTATCTATCTATATATGTATATATATACATATATATACACACATATATATGTGTATATATACATATATACACACATACATATATATGTGTATATGTGTGGATATA
>JAOXXN010000065.1:34957249-34977565 GCA_026770055.1 Myrmophylax atrothorax | reverse complement strand
TCTGTTTACTTCCTAGGATCTTAGCTATATCCCAGAGGAACTGTTTCACTATTTTTAAAGGGGGCTGGATAGGGCCAGCTTTTAAAATGGCTTTTAAGAAAGCAAAAACAACTCCTCTGAAAATAGTAGGGTGTCCTTATGAAAATGTAAATTTCCATTAAAAGTTATCTAAATAAATGAGTAAACACATTCACTTCAATAGAGAAAAATCAGAGGGAAAAATTGGGACAAAAAGAGTTTACAATTATAGAAATGAAAATTATTGTGTCATCCAAAAGATAATGAAATTTTAAAGAAATTATAAAAGTCAGTTCATAAAACACTTTCTAAAAAGCACAGTGTAACTCAAGCCAATAAAAATAAATTTGTTGAATAGAAACAGTTACTAATTACATATTGTTAAAGGCAACATTAACATTTCAGTGTTATGGTCTAACAAATCTATAGTAAAACCCCCAGCTCTCTTAGCATTGACTAATTTTAACAGACATAAGATTACAATATTTTAACAATGTTGCATGTTATTTTTAAATCAACAGTCCAGACGCAGTACCATCGTGAATCCTGTATGGACATCCATATTAAAAAGGAATTTAGAATCCATATGCCATATATGTGTTTTTATGACTTTGGGAGATGATAACAGGCTTGCAGGTAACACACCCAGTATCCTGGAACCCATGCAATACAATCTGAACTTGACACACACAAGGGCAGCCACATCAGCAGTTCCTCTTCCTGTGGTTCAAGAACTTGGTTCAGTCATTACCAGATTAAGGTCTTTAGTTATAGAAGCACAGAACAGCTTGAGTACACAAACTCTTGTTCACATTAGTAACTTCCTTAATGTCAGTGAAGGTATTTGTCAGATAAAGCAATGGCAATGACAGTCATCCCTTGTCACTTTATACAATTATTATTAAATATCTGGAATAACAGAATAGAAAGTCATAACAAATGCCTTCCTGTAAGTTTTTCATGACTCACAAATTCTTGCTGAGTTGCTAGTAACATCTTTACCATACAAATTACAAATAACAGCATTTAAAAGCTAGACTAGATGATAATAAAACTGCTTTCCATTATCAAGCAGCATCAGTGCTCTCAATGCTATATACATATTCTCTTTACTTCAAGGAATTTGCACTCCCTATCATAAGTGACAGATAACAGTTTGAAAGACATTCTGATGGACCCACTTGACAGAGGTGGGGAGAATACAATTTGAAACCTGAGAGATTAATTTTCCAGTCCAGATGTTGCCTCAAATAGTTTGTTTTCTATCTCTCTTTCCTTTTTAAAAAAATTTTATTCATTTGGTAAAGTTTCAAAAAGACTTTGCAGAAAAATTCCATGTTTCAGGGATGACGTGAACTAGAAGTTCTTGTAGTTTATCTTTGGGTGTGGCTTGCTCACACAGCTGGGATCTATTCAGAGAACATACCACAAGATATGCATATATACTGGAAGAAATAGTTATTAAAAACACCCAGAAAATGAATTAAAGCACCCCCAATTTGGAAAAGCCATATTAAAATATCTAACATGAAACATTAGCACAAATACATAATAAAAAATTAGAAATGAGGAAACATAATAAAAAATAAGGAAGGTGTCAAAGTCTGGGGTCTTATAGGTCCTGGAACTCAGAAGGGCAACATCCTCACTTGTTATATACCTCAGTGAAAGTATAGCCTTCAACACCCATGAGTAGCAGAACAACCAATAAGGTGATAAAAAGCTGCCAAAGGAACTCCCCAAAAGCAAAACAAACAACTACCATTAGGAATTTTATTGTCAATCTGCAACAGCTGACTCTTGAAAAATGTAGCCATGAAAATAAAACTTAAATGCCTCATTTGCCTAAGCTTGTATGAAATGAGAAACTCTCTCTTTTATGGCAGTTATACATGTCATACATTTGTTGCAAACCAAAATTGTTCTTGTCTTCTGAATGCCAGATTTTTCATGTACCTAAAAGTGCATGCTGGAATGTGAAAGAGCTTGTGCCTTCTACCCATACAAGAAGAAAGCTGCGGAGTCATGCTATGCTGCTCTGGGAATTTCATGCATCAGAGTCACACCAAGAATAATGGTGGTGAAAGGATCTTGTTCATAGAGAGGGTGTAGGTAAGCTCACTCTCAGAGCCCAGCCCTCTCAGAGATTTCTCCTGTGAGCTCAAAGGTGGTGTTTTGAGGGTACCCAGAGGGAACCAGTATGTTTTGTGTAGTCTGACTAGTCAGGACATGTTGTCCTGAGGGAACTTCTGAGTATACTGTAGTTGGGCACAGTAGATGGAGTCATTAGATCTCTACATAATAACCAGCAGCAGTACATCATACTGACTTGCTATTCACAGCCTCATTAAGAGGCATAGTGAGAAATGAGAGGACAAGCCTGTGACCACCTTCTTTCATGCTATTTTATATACCAGCTTGCTATTTTGGTCTGCTGTTGTAACTAGACAGCACTCATCACTTCATTCTTCTACATGATCTCTGGCCATAAAATAACAATCATGATGTACCTAGGAAAAAAAAACAGTTCTTGAGGATTACAGACAGGCTCACTAAAATACTTTTCTGCAGAAAAGTGGCTTCCACTGATATTTTCATTTACTTCATTTTATTTTTCTAAGAATCTCAGTTACCTCTCACAATGAATTCGTATACACAGAACTGTGTGTAACATTATTTTTATGTCCATATGTATATTGGTGAAGAAAACTCTACTGACATTAATAATTTCTATTTGTCTAGAAAAGCTTATCTTTAAATCCCTTTTGGAGGGCTGGTCTATAAGCTACTGCATTAAGGAAACCTCTAGTGCTTCCACTTTATTCTGGCTGTTTCTTTGGTGCTATTCAAAGTCTCAATGAAAAGCCCCTCTTGCAGCTCTCCAGTTAAAATAACAAAGCACTGCCTATGTTTCTTCTTTAACACAGCTCTAAGGATTTATTCTTCGCTCCTTTAGTCTTCCTTTTTCTGAAGTTTTCATGTCCTTTTCCCCTTGAAAATCTCTTTATCTAAAGCTGAATTAGTTTTAACAGCTGGTTGGCAAACTGCCAACCCTTTCTGCTCTGACATGTATTTGTCAATTTCCAGTTGCCTTCAAACTTTTTACTTTTCTTAGATTTTATTTCTTCCCTCCTTCACACACTTACTGGTTCAAGTTTTATTTTTTTTAATAGAAAAGGAGAGAAAGATCCCTCCCATGGTAGGGGGAGAGAAAAGGAGCAATTCCCTACAATGGCAAAGGGAAATTAAAAATACTATGAGATTTACCCACTGAAGACTTCCAAATAGCAAACTCTGTGCTCTCTAGAAACACTTAAAATCTGATCTTATTTTCAGGAAGGGAGCAGGTAAATCTGCTTACAGTTGTTTACGTTCTGTCCTAAGAGATAGGAAATTTGTAGAACTGTTTTTGAATAATTTTAAACTTTTCACAGATTAGTATTGTGCTTCAATCCATTTTAGATAGTTTGCTGCAGTTTTAAAACACTAGGGATAAAAGATTTTTTATTTATTTATTTTTAACACTGATGCAGCCTAATTTCTCAACCGAAGGTGTATATAAATATTGCTAAATTACATCTTTGGCTTATACTCACAAACCTATGAAAATAATTTGTTAACCTTCATTTAAGATATGCTACAGATTAATATATTTTCATGATAAATAGAAAACAAGAACATTTTTTATTTGCTTTATTCTTTGAAATATGACTTCTCTTATTCATAGTTTACTACAGATGCTGTGTTTCAAGCATGTCATAGGCTCTTGTAGCAGCAGAGATAGATAGAACTAGTAAGAGATCATACAAAAAATAAGACTGAACATCAATATAGGGGCTTATGTAGGCACTGAGCAGCCATTACTTTGCACACTCAAATAGTAAGAATACAATATGTAGCAAAACTGTCAAGAAGTAAGTGTCCATAAATAACATCTTTATTTTCTGTTCTTTAGTGTTTAGTTTTTAACTTCTTCAGCACAAGGAAAAGGCAGCAAAAAGCTTCATCATCAGACTAGCCCTTTCTTTCTGATGTGGCTGTTGCAGAATTATTATTACAGTTACTGTTAGTAATGATTATTATGCTATTTGCAAATTACAATTATATGGGTACTGCACCTTCACTTTCTTTGGAAGCGGAATAGACTATTTCTCATGGTGCCAAAATGCAAATGGTAGGTATTTTTACCATCCCTATAGCCACAGCTTGCTGGAGTGGGTTAGAGTGCTGCACACATTGTCACGTCCTGGCAGTCTGAATAGAGTTAAAGCAGATGAAAAGGCCACATCTAAAGAAGAGGAAAACAGGGTAGCCTTTCTTATATGTGAGGTCCTAGAAATTGGCTTGACTAACTGTGAAGTGATGAATACTGGCAGCAGCTGTCCAGTAAGTGGAAACGTTAGTAAAGGTTACCCTTGTGGTCTAAGTTACTGAAGGGCAGGTCCCAGCTGACTTAAATTGCTAAAATTTACAGCCTAATTAAACCTCGCTGCTTGCATCGCGTATTTCTATGTACCTGGGCCAATGTCTTGTGTGTCCATCATTATTTATTCACTGCATTTCCACTTTTACACACACGGTATCATGGGTTTTTCCCTTTAATTCCTTCTAGTGCTGTGCATTGAGAAATATTCCTGAAGACTTAGAATGAAAGTATTTTACATATGAACCAAATCATATTTAAAGACAGACCTTTAAAGCTGGACTAAGTGAAGAATCCAGGCCAACAGCTTACCTACATGGGTCTAAAATTAGAAGCTTTAGCTACTTTTAAAATTACAATAACTTAAAATTGACCTTTTTGGAAAAAACCTGAGTCATAAAAATTAATATTAAAATTACATTTAGTACATCGTATATATCTGGTGTATTATTAGGCATTCAAATTCTAACTTCAGAGCAATGATGCACTATTTCATTCCATTGCAGGGAGGAGAAGCAATTGTTTCAGCTAGTTTAAATTTTCTTAAAGAATCATGTTAAGATGTTTAGAACTAACTTTGACTAGTGCCATTTTTTTAAAAGTTTTGTCATAATGAAATTAATGAAATTAATTTAATACTTCAGGAATAATCATGGTAAATCAGTATGAAATTAATATAAAGAGCTTTAAAACACTCATATACTTTGAAATAACTTTAATTGCTCTTATATAAAATAAATGTATGAGATTTTCTGGAATTGGAAAGTATACCTCTTAAATAAGAACATTGAAAAAAATAGTAGAAATTATTCTAATTTCTCAGCAGAAAGTTTGTCTCATTTGGAGTTTTCAAAAGTCTAAGTGTAATTTACAGTTCTCTGAGCCATTATTTTATTTTATTTCAATTTAGTAATTCATTCAGATGTAAACAATTAAGAAAATACACTTGGATTTGAGACTGTAGAAGCCCTAAGTATAGTAGTTCATATTTCATGTAATTTTTTGGTAGGCCTGAAGAAACTATTCCAATGGTATAAGTTGGTTTATGTATTTCAAGTTTAGTTTAATCTATACATGCAATCCCCTGATCACCTGACTGAGTTGTTTTCGGTGTAAAGAGCAGAACAGCATGATCTAGACAAAGGTAGTATCACAGTATTTTGGTTTGGGGGAGTGTGGAACATAAACTTCAGAGAAGTTTGAAAGGTCACAGCTGTAATATAGACAAGATCTGATGTTTAAGCTTGCAGCCCTAATATTATAGAATAATAGAATGTTAAGGATTAGAAGAGGCCTTAAAGATCATCCAGTCCCAACCCCCCATGTCATAGACAGGAACATCGACCACTAAACCAGGTTGCTCAAGGCCTTAGACAACCCATCATTTTAATGCATTATTTTAAAAGTAATTTTGTATCTATTTTCCTTAGCATGAAATTGGAAAAATGAAGCTTCAAAGACAATCACATTTTGTGTGTGTAAGTAAAAATGTAACAATAAGTATTAGGGTGATAATATCTGTGTTTACTTCGTTTCTCCATTCAAACTCAGTTTCTTTTGTTCTTGCTCTGGTCTTCGTACTCCTCTCTCTTTGTTTCTTTATCAAGCCTCCCAAAGTTTTCTCATCCCAGTTTGTCTTCCAATGCCACTCCTTTCTCTGCATAATCTGCCCCTTCTCTTTGCTCTGTTTACTCAGTGTCTGCTGAATTTTACAGGTTAGCTGACAAGTCATTTCGCTAAATGCTTTCCATCTCTCCTCTTTCACTTTCCAATCACACAGCACTCTTACTCCACTACTCTTTCTTCCATTTCACATTTTTATCCTGTGTGATCCCATTTCTTCTCTTCCCAGACTTAGTCACCACTTTTCTTAGCTTTTATTTGCAAATGCCTATATAGTTAGTTAATTCTTGAAGAATCATTGATTATAGCCAGTGAAGTCACTATGGAACTGAGAACTTTCTGGAAAAATCAGTTGATTTGCTTGCCCAGAATTGGTGTGCTGTTTCTGTATCTATTTTAGGAGTAGGGGAGGAAATAATAATAAAAAAAATCAATGTTTAGGCATTACTATTGTGATTCTGCTGTTGACAGCAGAAATAATTCTGGAATTTACAATTGCCAACAAAAACATCCAAACACATATAAAAGTATCAACCAAACATTGTCAACACAAGGAGTCTCTAAAACATGTAATATCACCAAGGAATGTTTTTCAGATTTTGAAATATCCCATACTAAAAATGTCTTGCTGCCAAAGTACCAGTCTAAAATATAAATTTTACTCCCAGTTTTTACTTCCTAGACATTTCTGGTTAAGAAAGTATCTTCTCTGAGTTCTTTCTCTCAGTCTGATGTAACCTATCCTGAACATATTAACAGTCTATTTGTTTATCTAATCAAGTCATAGATGATAAGAACTCTCCAGCATTGCAGAGAACAGTTAAGAATATAGATTTTTCAGTGTGTATTTCTGCATTATCTGATAAAAAGAAAAAAAGGTGACCTTTTCTTTTAGAAGAGGGACTCTGACATCTTACAAGCTCAGATGGGAAAGAAAGTCCCATAGAAGACAGAACGGTGAAAGGGAGGGGAACTCCTACAAAAAACTAAGTTTAGGAAAGAAACATGTACACAACTTAGTGGGTGTTTTTATTTCATCCGAGCTATAAGATTACAAAATTATCTACTGGGAAAAAGGAGAGTTGTACATTGTGTTGTATCTTTCTCAGAAAGGCTATAAATTCATTCAGAGTAAGAAAAGCTGAGATAATGGCTGGTTTAGGGCCAAACCATTCAAATGTTGATAGAAACACATTTACTATCTGGAAAAAAGCACTGATAAGACAACATCTGTTTCTGTTGGAGAATGTTCTATAGTTTCAAATGAACTAGCTAAGTAATTTATGCTCAGAAGTCTCAATGGAACTAATGAATCATTGCCAATTTTTAACTTATCTTGGAAAACTGGGAAATAGTGAGATTTGCAAATATTGTCCCATTATCCAGAAAAGGATGTAACACAGAATAACAAACTATCTCAACCATCATTTCAGGTATATGAATGGATTTGTTCATTTGGAACTTTGCTGGTAATGAACTAGAGATTTTAATATATAAGAGATAGCTCTTCTTTTGATGTTGTGTTTGTTTTTTGTTGAAAGTTTATTTCGAATCAAATACTTGCATGTTGTGAAATTTACAGGTATGGCCCAGTGATATTAGAAACTGTTGTTTTGATATTGATATCCGGGATCGTTTGGATACCTTTCCTTGCTCCAGTTCTAACCTCTCTCTACCTATATTTCTATGGCCCTCACAGCTCAGTTTATGGATCCTTAAACAAAGAAAACGTTATGCATAAATTGTATGCAAAAGTAACTCAAGAAAAAAGGGAGCTATTTTAACTTGTTTAGATTTGATATGTGATAATTCTTATTTCCTCCAGGAAATAAGGGGTGACAGTTATGAAAGTTGTTAAAAAGTACCTAGCTTTATCAGTGTATGACCTCTCTGGCAGGTCCCTTGACTTTACTCTTCTTGATGGCAAAACCGGCCTTGAGGAGGATCTGGATAATCTTTTGTCCTTTTCTGAAAACTTCTTCTGCTGTGTCTCCCCACACAATGACATCATCAATATACTGGATGTGTTCTGGGGCCTCACCCTTCTCTAGTGCGGCCTGGATTAGCCCATGGCAGATGGTAGGACTGTGTTTCCACCCCTGGGGCAGTCGATTCCATGTGTACTGTACACTACCTCCAGGTGGGGATTGGTCTCTTCTCCCAGGCACTCAGCAATAGGACAAGGGGGCACGGGCTTAAGCTCTGCCACCGGAAATTTAAGTTGGAGATCAGAAAAAAATTCTTTCCAGAGAGAGTAATCAGGCATTGGAATGGCCTGCCCAGAGAGGTGGTGGATTCACCATCCCTGGAGGTTTTTAAACTGAGATTGGACGTGGCACTGAGTGTCATGATCTAGTAAATGTACTGGGGTTGGACCAAGGGTTGAACTTGATGATCTCAGAGGTCTTTTCCAACCCAGTTGATTCTATGAAATTCTATGAAACCCTCTGCAAAATTTGATCCATGGTAATAGAATAGCATGATAACACAAAGAAGATTTATATTTGCAGAAAAAATCCCAAGTAATTAATTGCTACAGCATAATAATATTTTTTGAGAGAAATCTAAAAATAGCTTGTTGAAGCTGTCCCTAATTTCTTAAAGAAATATGTTTCTGAACAGTGTTTGAAATGCAGAATATTGATTGTACTTTAAAATTCTTAGTTGAAGAAAAGGGTACAGAAACACAATAGGCAGTGTGTGCCAAAAGCATGTCTTTTAGTAGACGACCTGAAGTTTGCTAACTTCAGAAAATCAATCAGCAAAGTAGATTAGACAACTTCTGAGCACAGATTTGTTTCAGATTACCTTAGAGTAAATGCAAAAGGCAGATAACTCACTATCATATCCATAGCAAAATATTTTCTTTACATATCCCTGATAAAATTTGAATTCAATTAATTTACCCTTGTGTGAGCTTTGCCCTTCATTTCATATTTTTTGTGGTATGAATTATTACTGACATTTAAGAACACCATTTTATAGCTATGATCAAAATAGAATGCAGGTAAATAAAAAGTGACATTATAAATAACACAATATAAAAGACTATAAAAATGCAAATTGTAGTAGCACATCCATGCTTATATTTAAGGCCATTAAAAGTGTTAGAATACCCCATGAAACAAGAACAAATGCCTACTTGCCTATGGTAAGACAGAACAGGAAAAAGAATATAATCAAGCTATAAATCTTTGATCTGATCCTGAATGGCAGTCTCTGATCTTGAGAATGGTACCTACCCTTAAGTCTGTATCAAGTCATGTACTAATAAAAATATTGGGGGGAAAACAAACCAACCAACCAACCAACCAACCAACCAACAAAATCAAACTTGGATGAACAGTTTTGACAGGAAGGAATTTATACTGTGAAGTAAAAAGTAAGCAAACTTACCCTTTAAATACTGTATCAATCCATACCTTTATAAAATGGAAGAGAACTTGTAGTTTTGATGAGTTTTCTTCATCATTCATATCTAAATAAAGCACATCACAAAATCTTAGAGGCTTAGATGGACACTGAATGCAAAGCCTAACGCTATACTGAAAACTAGTATGAGCCTGACTGGAAATCATTTTGGTTTAGAACTAAGTGAAGATTTTAGAACTGCTTTGAATAAAGATGCTTTTGCATTTTATCCAAGATTTAACTCTTAGTTCTGGTGCCTTTTGAGTTTGGGTTTGGGTTGGCTTTTTTGCTTGGGAAAAGGGGGCTTATTAGGTTTCTTCTTCCTAATCATTACCTAAGTTATTATTTTTGTGGGTTAAGAATCAATTCCTTGGTATTTATATCACATTTTGTGGAAAATGTTGGGGTTTTTTTCCATTTCACCAGTACCAAAGTCTAAGAAGAAATATGGAGTTCAAAACAACAAAATCACACCGTTATCTACTAGGTCAAGAAAAATAAAGATTTAGCAACAAGTCTGAGTACATATTTTTTTGAATATCTGTGAAGAACAAACAGAAACAAGATAATTTTGAAAGTGTAAACTAAAGCTAAATTTAATTCTGTGATAGATTTTCACAATATAAATTTCATTTCTTTGCATTCAAATATCTTACATCATTAATGATTTTTCATGAAAGTTAAACCCCCAAGCTTTTCCAAAGAAAGTCTGAAGTTCCATTCCGTTCTCTTGCCTTGCCTTGCCTTGCTTTGCCTTCCCTTCCCTTTTCTCCCTCTTTTACACACACATCAATATACAAAGTACAGTTAGTTTCTCAGAGCAGAGCTGTTCTCCCTTGCAGTTCACACTGTCTTTTGCTATGAAAAATTCATTCAATGAAAATGTACCTTGCATTATATTTGAAAATGTACCATGTACCTTGCATTATATATCTACATCTACCTATATCTATATCTATATCTAATCTATATCTCTCTATCTCTATCTCTATCTCATCTATATCTATATCTGTATCTATATCATCTATCTATCTCTCTATCTCTATCTCTATCTCTATCTCTATCTCTATCTCTATCTCTATCTCTATCTCTATCTCTATCTCTCCATATCCATATCTATATCTATATCATCTAGATCTAGATCTATATCATCTATATCTCTATCTATCAATATCTATATCATCTATATCTATATCTGTCTATCTAAATATATATATATATAATGTATTTGCATATATGCATTCATCACACTGTTTGATTTTCCTCTTAAATTTGAGATTTTTTCCACATTGGTTATTCAATCAGACTAGTGTATCTTTTTATACAATACTACCTGGGCTGAACTCTTCTAATCAGTCTTTTACTGTATGGGACATCCTATTGGTTTTCAAATGAAAGACAGGTCTATGGACATAAACCCCATGGTGAATTCTGAGCAAAGATGACCCTTTTTTGGAAAAAACTTTTGGAAAATTCAAGAACAGAAACTGAAAAAAAAGTCACTGAGTGGAAATTTATATTTATACATTGACATAGATAGGTGGGTATTTACTTAAAAGAAATGTTTAAACAATCAGACTGAAGTTCACCCATATATTCTTCAAACACTGGACATTTGTCAAAAAAACACTATTAAAAGGGTCATCCTTCATAGCTTTTTATGTTGTTGTTCTCCCTTTTTGCTGAAAGTGGCTACATTGGGCAGAGGGCTGTCAAGAGAACCAAAGTCTAATCCATAGATGTCCTGTGTTTCACATGCTGACCTGCAGGTAAAATGAGATTTCCAAATGAAATGTGTCATCATTCTACACTATCTTCCAGCCTCAGCAGAGTGGCTTGAATGGGAGGAAAAATTTTTCATATGATATCTGCTTAGAAGGAGATTTGTTGCCTTTAAAAGAAGTCTTCATTGCTCTCCCTAACCAAAGCTCTGCATACACTGCCCCTGAACAGGTTGCCCAAGGAGATTGCAAGCACACAATAAAACTTGAGAGTTAGCCACTAGATGTTTTTAAGATCCTCTTAGAAAAACATATATTCCTCATCACATAAATACAGGGAAGGCTGCCTTCAAGAATAAATGGTCAGTTAAAGTTTCTCCCACTTTTACTTTCTGTGATTTCATGGTCACTTTTATATGATTTCACAGTACTTCTTTTGAACCCCAGGGAGAAAATGAGAAAACATTTCTCTACAGGGAAAACTGGCACATGGAGAGATCAAGTGATCTGAAGGACAAGCTGCTACTGAATCCAAGATGGAACTCAAGGAAACTAGTCTTCTCACCAGCCTATCAGACAGTGGTCCACTCCAAAAGTCCCAAATAAATAAAACAACTGATTTTGACGTCATTTTTTTTTTGGTCACTGCAGAACTGCACAGAGATTTGAAAGCATTGCTTTGATTAGGTTTAGACATATCCCACTGGGAATCCACTACACCTGCAGGTTTTTCTCCACTTTTTCACATATATTTATTGATTCCATTGATTAACTCATCTGTTTTATGTGAAGCCTTCATTTGTTCTTGTGGAGTGCTGTTTAGCAGCTGTTATAATTCAGCCAAAGGATGGTAGGATAGGAATTAAACTAATACAGAGTAATATTTTAACACCTGGCCTGATAGCACTAATGATGAATCTCAATGAATCTCACTTTTAAAAATTACTGAACAATTTTTCAGTATTTTGACTCTGATGGTCACGTGGCTTGTTCTGCATGTGGAAAAAAACAAACAGCTTGAAACAGCAAAATATTTTCTACATAGATACTAAGAGTTCCTTATACAAATATTTTCTTTAATTTTTCAATTAAAAATTATTTCCTATCAAAGTTAATGCTCAATTTTCCAGATGAATTGTGTCAAATCACTGAAAATCAACACTTTTGTTCATTATACTGTTAATGTAGCCAAGAAATTTGTTTGCATATTAGTTTAAATTCTCCATCATGAATAAAGGCAGGATATAATTTTTCATGGAAATGAGAAAGTTTTGAGGCAAATAATTCAAGGTCATTTAAAGAACAACTGATAAACATGATAATTTGCATATATATGGTTGAATGTACTTAAGAAATTTTATACATAAAACTTTGTCACTTGAAATGTTATGTGGAGTGTCAAGTAAAACATCTATTAAAATGTTTTGATTATACTATGCTGCAGCAACTTAATACTCTGCTCAGGAGCTTTTCTATCAATGTGTTGGCTGAAAGAATGGACTTTTATTGTCTGTGATCATTTAAGACTGTTAGAAATTGCTGCTGTACCAAAGAATTACATTTTTTAAGATGAAGCAATACAGCAAGTGCTGCATTCCATTCTGTTCTTTGCAGTGGAAAAAGACTGCAGCAAAATTGCAGTAAAAGTATTGCATCCTCCTTTATGCTATTTCACTGAAGAGAATACAAATCTTCAGTTTATTCAATGACTTGTATAATCTAAACCTCTCCATTTTTATATTATCAAGAGAGATAGACAGGGAAATAAAGCAGTTTGGACAATTTCAACTAGCTCCAAGCAGGTGCAGATTTGCTATACCTGCCAGCTGACCGTCATTTTGCATGTCAAACATAGTATTGAATCCAACACAGAGGAACTGGCAGCTATCTGAATTTCATTTAGTTTAGCTGCTTCTGGTTATCCTCCTATTTTCCACTTCTTTGTGGTCTTCACTGCTGCTGAGGATGTCAGAGGATGGAGAAAAAAGAAGGGTCAGTTTTCAAATATTAATGATCATTTCAAATAGATGGAAAATTCACATGTGGTTGGATGAAAAGTGGTCAAAACTGTTTTCTTGTCTAAGGGGTAGGAAATCAAATCTTTAGCCAGAATTTAGCATTGCTAGAAAATTTCTAAAGAACTGAGTTCGACCAGTTTTATGTTTGTGCAGAGTATTTGCTCTATGTAGCTGTGCAGACCTACAATACCAAGAAAGAAACAGTATTTTGTGTGAGAACAAAAAGTATTTGTATCTCTCAAAGCCATAGAAAGACAATTCAGTGTGTCACATGCTAACTTGGGGTCTTGCTTCCTGAAGTAGCTGTCCATTATTGCTGTGATATGTAGGAAGACAATTTTTTTCAGATTCTTCTCAGTTTGGAACTAAAAGTCACTGTCAGCCATATATTTGCTGCCACTCAGCCCTGCACTCCACCTCCCCTCCCTCCTGTGGTCTTTGTTACAATCTCATTAAGTCTTTTATAACATTCAGGTCTTAAGCAAATAATGTGTCTATTGTAGATTCAAACCTAAGCAATTAGGTTCCCTGGTAAACTTGGTAAATGCCAGCTAGTAAGCCTGGGATGAATACAGATATGAATACGTTTGTAAGGGTTTTAGGCCTCAGGTAAATATATCTGCTTTTTTTCCACTATAAACCTATCAATGTGCCATGAAGTAAAAACAGATTTTACATTATTTTTAAACAGAAAAGTAGCGGTTTCAGCACAGGAAGACCCAAGGCCACAGATTGTGGAAAGCTGAGAGGCAATACTAAGGGAATATCATCATATTCTGGCCACATACAACCTTGGCTAACTAAACACTGCTCATGATTAGGACTCAGATACCACGGTAAGATGGATGACTTTGTATGGACTTCTTATTAACAAACTGTGATTTGGGAAAACACTCATAGGTTCAATAATCTGAAATTAAAGATATTTACAATTAGTGTTCTAGATATCTTCACACATTTAAAAGAAGAGCTAAAGCACACATTAGTTTTCCAAAGTTGTAACCAGTCAGGCATAATATTAATTACTGGAAATGATGTAGCAGATTCACCTACTACTACTACATGTAGAGAGCTTTTGCTTGATCTGCATGAGTTTCCCAAAGATTTTTGTTATTCTGTTAGTATTTCTTACTTTCTGCAGCTTTGGAGGCCTTAGAAGGGCAGTAGGGACAGTAGGAAAGAAAAAGTATATTTTAAACTTAGACTGGAAAAGAGGAAGGTGGAGAAAAAATCTTATCCCAGTTGATCATCCAAGAAAGGTAATTATATACTGATAGGGCCTTCTGGATAGAGAAGAAAAATAATGGCTTTCCTTTCCTTATGAGGTTGTTAGTCAAAGATATTTTGTGAATCTGGGTACACACTAGAGTCCAGTCTGTACCTCTTTTAGAACACCTCTTACTTACAAAAATGCATTAATCCTGTTCAGTGATTGGATATATGCAATTGTTGTTTTCTGACTGACCAGAGGCGATGTCTCAGAAACTGTATGTGGCTATTCCCCCACGACAAGAATCTTTTGGTGCAAATATAGTATTTTCCTTACTTAAATAAAATTGCAATACAGTAACATAAGTGGAAATTCTTCATACCTGACTTCTGAGGGCCCAGACATACATTTTATACTTCATTATATGACCTGTGAAGAAATGAATTTTCAGATTTTTTCTTCTACCACCTTTTTATATCCCATTAAAATTTTTGCAACATCTAGTGAGGTATTAATTCTTTCGATAAGCTCAAAAAAAATAAAAAAAAAGGTTATAAAAAATAAAGGTATAAAGGGCTAATTGAAAATTATTTCAATAACTCAAAAGTGACAGCTCCATGATTGGACATAGTCTACACGTACCATGCCAGAGGGCCCATCTTGAAACACAAAACATATCCTAAGGACTCAGACCATTTGGTAAACAGCAGGTAGTCACTAATTGAAGTCCATGCAACTCAACAGATTATAGAAATTCAATAGATGATATAAAGAATTAAGGCATAGGTGCCTATGAGTGTCCCTGCTCTTCCCCAAATTACACAGACAAAATCTGATATAGTATGTAGGAGCACAGGATAAGTGTGTCAAGGCATATTCTTCCATGAAGCCATAGACTGGCTTTAGGAAGGGGCCTTACTTCAGCTGGAATTATATCACTAAAACACTTGTAGAAGTTAGGCTGATACTCTTGTTCTTCCTCAAAGATGGCATGGGTCATCACACAACTCACACAAAAGAGAGGTATGCACAGTGCAACAGTAGGTCCTTTGTGTAAAAAGAGATGACCTTGAAGGCAGGTCTCAGAGAAACAAGAATAAAAACAAGAATAGAATCTCCTACTATCAATATCACTTCTTCATGCTCATGCAAAAAGATTGGTTATTGTTCCCCTGATTCTGCAGCCTTTGAGTTAGACCGATATTATATAAAATCTCCATTTTTCATCACAATTTTCTTTGCTAACCAACTTGGAAGATATAAATTATTTGCATTTTTTTTCCATTTTATGTGTTTTAATTACAGTATAATGACCGGTTTTTGCTCTTCAATAGCTTTTTATAAGGATACATAATTTGAATTAAACAATAAAGTTCAGTATTATCCCCAAAGGAAGCACAATACATTCCTATGCAATAGACTTCTGCAATGTAACTATCTTTTGTTTCCCTGACCACTAGACTGAAACTTACTGATGTATTATTTCTGATAGAAAACACCGACTACAAAAAAGTTGGGGTGTTCCCTTTTGTGCACAACAATTAAAGAGACATATCTGCCAACACTGCAAGTCTTTACCATTAGCTTAGAAATCATTGTAAGCAATAAGTACATAACTATGTTATATGTTTCATATTGCTGATTATCTTTGACATAAAATAGTCTTCTCCCCGCTCCCCCCCCTCCCTTTCTTTTTTAAATCTCTTTTTTCACATTCTTTTTTCTTTCTTTCTTTTGTCAGGGAGAACAACATGGCTGATTTCCAGTCCCTGCCTCTCATGTTATCTCAGAGATCATTCAGACTATTCAATTCAGACAGCAGTAAGTTCTAAGATATATTCCAGCTTACTGAAAATAGTAGTTTATTGGCCCACCTGGAACTGACAAAACACTGAGAACTACAAACTCTCAGCTGGTAGTTCTCATCCAGCATTTCATATCTCAGTGAGGAAAGCTTGAAGATTTGGAACAACTGAATATTAGCAGACAAAAGTCTTGGTGAGGCTTTCCTTAATGAAACAAGCAACAACTTGCAATAGGGGCTCTGATAAATGTATATTAAGCCTAGTGTTTGTTATTATAATTTAACTCATCAATAAGTGTAGAAGTAAAGATAGTTATAGGTAAATACATGCATTATGTGCAAATATATGTTCACACATCAACATCTGGATCAAGATATCTTCAGGGGAATCTGCACTTTCTGCTGTGCTGTGGTCTGGCTTCCCTAGAGCAGAAATTAAAAGACTTTTGTCTTAAATACTAAAAAAAATACCAGAATATTCTGTGTTTTATTATAAAAAAAGATTCTGTTTCCACAATTTCAGCTTTCCCTGTCTCAGAATGTATATCTGCATTGTGAAAATTTGCAAAGTTTAAATTGAACAGGGTTGAAAGTGGTTAGGGACAATATATTGCAAGATTTGATCCACAGGGAAAATAGAGGTGCTCTATCAAGTTCGTCACACTATGAGAAAAAATAGTTTAATTTCCATCTATGCTAATCAGCTGTAGAATCAACCTGGGTTGCCGACAATGGGGCTTAAAAGTCACAGCTGCTTTCTGAGTCCTAAGTAATATTGGACAAGATAAACAAGATAACTTGAATATAACAAACAAGAAATTAGTTCTAACCGTATCAATAAGACACCACTGAAAAGTTTAGTAAAATAGAAATGTGTTGCATTGAATGATCTATTTATATTCTTCTTGTTTATATTAGATTTTTTTTGAGGAAGATGGGAAGATGGGATGTCTTTTTACTTCTAAATTCTGATCATATGGGAATGTCTTAGTTCAGAGTGTGATTTGAAAATGTATCTAAATTTTAGCTGCCACTCATTACCAAGTCCACTAATCTTGAGAGCAAAAGGCATGAGAGGAAAAAGAGCAATCTAAAATATATCTTTTATTTGAAGCCAATTTCCTGCATATTTTACTTTGTTCTGCAGTGTGAAATGCATTGTTATTTAGCACCAAGAAAGCAGAAGTACAAGGAAACCTGAAAAAGAATAATAAATTTTTATAACTATTTCCTTTTGTATTCTTCTTTGTGCCATATGAGAGGAAATGTTTTCAGCAGCTGTCAACACTGTGTAAACACAACAATCACTAGTTTAGAAGGTTTTAAGTGACAGGAAAACTCATGAAAACAAATACGATGATAAAGAATAAACCAGCTTTTTATCTTTATCATTTTTTCCTTCACAAATAGGAAACAAGAGTTACCAGAGGAGAGAGTAGGACTATCATAAATACAAAAATACTTTTTTGCCTTTTATTGAAAAACAGAGAAACAGTCTCTCTCTTTCTCCTTATTCCTTTGTTGCTTACCCAAATTTTATTAAATTTATCACTTAGAGAGACCAATCCACCAGTTTAAACACAACAGACATGTTCATCTATGCCACACTGTTAAAAGTGTTGGAGGGAAATGATCCCTGTGTTGAATTTTGTCAGTCACTTGTGCCCTTAGACTACCCTGGAATGGCTTCTGCAAAAAGATTTCACAGTAGCATTTTTCTTTCAGGCTCAGACTGCCTCCCTTGTTTTACTTAGTATGCTTTAGGTCTTCTTTGGCTAATATAAATAATAAAAATATTTCATACCTCTGTGGAATTGTTTTGGTTCTCTTTTTTTTTTATTGTATTTAACTTCCTGAATCTGTTCTTAATCCCTTACTAAATGTTGTTGGCAAGTATTAGCTAGTAAGATTAACTGTAATGTGCAAGCTTTTTTCAGTATCTGCAAATAACTATGAGTAATCCTCATTTAGGCATGGAGTTAATTCACATGTGCTTTTGGAATTGAAGAATAGCATTAGTATGACAGTGAGACTATTTGAGAATTTATTTAAATAAAAAATAATTGAAAATTAATATCATTATGCCACCTTCTTTTTTTATGCATATTTTAAATTTTCACTTGAAGAAATGCAGTCAATAGTAATTCTCAGAAGAAACTAAATTAAATCAGTCAGAAAATGCATTATGCCCTATGCATTCAAGCTTGTATCATTTGTATGTGTACACTGTACACATGAGGAAGGAAATTATTTCTCTTTTTTTGGCTCAAGTAATAACCATAGACAAAATTTTAGTTTCAGCAACACAAAAGTGCAACTTTTTAAATTAGCTCAGTGATACCAGCAGAAGTATTTTTTATTCATTTTCTACTAACTGAAATAAAAGTGTTTGAAGATTAAGCATTAATAAAAATGCACAATAAAAGTAGTAACTAAGAGTAAAAATGGTTTATAGTTAAATTTGCCTATTCTTTCTATAGGTGTTTGATAATCTGGACTCATATCACTGCAGCTCTTTATTGTTTCTTCATACACTATCAATTACTGATAGCCTATGGATCTAAAACATATCAGATTCATAAAAAATAAATTCAAAAATTACCTATTTATTTATTTTTTAGCTGTGTTTATTGTGGCCCAAGTGAAGCCAAGCCCCAATATATTTTCAATGTCTGCATTATTTTTAATCTAATTTTTTCAAGAATAAATTGAAAGGTTTTTAAGTACCTGGGCTAATGATCTCTACTTTGCTCTAAATTTTAAATGAGTCATATCTAATCAAGATTCAAAATCTTGTTTCTTTCTATTACAGAAAGAATTTGTAATGACATGCTTGTTCAACTTCTCTTCCCAAGGATATAAGTTAGGCACCTTTTACAAGGCTCAGAACTTATGTATTACTGTATGGGAATTTGAGACTGTGAAACGAAAGCCAGACATCACAGCAGCGTGACTGTCTGAGGCATGATCTTTGCCGAATTACACTTTGCATTACCATTTACTGTTGTTCAAAGTGGACACAGATCGCCACCAATCCAGATTTTTCCACCAATGTTTCTGTGAACTAAGCGCACAAGACAGAAGTGACTATATCAGGGAATGTTGCTAAGTGATGAGCTAGAACATTTGCTTAAGCGTTGAACAAAGATATGAAAGTCTAACTGCACATGCAGTTATGTTGTTCAGGCTTTACTGTCCACAGTTTGCTGCCTTATCTTTATAGTGAAGGGTTCAAGTCAAACCTTGGAATTTTGAAGACATATTGATCCACAAGATTCAGCCCATCAATCAAAGGAAATCTGACATAATTAAAACTGAAAGCTTAAAAAAGGATCTCTTGCAGGTAGGTTTATGCTGTACAAGCTACATTGTGTGCATACGTACTTCGAAATCACTGTGTTCTAGTTAAATGAATTATGAGGCATGCTAGAACAGATTAGGAAATATATGAATATGCTTTTTATCTAGTGTTTAACATTTTGAGACTGTGATATATTTAGTAAGAAATTAATAAAAAATTATTCCTCCACTCAATTTTTTTTTTTGCCTGTGATAAGTCCTAAGCTTTCAGTTACAAATGAAGAAAGGAAAATGTTCTAACAGATCCATATCCTAAAACAGTTAACCTTGGTGCACAGATGAATCAAATCCATGTGATGGTTTTGAAAATTTAATATTCTCTCTTTAATATAAATCTGAACTATGAAAATACGAGATCAAACATTTAAATAACCACACTGTGGGAGAAAAACAGCAAACCCTCTGAATGACTGTTCTCAGTATTTGTGGATCCAATTGTAGATTTATATCAGATCCTTGTGCAATGCAGTGTACGAAACCATTTTCAAAGCCTGAATAGAAATACAGATCAAGATACCTATCAGAGGAAAATATAATCTGTATGGATGGGGTGTTCACAAGTATTAAAAATTATTTTCAGTAAAATAACTTGAATAATTAAAAATATTGAATAGAATAACTCCTCATACAATTTAGCAATGCTTGTAATGCTGGTTTTGCAGGAGTTTTTACAGAAACTTATTTCATTTTCAGCTACTTGGTGGTCTAGTGAGTAGATTTAAAACAAC
>JAOXXN010000065.1:34916356-34932035 GCA_026770055.1 Myrmophylax atrothorax | reverse complement strand
TCTTTGTTCTTTAATTAATTGCATTAACTTAGATATTGTCCTCAGTAGATGACCACAGAATTTATTTCATCAGTGATCAGTACTTTTTGCCCAGGAAAGAAAGTGTTGGATTTAGTGAATTTGTCAGACTAGCCTTTAGAAATGGAGCATAGAGGGATTCATGAAGAGGGCTTGTGCCTGATTGCTGTCTCTCTTTGGACAGAGCTCTAGCATATAGTTAAGCAACAACTATAAAGATTTAACTGCCACACATCTCTGAGACTCATTGTTAACATCCTGCAGCAGGTGCAGTCAGCTTTGCAGTCTTTCTTAGAGAAGTTAGTTTGTTTCTTAACATTTATCAGTAAGTCAGTGGGAGTTAATGACTTGGTGAGGAGTATGGTAGTTGTCAGTTGTCCAGTGTTGGAATACTGCAGGTAATTGGGCTGGACTGGTGAGAGCTGTGGCAGTGTGCTTCTCACGTTGCACTGCAGCTGCTGTTGATCTTAATTATTCTGACCCTCAGAGCCTGCAGTGTCACGGTATAAAACGCAACACATATTAGAAATTGAAGGACTGCTTTTCTGACTCTTACTTGTGGCCATGTTTCTAGGTAGGCCTTTTGGTTTTCTAATTGGATCTCTTTGACACTAGCATAAAATTCTTAATGTACTTCAATCTAAAACTGTAATACATTATGCTTGCTTATCAAATCTATCTGTCTAGTAATGAAGCTGATAAACATGTTTTTGAAATGTCACCATTATAATGGACTTAGCAAAAATATTTTTGTTTGTTCTGACAACAAACACATTTGTCTATAAATGAAAAGATTTATATTGTGTGTGTTATGAAGTTCTGGTGCCCTTGTAGTATGTTCTGTTGTGGGGAATGCTTGGTGCCTGTTCTGTCTAGCTCAGTCTTGTGGTTCTTTCAAGGATTCCTAGTAGCATGGCAACCTGTAAAATTGGAATTTGGTATTTAGCACACGGAATAAATTAGTGTGCTGTGCATGTGCAAGGCTATTATTTTACTGTAGATATCCTTCCATCTTTATTCTGACTGCATGACATGACTTTAGGAAACTATCAGGTTCCTTTACCTTCATTGTGGTATTCAGGGCCATTTTCCATCTCTCAAAGGAAATATCAACCTGTACTTTAACCTAGAGATCTTGTAAGTGTTACATTATAGACTTGTATAGTTCTATTCTATCCTATTTTTGTTTTGATTTTAGGGGTACCTGCATCCCAATTTGTGATTATACATGGCATTATAAAGATCAACTGCATTGATTATATTTTATTATATAAATAGAGAAAGGATTATCAGGATACTCTGATTTAAATTTTCCCTATATTTGGTAGATACAGTAATTATTTTAATACATACTAAAATAATGACTGTATAAATTCCCATCTTCCCATATTAACTTGTTTTCACTTTAACATTTTTGATAACTAATTGTAGTTGAATCTGATTGGGGTTTACTTAATATTAGGTGTACGGTTTTGGATGATAGCCAAGCATTGAAACTCCTTTGCAAGAACTTAAGTGATCTGATTGAAATATCAGTTTAAGGCAGTCTTTGGAAACATGTTTGTGGAAGTCGGCTCCCAGCTGTACAGTGCTAACATGCATTTGTAACCTTTGAGTATGAATTTATCACTCTTTGCTTGAGTTATTGTTTTTCTTGACTTGTGAATTGTAGTAAATTTTGTGTAAGGTTTAAGTGTTCTGCATAATTGGTGCACTAGATTAAGTCTCCTTTGTGGAAGGCTGGAAAACATATGTTTATGTAGCTGATGTAAATAACTAGCTATGTGATCAGATAGCAGTGGAAAGAACAGTATATTAGGGACCAGATTTAAGGTTAAACTTTGGTGATATGGTTGACCTGGGATCAGATGTCTTGTGAGGAAGAGATACCCTTCTCAACTTATGTACATGAAAGTAGTTATGTATCATTAGCATTTTTTGGATACAAAGAAGCATGAATCTCAGACAAAATTTCATATTTACCTGGTCTTGTAGGTTTGATTGTGAAAAGACTAAACATCTGTTTTTCATCATTGATCTCTCACTGCATCCTGCAGGGCCTGTCATCTCAGCATTGACAGGATCAGATGAAAAATACAATCGATGTGTTGACATTTTTTTGAGAATCACTCAGGTAAGATTACTTGTTATACAGAACTACAGTGAAATTCATGGCTGCTGCTAATGTTTCACCAGTTGGAGCCTTTGCATTCTCAATCATTAATTAAATTAGATACTGAGGTTCTCTGCATGTTCCCTTGTTTCTATTTTAAAAGCACTTTTTGTGCCTTGCTCAGTGCCATTTAACTCTCTTGTAATTTCCCACCTAAAGAGCTTCACACATTTGTACTATTTTCCACCACTTCATAGAGTGGCACCTGTTTGCTTGAATAGAGAACCATAGAGCACACCTCCAGAACTCTTGGAAGATTTGTATGTACTTTTTATTTTCAAGTAGTGACTTTAGTCCCATTTAGATTCTTCATTGGCAATATGGGGAAGAAGACTCTCTGTAGAGAACCAGATAATCAGGTGCAGCGGCAATTTCTCATCTAGTGCATTCTAAACTCTGGATTTCAAATTGTACATGAAAAATGACAAATATTTAACTGAGTATACAATGGTGCAGTCTTTATATCATAAGTTATTGAAAATATTTATATTAGGTCATGCACTGGAAAAGTAGGAAATAGCACGTGCCCATTCAGTTTGCTTTGTTGAGCATCCAGTGTTCTTATGAAATTAAAACTATATCAGAGCAGATTCCCAAAGAGTTGGACTGTGGAATGTCATGGCTATGAGGGAAGGGGGAGGAGAGACTAATTGGGCCATATGCTGAAGTTGGAGCTTTATCTAACAGACGTTTGCATCTTGTCCCCATCTGTAATCTGGTGTTAGGAAATGCCAGAGTGCAGGTACGGTAGTGTATAGTACTTGTAGCAGCAGCAGCAATTCAGGTGCTGCTGCAGATACTGTTTTGGCAGCAGTATTGTGCTGGAGTTATAGAGTATTTATGTTTTATTATAATCTGGCAGTCTACCAGCAACTTGCCTGAGGAACACTAAAAAAAAAAGAAAAAAAACAAACCAAAAACAAAACAAAAAAGAATAGGTGGCTTTTTAGTAGTTTCTTGACCTGGATTTGAAGAAAACTTCTGTGGAACAAGAGAGGCTCTTCCGGCATTCTGTCTGTGCTGATTTTTCAAAGGTCTGCAATGAAATGCTGCTGCTGGATGTCTTAAAGCTTTATAAAAATGATTTGTTGCAAGTGTTAGATGTAGAACATGTATGAGGTTTTTTTTCTGCCTTGCATGTGTTTGCACACTTCATTTTTATATGTCTTCTACTTACTGTATTAGATGAACACTTGGCGACTCTCTTAGTCTAAAGAAAAATTTGTGTTTCTTAGGAACTCCATATATCACTTCCTGATTCCTGAGTCTTTTACTGTGCAGTGCAGCACACCAAAGTCTGTCAGTTTTTGTTGAGATTACTTTTTGTTAAGCAGCATGTAATTTCCAGCATAGCGAAATTCTCAAAAGAGAAAAAAAAAAATTAACTCCACAAAGATTCTTTTTAAGGGATATGAGTTTTTGTGGTTTCATTTATGTCAATGATGCCAAGTGCTCATCTAGTATTTGCACTACTTTTAACAATAATAAAATACATACTTTATAATTTTATAAACTGTCTAGTTCTGTATGGATCTACATCTATGACTAGCTGTTCTAGTAAGTGCCAGCATAATACATTAGAGGAATATTTTTTTTTGATTCATCGATCCCAAATAGCTAGAAAAACAATTCTTTCCTTGAATAGGTAGAATTTAGAAGGAAAAAGAATGGTTCCTTAGATTTTAAGTCAGAGCACTAGAAGATTTTTGAGTATATGGAGAATCTGTGTGTAATTGCTGGTCTCAGAAATTGAGTCTTGCATGCTATTGATGAGAAAATCAATTAAATGGGCAGCTATATTTGTCCTCCTTTAGGTTTCCTGTACCTTTGAAAAACAAAAGCCCCTCAGTTTATGCAAATGTTTTATAACTATCTAGTCTAGGAGACATAGAGTGGATAGTGGTAGAAAGGTGTCAGTGTTTGAGTTAAACAATATATTTATAACTAGTTAATTTTTTATTTCAGGTCTTTTTAATGGTACTTTGATTAATAACAGGATTCTTCTGCTTCTCTGTTATCTTTTCAAATGGCTCATGTTTTTGATAGTACTTACTGTTTGGAAGAATGTGAGTTTTGATGTTCAGAAGTAGTTCAGTTCTGTCCTTCACACTTTATTAGCTTTGTGCTTTCTGATTTCGTTGGTGCAGATGTGAGAAGGACACAAACTTTAGTCATCCATAGCTGAAAAGTGCCTTGTTATTTCCCTACTCCAACACATGTGCATATGCTTAGAATAAGGAAAAATAAACTTCTCATTGTTTATTCACTTTTTTGTCCTTTTTCAATGGACTAATATAGCGTGTGAAGGACTACCATGCTTTCAGTGTTGACTAGTGCAGGAACCTGTGAAGTTTCTTCTTGTGCAAAATCCTTTGTGTGTTTTGTTTGTAAAGAAGTCTCTGCTTGTAGGTTTTGGCAGTCTTGTACTGGTTGTCTGATGATTTTTGTTATTTATTTTCCTTTAAGAGTTTGGCTTTGTAATAGGTTGCCTAATTGCGTTTTGGGTGCCTCATTTCTCTCAATACAAAATTTCAGAAGTGATGAAAATTTAGTAAGGGTTGCATTATTTCTGCTGCAATTAAGATTTGATGAACTTTTCCGAAAAATATGCATGTAGTTAAATGGTCTCCTAAGATAATGCACGGATATTTTTTCCTGTAAAATGTTAATGCATAGGAGTTCAGAATAGGTCATCTTAATGCTTTTGATACTAACAAACATGGAAGTGACTTAATTTGATTTTTTTGCCCGTTAAAGATTCTAAAAAAGCATACAGAAGTTTTGATGTAAATTAGTATGTATTTGTGGGACTGATTTTGCGTTATGAGGTTTTCGTGTTGTAAGGTATGCTTATTTGAGAGGTGCAGATAAGCTGATGGTGGTCATGTGATATTTAAGTGAAATGTGCTTAAAACTAGTAGTATTTTGGGAACTAATATAAACTGAATATTTGTAGAATGAACTACTTCAGTAGGTCTAGAAAGAGGTATGATGTTGCAATGCTGATTTAGAGGAAATAGTGCTATTAGTAATTATCTACTGAATTATAATGCAGTTTATTGGCAAACCAAAGGAGAATGATGGCATACTTTATGTGAAGTGATCCCAGTTTGAAAAGACACAGGTGTTGTACGTATCTATAGATATCCTGGAATCCTTGTAGGTAAGTCTCTATGTTGAGGGAAAGACCAGTATCCCTTAGGAAATTTGAGAAGATTTTTTATTTTCTACACTGAATAATTTTTAAAGTTTCACTCTACTTTCAACAGGTTCTGTTGTGTTAATCTCTTTAGAGTGCAGTAGTTTTCAGATAGCATTTAAATACTAGATTCTAAGGGGTTTATCACTTCCCCCATTTCTTTCTCCTTTACTCAAATCCAAAAGTTGGTTTTCATATTGGTTTCCTGGGTAGTTGTTTCTCGTAGACAGAAATAACTTGTGTCATCTGCTTCAAAGTCTGGGATCACCCCTACAATGTTCTTCTTCCTGTGGGGAAAAACAAGAATCTTGCTGGACAGTCCATCTTACAAGTGCTGAAGATGGTTATAAAGATATATTTAATAAAAAAACTATATGTGTGCCACTTATTTGGAATAAAGCTGGTGATTCAGTCTGAACAAGTATTTAATATCAATTTGTTTTCAAGCTATTTTTAGAATGCTAAGTTTTCCCTGCTACAAATCTTTAAACTCTGAATCTCAGTAGTAGTTTAGCATGTCTAACTGCTGGAAAATGAGTAGTTTATTTCATAAGCAGTTTAACATGAAACTTTTTTACTTCTGCTTTTATACTTCATGTTCAGAATAGGAATTCTGCCAGCAAAATACAACCATCACAGATGACTTCAGATAAGTAAAACTTCCAGCTTTAGACAGGGTGAAGATGTTTGGATGCAATCAAAGCCTGATGAATTGTTTCCCATTCTTTATTTTGCCTGAGGTCAAATATTACCCTAGAGGTGAACATTTCTGCAGTTCTCCAGACTCTTAATATATGTAGTGAGATACAGTTCTTCCATCTTTTCCATCTTTCCACTACTGATGTTCTATTACCTTCAGCAAAAGGAAATACAAATTCTCTCTTGCCTCCTTAGCATAGACTGAAAATGATAATTTCTTTCCAATTTGCCACTGCCTCCCATGAGAGTTAGTGGAGACACTTGCACAAAGGCAGTAAAATCACCAGCAGTTTCTGTATATAACCATTAAATCCAGGTAAGTAATGAATTTATGCAAGGTGGAATGCATCTCTAGTCTACATAGTCCTGTACTGGAGTGTGTATACATAGGCATAGATTAATAGTAGTGTATAGTAAAAAAAAAAGTCTATTATTCTAATTTAGGTCTTTTGGTAAAAGGCTTCTGTCTTTCTAGGGGCATTCCTTTTTCTAGCAAAGGATGTGGGTTTTTTGGTGTTTGTTTGTTTTTCCCCCTGGTGCTTGTCTATGGTAGTTAACATTTATTACTGCCTTTTTCTCTGAGGAGGGATGTGTTCTCACCATTTTCTAGCCTTGCAAATAATTGTAATTGAACTTTTCTCAGCTGGATAGAACTGTTTAAATCTGTATTTGGAGAAATCTTTCTGTATCCAATTTTATTGTTGTCAACTGAATGGTGGATGCAGGAATAATGCATGTGCTTTGGTGAGGATCATGTAGGGTGCATTTTCAATTATAAATAGATTTTTATCAAAAATAGGCGTATTACACAGATTATCAGCATGAACTTGCCAAATATACATTTTCTCCTCTTTTGGGTAAGAGTTTTATAGTCTTTTCTTTTAGTTCAAAGTCTCTTTGTAAGAAAAACTACATTGGTTTACAAGTTCCTTTAAAATTTTGATGCAGAAATGCATCCCTTTATTAACGCTAGAAGCAGGTCAAGTGATAAAAAATTAGTGTGTATAATCAATATTTTTTTTGTAATTGTCCTATCCTTTGACTGCTTAAAAATGTGGCCAGATTTTCTGATCTTTATGTATAAATAGATTCTGATCTTTGTGGTCTGCATCTTTATTTATAGACTGGCTTTTTAATATATTTGTAAATCTGTTCAGTAGTTCCATATAGGAAAATGCTGGCTTTATGTTAATGTACGCCAGTCTTGCTAAAAGGTTCATTTTAAAAGAGAAACATCAGATATAATCCAGATTGTTACAAATCTTCTACAAACTAAACATTTACTAGAATCTCCTTCCATATGCAAATAATGCACTTGTTACAAGCAATAGTTTTGTTTTGGTTTGATGCACTTGCTTGATTTTAGTTTTGAAAGAAATCAGATTTTATAAAAAAGTATGAAACTGACTGAATTATCAAAAATTATCTAAACAATTCCTGGGAAGGGTTCTGTAAGGTTCTAATCTGAAATGATAGAAGGTATGGGTAAAATTTCTGAAAATTAATTCTCAGAATATATTTGCCTTTTGGCGTCAAATAGTAATCATGAAGTCAAATTGTCCTTTCTTTTATTATTACAGGATATGTTTTGACTTGTCTTTTAGAAGGGTTGTTTGGACTTTTTATTGGGGAAAGACTGAAGACATGTATGGAAGAAGTCAAATCTATTCTGCTTTTCGTTAAGAAAAAGTGTTTCAATACTTAGAGTTTTCATATATTCCTGATAGTATACTCATTTGCACAAGCCTGTATTCATTTAAAAATATTGCTCTAATTTCTTTATTGAAAATACAAGTACTAAATATATTTGGTTTAGTGTTCAGATTCTAATGCCTTTCAAATTATTTCATCAAGAAATAAGACATTATTTTTGCATGTATTTAATTTTGAGCTTAATACAAACCTGTTGTAAAGGTAATTGCAGAATCACGTACTTGATACTCATTTAATACAGGGAAAAACTGAGGAGACACTTCTTGATAAAACTCTTGTATGTATAAGTACTCTCATATTTATAAGGTATTCTATGGGGTTTTTTTATAGTAAGACAGTATGTTTGAAAGTGTTTTTGTATTACCTGTTTTCTGTTGAAATAATCAGAAATCCCACCTAAAATTTGTAAGAACTAAGGGAGACAATGAAGAATGCATTCATGACTGAGTAGCATATTTCTACTTTTATTTTATAATCTTGCACAAGAAACAAAAGTATTTGAAATAGCTGCTGCATAGTTATTTACCTACTAAGGTGTTAGCTGTTGGAATATTTTGATTTTATTGTCTAAAAATACATGGTCCTGTTTGACTTGGAAAAGGAGAGATTAAGATTATGTAACATTTCATGGTAATTATGTGTGAGCTCTTTGCTTATTTGCGCAAAGAAACATTAAAAAAAAAATCCATCTGAACAGCTGAAGTGTCATGAAGCACCAGCTGGGGAATCTGAAATCAAATATTTTGGGGCATGATTTGTACTAAACTGCAATTAGAATGTATGATTCTGCAATAGAGATTGTTCTGAGTGAGGTCAAATTGCATATAAACAAGGAACACAAGTGATGCTTGTCTTGACTGCAACTGATGTCTGTACACGTGCTATTTCACAGTATTTTTTAATTGCATGCAAAAATGGGAAGATGACTAACTTGATTGTTTTGTTTGTCCATTGTCAGTTGAGACTTACTATACCAATAGGTGAATTAAAGGCTTGAAAGGAAGAATAAAAATTAAAAATACCATTTTTCAGAAACATATTCTTAGTAAAATTAATTTTACACCTAAATATTTTAATAATAGGACAATTAAAAGCATTTCTAAAATGGACAGTTAAGAGCATTTCTAAAACAGGGACTTATTCCCATGTATTTCTTCTCTCTTTTTATTTGTTTTTTTTACATGTGATGTACTGCATGTTAAAAATACAGTATTGATCTACTGGTATTATAAAATGATAACATTTTCTGTTTTCAGATAAAATTGCATTTTGACACTTTGTTTAAAAACTAGAACAGTTCTGCATATGAAAACACAAACTGTGATAATTAGATAGTATGCCATATGTGGTAGTTTAAGTTGGCATATATCTCAAATGGCATGTTTAATGTACTGTATTACTGGAATTAGTAATTTTACAGCTGAGAGCTGTTAATTCTGTTATACTCTCTCTCATGAACATGTAGGTAATGGTGGCAGGCCTTTTTCTTTGCAAAAGTGTGCTTCTGATAAATTAAAACAGTTATAAGCTGCTGTATTTTTAATGGAGTCTTTGACTAGTGTGTGTTCTTCATAATATTTTAGGTGTTTCTACCTACTTCAGAATTCTAAGACTCTTTTTAATAATGGTATGGAGGGATGGTTAGAACACTTCAAGGGATGGTGACTTCACTTCCTTGGGCAGCCTGTTACAATGCTTTAAAACCCTTTCCATGAAGAAATGTTTCCTAAAATGTAATCTAAATCTCCCTCAGCACAACTTGAGGCCATTTCCTCTTGTCCTGTCAGTTATTACCTGGGAGAAGAGACCAGTGCCCACCTCACTACAACCTTCTTTCAGGTAATTGTAGATCAATGAGGTTTTCCCTGAGCCTCCTCTTCTCCAGGCTAAAAAACTCCAGTACCCTCAGCCATTCTCCATGAGACCTGTACTCCAGACCGTTCACCAACTTGGCTGCCCATCCCTGGACATGCTCCAGCACCTCAATGTCTTATCTGTAGTGAGGGGCACAAAACAGGATTTGAGGTGTGGCCTCACCAGTGTTGAGCACAGGGGGTGATCACTGCTTTAGTCGAGCTGGCCACACTGTTGCAAGTCTGCGTGCCATTGGCCTTCTTGGCCACCTGTGCACACTGCACAGTAACCCTAGGTCCTTTTGTACTGGGTAGCATTTTTTGTGGCCTTTTTTTTTCCTTCCTATTTTCCTTATTAAAATATTTTTATCTTGACCCATGATTTCTTTTGGTTTGCTGTTAGTATTTTCTTCTACCATTCTGCTGGGGAGGAGGAGTGAGTGAATAGCTTTGTGGATTTATCTGCTAGCCAGGGGCAGCCCACCATAAGGATTATTAATTCTTTTGTGTTGTGTAAATATTTTGCCTTTCTAAAAATGTAGGGAGAGTGAGGGACACACCCAAAACTTCACTCAGTTTTGTCCTTATAAACTGGCAGTCACTACTAAGGGTTTCAAAAATTAATTGAATTTACAGCTTTGGGTGCTGGTTAGGTCCTCATCTGTTTTCTCAGAGCACATTGTTAGTGTGCTTTTAGGTTGAGTATGCAAAAGGAACGTAGTATAGAAGGCAAAAATGAGAAGTCTTTTGGGAAGCAAATGCAAGTGAAATGTTAGAAAGTAGGTGTGGAAAGGACCTCATGGATTAGGGATTCCATTTCTCTGCTGTCCTTCTAGACAAACCCGTAAAATCTCATAATCATTACGCTTAATGCTTTACACTGGCCCCAAAATTGAGGTGATGCTGCCAGTTCCAAGCCCTTCCACAAGAGAAATCCAGTGGAAAGGCTCTGAAACCTTTACTCTCTGAAGATGTGTCCTAAACGAAACAGGATGAAGGTGACAAAGGAAAATGTGCCCTAGGAGCTAAGTGCCTGTTTGTATGAGACTATTGAAACAAGCTAGCACTAAGGCAAGAGGTTTATAGCATATGGGACATTTTTTTCTTTTGTAAAATAAATAAAATTTAGTTAATGAAAAAAACTGCTGCCCTGTTTTGACAAAACTATTAATGGAACACGATACTCCTGCATGACTCGAGTCATTAAATCCAATTCCAGCTTATTACAGGTGGCTATCATTCATAATGCCAGTCTATGGAAGGCAAATATAAACTTTTTAAGACAAATATAAACTTCTGAAACTGTACAGTTCCATTAGTACTGGTATTTGCTGCTCACTCAGTCACCTTTATGTATGATTCCTTTCACAAAAAAACCCAAATCGAGAGTAAAGCTTACTTTTTTAGCTTTGAGTAGTTCTGATTTAAGAGTCAAGTGATTCCAAACATGGTGTCACATGAATATCTGATCAAGTTCATAAATTAATGTTTGAGCTGAAATCGGTTTGGTTGGTAATGAAAACTGTGTTGAAATTAAACAGTATTGTAGACAGTTCATCATTACCTTTAAACCAATCATACTTTCTGCTAATTTGCATGCAGTTGTTGTTGTGGTTATATTTTCATTCATGTTACTCATATTCTGTAGGCTCCTTAGGCATTTTTAGACTGGTTTTCTTTTGGTTTGTTTTTTTTGTGTCATCAATTTTTTTGGTGTCTGGTGTTTTGTTTTTTTTAATTGTAATAAAAGGTTGCATGTGGAAAAGGTAACCAATTGCCTTCACCCTTTACAGCCTAAACTGAAACAATGAAATTTAGAAGTAGAGTCGTGGAAAACTGTTAATTTCCTTTTGTTAATCTCCTTTGCACATGGAAAGGCTGTGTAATTAGATGCTACCATAGTTGCATGTGAACAGATCGGGGAGGAGGGTTTACTAGTCCGGTTTTAGAGTTTTTCGCCTTCGGCTCTTTTACTGTCGTTGATTGTGGCTACTCTGTAGCCTCTGGGTGATTGCTACTTGGAGACTTGCTATTGCGCTACTTGGCAAGGTGGAGTGTGTGGGGGTGTGTCTTTAGATTTGTTACAGTGGTTTTGCAAAGGCAGGCAAGAAGTCAAAGCAGTCCTGTTTGAAAATACTTTCATGGGATGAAATAGCTCTTTCTCTACCTCAGTCTCAGCACAGTTTAAAATCGAACTTTGAGCATCATCCACAGTAATCTTTATAAAAAGGGACAAACCTGTTTGTTTTGAATGAGTGTTGAATTCCTGTGCAAATGTAATAATTGGGTCATTTCAGAGATAAGTGCACTCATATGTAGTGGGGTGATTGATGTGTTATATGCAGCAAACCTTTTTGTTCTAAAGTTGTGTTATGACTTTCTTGTTATTTCAATATCCTTTGCCTGTTCTCTCATGTTCACAATGGTTATATTTTTGGTGTGACCCACTCTGAAATTCACAGTTTGACTGAATTACAGATTCATGATGATTCCTAGAAAAGGGACAAGAAAATGGACCTGGAAGGAGAAAGCACTTTATTCAAGTCATGCTCAGCTGCTTGATCTCTAAACTCCTTGGCTAAAGATTTGTGAAAACTTCTAAACTGGAGTCTCAAGAAATCTATGCAACATCAGGATATTTTGTGAAAGGATATATGGAATTTAGGGACATTCTTTGATTGCTCTGGGCCTGTGATGACTATTTTTTTGTTAAAGCTGAGAACAGGTTTAGTTTTTAGACTGGTTCTATATTTTAGTTGTAAGAATTATGTAATTTTTCTAAATGAAAGACCTTTCGTGCTTTCAAGTAGCTTTTGTTAATACATTTTGTAAGGTGAGTAATTTTTAAAAAAAATTAAACTTTGATTTAGTCAACTTAAACTTTGAGTGACTGTAGGTCTAGTTTTTGGCTATCTTTAAATTCCTATGTGTAGTTGAATAAGAGAAGCATAAGTCACACTGAATACAGACAAGAATTGCTGTCTTGATAGAGGAATTGTGTTCACTCTAATTGTAACTGAGGGGTTACTAAATATAGATACTTCTGTGTATAACAAAATTTGGCAGTTCTAAGTTCTTACTGATTTGTGTCATGAGGGATGTTAAGATCACTTCTACAGTTCAAGGTTCCCTTACAATATGTGCAATGTGAGATTGAGTATGTTTTAGATTTTTTTACCGACAACCTGATCCCTTACTGCTTCCTGAAGAAGATTGTCTTGACTGATTACATAGGAACCCCATAGGTTTCCCATATTCTGTCTTATGTAAAGATATAGGACAAAAAAATCTGTCCCAAGGAATTAAGGTCTCCAGTTATTGTTTAGGAGATGAGAACCGTTTTGGAATTAACTTTATGTAGCAATGTGATCTCTATTATATATGTAAACACCACATATATGTGGTTGTATGCTATTGTATGAAAATTTATAATCATGAAATAGTATCATAGTATATTGTTCTAAATTAAATTTTACAGAATTAGTTTGATGAATTTTGTCATGAAAATTTGTGTCAGATGGAATAACAAGTTAGAGGACTGGCTTTGTCTGTTTTGAGGAACCTACAAAATTAATAAAAACGTTACAATCACTATCTATATATGTGCAGCATGTGGTTTTAATAGTTATTAATTTTTAGTTTTTAATAAACAGTCAGAATAATTACATATCAAGATGGTGCAGTTGTTCTGTGACTGTCATTTAATCTTGCCTGAATTTAAAAGATTTTTAAGCAATAGTCATGATAGATGGTACTTTAAAAATAAGTATTTCTAAAGCTCTTAATTCAATTTAAAAGAAACTATTTTTTTTAATTTATGTAGGGAAGGACTACCTTTAGATATGGTAACTGAATTGTAAGTTTTTCTAGAAATGTTATCAAAATAATACTCTCTATTTATCCTTTCTTTTACTCATTTTTTTTCTTCATCATTCCATAGTATCATGCTAAACTCAACATTTTACTTCCCGAAACAAAGCTGCTAGTCCAAGTTGAGAGCTTTACCCCACTGCACATAGGGGGCATCTTATGCTCTTGTTTTCTTGCTTATAATTCTGTGTATATTTGTTCAGTGGCCTTTGAACTTTATTGTTTTATGCAAGGGCTATAGTAAGTTGATTTTTTTAAAAAGTAAGTTTGTCTTCAGTTGTGTCCTAAGATGAGCTGCTGTATTTTTGGTAATTGTTTTTAATGCCTCCCTCATCCCTTCTTCCTTCTCTCCTGCTATTTTTGAAGGACTTTTCACCTGTCTTTGGGAATATTAGGTTCATTTAGAAATGCAAAATGGGTCTGAATTTAAAATTCTGAAACATCTGTTTGAGAAAAAATTTCTTAAATAAAGTTTACATTTTATGTAGTTGGTCACGAAGAACTCTTTACTTATGAATAGGGTTATAAAAATAGAGGAAGAACTTGTTTCACTTAGCTCAGAATATGAAGAACTACGGTTAACTTAGGCCCTTAATATTCAAGTAAGCAAGGTATTATACATTGCAAATCTGTTTCTTGGGGTATTTTATATATATATATAAAAATATATATACACATATACATATTTATGGATGTCTAAAAAGAAAAGTTTGCAGATTCAGTGGATTAATTTTATTCTAAAACTGTGCTTTAACTTTGATTATTACTTCTGTTGGCTGAGAAACAAATGTGAAACAGTGCTATTTTTTTACTGTGTACAAAAGAAAATGGCCTTTGAAAAGTTAAGGCAAAACTGTTGTACAAAAAAGTATAGCAAATTATAGCAAATTTCCATGTTGTTAGTAAAAAAAAAAAATCATGAAATTATGAAAGGACTTTATTCCTAGTTAGAAGTGGCACTAGTGGGTTATCTATCTACTAGTCGTAAGCTTTCTCTTCATATTCACATGATGCTACTAGAAGGGGTGCCATTTGTCCATGACATTATTTTTCTCTATTCTTATTTTAAGAGCCAACTTTGAGTTCAGAAGTTACTGTTTTCTTTCATATGGTAAATTTGTACAGTCATAAGTTAAATTTACAAACACCCTGTCACTTTCAGGGTGTTTGTAAATTTAGCACTTAGTTCAAACATTAGTAGTGTAAATTTGATGTGACTAAAATTCAGGCTATTAGCTGTAAGGATCTTGTGTTACTTTGCAAGAACATTTTTCAGTATCTCTACTTAAATATTTTTTAATATCCCATATTCTAACTTGCATATCTTCATACAAATATAAACTGGAAGACTGAAATACCATAAAACTTACAAACTATCATTAAAAAGGATATTTTGAATAATACTTCAAGATGATTGGGCTTGACCCCTTTGCTGTTTGATATGAGAAATTTACTTAATATCACTTTATAATAATTGAGAAAAGGAAGAGTGGATGAGTGTTCCTGATGGCCATTTGTACAACATTCCTGTTTCTCACTTTTTTGTTCCCGTTTTCACAATACTTAAAACAAAAATGTCTGATAGCTGTTCTGAATAAAGTAGCATCAATATGTTTATTAGCAAGACCATATTGTCTGAAAAAGGAATTAATGTATCTAAATGAAAAGCAGTGGAAAGATGACTCTGTTTTAGGGAAACACAAAGTGAAGAAGAAAGGTGGTCAAACTGGTAAATAATAGTTGTTATCATAGTTCATGGTTCTAACTTAGATATTATCCATTGAGACTTATTGTGGTCACTATCCTTGACAAAATCAGCGGCAATAAGTGGAGTGGTCTCTCACACATTACATTATAGCTCATTTCAGACAGTTTGTTGTCCACTTTGTGATTTAAAAAAACCATGAAAATAGACATAGGAAAAAATTTCTCATGTATGTATGTACAAATTCCAAAGTATTTTTTATCTATACAGTCTTTGTAAGTCTTAGCAAAGAAGAAAAAGAGGAATGGCTTACAGCATCACTGTCTATAACTACCTGAAGGGAACTTATAGCCAGGTGGGGGTTGGTCTCTTCTCCCAGGCAGTCAGCAATAGGACAAGGGGGCACGGGCTTAAGCTCTGCCAGGGGAAATTTAAGTTGGATATCAGAA
>JAOXXN010000065.1:34875124-34908477 GCA_026770055.1 Myrmophylax atrothorax | reverse complement strand
TTCTGGTCCCTTCTGACCTTTTTGCTCATTTCAACAACACAGGGTTTGGGTTTCAAATATTTATTCTTTTTTTTTTTTTTTTTTTTTTTTTTTAAGATCTCCCTTGTTTTGTAAAAATTGGCAGCTGTTTGCCTGTTGATAGGAAAGCCATTAAAAGGCCTTCAATGAAACAAAGTCTTCACCGTGGTTTTACTGTTTGTTTAGTAGTACATAAGTATCTCAAATACAAGAAAGATTTCTTGGTCCATACTCAACTTCAGCATCTAGAAGTATTATCTTTAATATCCATCAAGTACTTCAATATATATCCTTATGGTTATTAAACAATAACAACTAAATTGCTTTTCCTTGCGTATCTGATGTGTTTCAGAAATTCCTCCTAAGTAGCAACTTTGACTTTTTTTTGTTTGGTTGTTTTTTTTTCAGAGGTTAAATTTTTTCTGGAAATCCAAGCAAACTTAGAGAAGCAAAATTAAGATCTTTGTATTTGATTATAAATAGCTTGTTTCTACAAGATAGAAACAAAAATCCCTTTAAAGTCTATTGCATTTACTATTTTAAGATAGGGTTACCTTTATAGTCAAATACCTCCTTTGAATATGTCATCACAGTAATATTCATTATTTAAGTTGGGAACCATCAGGGTTATTCATGTTTGTTCTGTTCTTAGGTAATCTGTGTCCAGCTAACCCAGAAATTTTAAATATAGTTCTGCCTTCTGCAATAGTCTTTCATTGCTGAATCATTAAGGAGCACGGTTAAATATACAAAGTATTTCAGACACCATCTTGTAACAAATTTTGTGTAGGCCTACAGTATTTTTAAGGCAGATGCTATGGGTGGCTGTTTTCAGTCTCTGCTTGAGGATTACTTTCTGTAGTTAATGTTGCTTATAACAGTATAATAAACACCCATATTTTTCTTTCTCTAAACTAGACTTGTTTGGATTTTAAGATTAAATCCTGAAGAAAATAGCAATAATGTGCTGTAATTATTTGTTGATTTTTCTAGTCCGTAATTAAATATAGTTTGATGTGTATGTCTAGCATGAAACCATTATTTACATTGCAGAATATAATCTGAAAAAGCAAGAATAATGGGGAAAAAAAGCCCCCTTTTCTCCTAGTTTATATTAGCTGAAATATCCTCTCCTTTCTGGCTCTTCTTTTTATATGGAATGCATTTCTATTAGAATTTCGTATTTTTAGTTTTTCTTTAACCTCTAGAGGTTCTAAATAGATTCATGTCTATTTATAATCTTGTATGTAACCTATATTTTTAAGCATTTTTTAATCTTAATTATGCCAAACTAGAGATAAGGGGTTTAAAGAAAAAATAATCATATGGAGAATGTCAGTGATAAAGGGGAAGATTTACCTATAGAGATTTTGAAAAAAAAAAAGAAGAAAATATTTCTTAAAAAAGGACAGTTTTATTTCTCAGTGATTGTGTGTGCTTCCTGCTACAGCTGCAGATATTTTGAATATGATCTTTCTTTCTTCACCATCCGACTTCTTTCTGCAGAGTCGTGCAGTGAAGTCATAATCCTGTATTTCACATCCATCCATCTGTTACCATAGAAATGATTGTAATAACCTAAATTTAGCATGATGTCTCTCCTGCAGGATCAAGCAGGAGGATTGAATGGATGGTACGTGAAAGAATCTCTGTGAAAATCAGAGTATGCTTGCAAAAATCTAAACGCTGTGATAGATTTACATGAAAAAACCTATCAAATAAAGCATATATTCTGCTGCTTTTAGGTTTAGTCATCATATGAGAAATCTGCCACATACCATGCAAACTTAATGTCAGTAGTTCTGTTTTGTCCTATCAGGAGCTAGTACAACACACAAGATTCGTTGGAAGATACATATGTTATTCTGATAAAAGTTTTAGTTTTTGAGACTATTAGTGGGATATTTACTGTGTCCTAGATATGTTAAAACCCAAAGGAATGAGGTTAGAATTTACTATGAAATTGAAAATTTATTTTCATGATTAAAAATGCAAACCATACATCTAAAATTTTATTTACTAGAAATAGAGTAGAAATAAATTTTCACTTCTTAGAAGAAGCACAAGAATTTTATTTCTCTTTGAAAGCAGTGAGTTCTTTATTGCATAACTGAATTCCTGTCTTAGTACATTTGTGCTTTTTTTGGATGGATGCCCGTGCACAAAATTCTACCATTGTTACATGTGTTTGTGTCTCAAGGAAAGAAAAAAAGAGTATATATTATAAATATCTAGGAAAGCTGCATAACCAGAACTTTAAAATTAGGAAATGTTGATACTACTGCCTACATACAATCACCATGAAAAATCCATTGAATGGACTATCATCTACTGTTATAAACACAAGATTCTATGACCTTCACATAAAGGATGACTTTTGGTCATCTGATGACCACCTAGTTAATATATATTGTTACATGACCGGCAAGAAAGCAGCTGCATGAATTATTCATGTTACTTCATGTTATTTTTACTCTAGAAAACAGGATCACTAATTTCCATGTGGTCCTCATGGAGTATTCGAGCTACATATATGATTTGAATCGCTCTGTAAGTTTTAGGCATTAATATTATCATTTCATAGATAGATTGGGCACAGAGGGATTCACATCAAAAGTATCTGTTAATTTTGAGTGTGATGTTTCAGTTATTTACAAAATTATTTTTTTAAAGTATTTAGTATTATGTAACACAAAATATGTTCAAACCATGGATCTCATTAACATGCTTAAATGTTGAATGCTAAACTTTTATGTAAAATAGATCTTAAGATATCAAATCAGAGACTCAAAGAACAGGGTCTCCCCTTTTTCTTTCCCCCCTTCTCCCTCCCCAGCCTTGAACATGATTTCACTGTTACTTTCCTTCTTGTTTGCTCTGTGTCAGTAGGAAGAATAAATCTGTTTTTAAAGAGAAAACTTTTTTTAATTTAATTCCTTGTTCTGTGCATATTTTTCAACTTTGCAGCAGATCAAGCAACATGTGCTATCACCAGGCCTGGAAGATAGGTTGTGATTATTTAGTGGTTTGCTGGTAAGCTTACTCCCAAGCATTAGTAGATGAGAAAATAGCATGCAAAGCTAAAGAAACCTTATTTGTGTATTTTTTTTACATTAACTAAGAATATGTGTTTCTGATTTTTAGATTATTTTAAGAACTTGGCATGCTGGGATCCATATCCCTGCAAAATGGTGTTTTCCACAGCTTTTATAACCTACAGGCTGTTGCTACTAATGGTGATGGTTGTAACTTTGAGAACCATGCTCCAGTATTCTATAAGTTCCTGGCTCACCATCTTCATTGAATTAAGTACCTGAAATGAAAGAAAATTGAAAGTGATGTTCTGTGTAAATGTTTGGGGTTTTGTGTTTTTTTTTGTTTGTTTGGTTTTTTTTGGTTTGTTTTTGGTTTGTTTTTGGTTTGGGTTGGGTTTTTTTGGTGGAGCTGTGGGAGGGCTGTTGGGTTTTTTTTTGTGCTGATACTATGTCATAGATCTGGCCACATTTACAAGTGGTAGAACAGAAAAAATCATCAGGAGCTGTTATGCTTTATTGATGGAGAACTGGTTCTGCAGACAGAAGATTAATGTTTTCTTGATAATTGTTTTATTTCTCTGAAAAATAGCAATTAGGCAAGAGAAATATTGTAATTCTTTTTGATACATGACTGATATGCACATAGGGAAAACAGTAGCAGCTTTTTCCTTTATTATGTTAAAACTGATCCTGGATATTCTCCTACTAATCAAAGGTGCTCAAGTCACTTGTAAGAAAATTATGTTGGTTTTGGTGTTTTGTTATTACTGTAGCTCTTGTGTATATGAACCAGAAGTGGTCAGGTTTGATGAAATGCCTCTTCTGTAGAAGTTGGCTCCTTTTCATGCCCCTAATAGAAACCTTCATTGCAGTAAAACATCATGTAAATTTTTTTTTTAATTTCTGTTTTGAATTTTTTACTTTTCTTTTATAGTCTGTATGACTTTTTTATGGTTAGGCAGCAGTCCCTTATAAATAAGTAAGTGAAGGTGTAAAGCTATGGTAATGTGTATAGTACTGCCCCTGATTAAATGTATTAGACAGTCTTCTTATTTTAAAGTTAAGTGATAATACAGTGTATTTGCAAAGTATTAAATAGAAGTACAGAACAAAGGAAGCATAGTATGGTACATGAACTTGTATGAATGACTGTTGGAGTTGGAATATGTTTTTGAAAAACAATCAGTTAAAGAAAGGTAAATATCTTTAATGTAGATATTGCATTTTTTTCTGTGATTGTGTTAATGTAATTAGAATAGATATTTGGCTCAAATGTGAAGATGCTTAAGTGACTATCAGTGTAAGTGCTACATATTAATAGCAATAGTTGCTTTTCTTCAATGGCTGCTGCTGCACTAAAGCACATTTTTCTGAATTACAGGTGTTCATGCTTTAAAAGCAACTTCACCTGCTTTAATGGAGTTTGAGGTTCTTAGTCCAATGTAACTTAGTTTGCCGCAGTTATAGAAGTGGGAATATAGAAGCAGCTAAATATCTTGATTTGGGTTGGGCTTTTTTTGTCTTTTGTATTTCTTGAGTTTGGTTAGACTTGGAACATTTCCTTTGATTCTGCATTTGTATATTTTTCACTTTTCAGGTAAACTGTTATTTCTCTTCCTTCCTCTCACTTGAAAACCAACTTTTTATTAACATTTTAACCACTCCTCATACTCTATTGTTACATCACACAGGTAAGTTGCTTACTCCTTAAATAATTCAGATGGTGTCTTCTAAATACAACATGCATGGATTTGTCACCCTGTGGTAGACACATCTCTTATGAAGTTCTAGTGAACTGCATTTTTAGTCAATTTAAGGATTGGATTGTAGCTATTTTGGACAATCATGTCCATACTGAACAATGAGGATTCATGAAGTTTGACATGTTTTTATAGAGTTTTCTGTTTCAGATTTGTACTCCACTGTAATGTAAATCCAGCAGAAAGTAAAATATGGAAATTCAGCTTGTGGACAAAGGTAATCTAATGTAGCACTTATGTTACTACTTTCATATATTGGTAAGGATAAATGCAACTATCAAATGATGAACTCATGTAAACACTGATTAATGGCTTAGAACACAATACTACTTCAGCTTTAGTGTTGTAGTATATTGGCTAGACACTTGCATCAGAAGGGTCAAGTGGTGTCTATCAATTACTAGAAAATATTCTCAACTTTTAATGACTAGGATTTAAGCAGATTGACATGTACTGTCTTGCTTCTGGAACTTGATATTATGGCACATGAGTGTGTCCACCGGTGGTAGAAAATAGTACCCTTGCATGGGAGTGATACAGCTATTTGTAAAATGTACAACTCAGAAAACATTCTGAAGTTTTAGTTTATATTCATTGGGAAGCCTGATTGAGTTTGTCATAGTTCCATTTGGCTTTTCTTTGAGGGAATTTGTTCCATGGAAGGCAGAAAATGGACTATTTATAGTGAGCATCTGGTCCAACCCTTACATGAAGTGAGAAATGTCTGGATAGATGGTTGATTTAGGAACTCAAGTGCATCACTGTCTCAGGTTTCTCTAGATACAATACTTTGATTTGAAGAGTTTGAACAAGATAAATGGATAGAGGATCTGACTACTTCTTATTCTTGGGAATTTTCAGAGCCTTTTTGCTGTTACAGAGTAAGAATTATAGAGAAACATGTAATACAAGTTTTTATTCAAGTAATTACAGCATCATTTGCGAGTTCTATTCAGTTGAGGAGGTAGTAAAATAAGACTTCATCTCATCAAACTAACCTGCTAAAAATGGACTAAAAAATGAGTAAATAAGATTGTAGGGTTTAGGTCTTGTGTATGAGAGGAGTCTAAATGTATCTTACTTAAGTAAAGAAACCTAGATATTACCATAAAAAACTGAGTGTTTACAAGAATGGATAAGGTAAATTCAAAATAATCTGTATTGGTCTTCAGTAGTAAGTCAAGTGATTAATTTGTGATTAAATTGTGGTGACAGATTTGTATCTGTGTTACATCTTCAGACAAGAGTCATACAAAGGACAGTCAGCAACACTGGGGAAGTAAAAGGAGAATCACTGTCTGCCTAAATAGGAGGTTTTCTTATCTAATGCTTTCATTTTAATATTGAAAGGTTTTGCCATTTGGTTTGTTTAGTTGGGGTTTATTCTTTCAATTTTGAAGATTATGAAAGCTAATACTGATCAAATCAAATTTACGTAGAAATATTTTCTGAACACAGTGGTATGTGTAAAGCTTTTACTTCCTGAATGTTATGACAAACTCTGTATACCAACTCTGTGAAGATGTTTACTTGTAATTTACAAGTTAGAAACTTCAGTAATGGTAAATACTGGTAAATGGTAAATAATTTTCTTGTTTGCTTTCTCTCAGGTTATACTTTTTAGAGTGAACTAGTATTGGGAAAACAGCTCATCTGTAGGTGGCCAGAATACAGAATTCTACTTTTTTGATTTTTTGCAAGTTCTTTTAAGTTCCTGTTTTAATTATCAGACAAACCTTCTCTGTACCAGTTAATAATTCTAAGCATAATCAGAAAGTATTTAAAAGTATTTAAAAATCTACTAAAAATTATTAGCTGTAACTTTTTTCACTTTTATTTGGTCTATATGTATTTGTCTTTTTATGTTTAGAAACATGTGAATTTAATCACCTTTATATATTGGAAAAAAATGCCTAAGATGTCTTCATCTTCGGTAGCTTGTCCTCCCTCCTTGCATTTTCATTAATGCAGAGAAGAGAAGGCTGAACTCTTACACAGTAATTTGGTTTTAGGCTCAGCAAGCCCTAAAGTATAATGAATATATAAGGAGTTATCCTAAAATTATGTTATTTGCATTTATAGTGGAAGTGGTTTGGTGGTTTTGTTGTTTTCAGTTTTGGTGGTTTATTTTTTTTTTTTCAAAGTGTTTGTGGTAGTCAAGCATTGTATAATTTTCCAGCATGACCAAAAAGCATCATCTATGTTTTCAGTCACAGAAAAGCTAACCCTATGCCACCTTTTTCTTCTAGTATTCTACATTTGTGTGTCAATGAGAACAGACAGTTTACAGTATTTTGAGGATATAGGGAATTTCTGGGAGGCATATAATCTTTTTCTTTGATTAATAACCCTAATCTCCCACCCCCAGTTGTTTTACATGTATGTCAGGTCTGTATAACACAAAGTTAACCAATTGCTGTTCGAGAGAAAGCAGTGTTAAGTGGAGAAGCTCTTGACACTCTTCAGGTATTTCTTTAGCATAAGACCTACCTCTTTGTAAGACACAATTTGATGCCCTCCTTAATTTTAAGGCCTGATTTGTCATAGTCCAGTTTGGGCATCTGACTTTGACCCTTTTACCATTTGATCTTTTGCCGTCAGAAAAAACCCAAATTTATTCTACATAGTAATCATAAAAGGTTTGCTTGGCTTGTTGCATTTTTTGAGATCAACTTTTCAAGTATATAGTTTACATTTCACTAATTGGAGAATTCAGCAGAATCTTTAAAGTCTGGTACTCATTTTGGACAAGATGGATTCAGAGCATAAGTCTTGAGTTCGGTGCACAGTAACAAAGAAATTCTCAATATGAGATCCTTGAGTTAAACCAATTTACTTTCTATTTAACTTTTTTATTTTCCATTTTTTTTATACAAAACTTGAATCTCAGCAGAGATTTGAAAATGCAAGTTTAAATTATTTTGCAGAATCTTAGAGAAAAATGGCAGAAAGATTCTTGTCTTTTTTGCCACTGCCTATTACCGAGGCTACAACCAACTAAACGCAACATTATTAGATCACAAATACAAATATTTGGTCACTAGAAGTTTAAAATAGGGGTTTGGGGTGTTTGCATCTTGGGCTGCCATTCTGGTTTGAGTGAACTAAGTCAACAGAGCAATTTTCGAAGTGAAATGGGTGGAGTATTGACTGTTTCTAGTCCTACAGCCAAAGATGCACTTCTGGATTCAGTAGTATTTTTGCAAACATCCTTTTCTCATTGCTGTTTCTCATACTTTGCGATCATATCAGAGATGATCTGAACCAGTTGTGTTTTGGTTCTTGGTGCTTCATGATAGTTTGTCTCTTTGTTAAAGAGTTTAACTCCTTGGCAAAGGCAGACTTGACATATACTTCATCATCATGACTTTAGTTTTAAAAGTACTTGAAAGTTACATATGTTTGAAAGTAATGGAAAAGAACAGAGTTCTTGAGAAACTTTTTCTGATAAATATCAAGCATCCTCTATGGACACTGTCAAACTTCCCCAAGCTCCCTCTTTCACATATGTCTTTTATATCTGTGGCATTGTGTGCTCCATGAAAGAAATAGTATTGCGTGTGTTTTGTGGGAAGTCTGTCTGTTTTGTTATATGGCACAGTAAGGTATGCTATATCCTTAATGTATCCATGGTGGTTGTGTTTGTGTGTCTGGTATATCTGGTGCAAACAATTTTTCAGAAAGTAGGACCAGCAAGTGAATTGTTTGAAAACCCTGGGTAATTGTTACAAATGTTAAACAAGTTATCAAGAGCTATTTCATTGCTAAGCACCTGAAATAGAAATACATTTAGAAAAAAAAAAAGCCTTGGACAATTTCAGAGATGTGATCATACTTGGATGTTATTCTTTGCCTCATTCATTCCTATCAGACTTGTGAATAATCTTGCTTACTATCATATCTGCCAAATAGCTGAATATGGAAGTACTGTATATAAATTATGTAAATACTTCATCATATGAAGGAGGTCAGCAATGGATAGTTGAAAACTTTTCAACCTTGTGAATTGTAATCAATAAGGAAGTATTCTGGACTATTTCTGTGTAATCTTTTTGTAGTACTAAAATCTTTCTGTTCTTTTTGAGAGTCTTCAGTACAGTTTCTCTTGAGTGTGTCTCGCTATTCATTTACAGTCATAGCATCTTCGGGTCTCAGATGCAAAAATTATAAAATATGTTGCAAGTGATGGTGCCATATAAAGATTGTGCTGGTAAGTTTTTCATAATTGGTCTGCTTTCTTAAAACAAAACAAAAGATAATGGGAGATAAAAATTATTCTAAAAATAATCTATAGTAGAATATCAATGTTTCAGCATGTCATGCCTTTCTAGAGAAGTCTGACTTTCTTACCTTTCTTAACAAAACACCTTTGATAGGAGAGTTACCATACATTTGGTGGTGAACTGGCTCATTTGCATATAAAAGTAGAAATGCAGTCATTTATCTTAAAACAATGTGATATAGATATCATAATATGTGAGTTCCAACTAAATGAAAGTTTCTGTATGAAAACCTAAGTTTGATTAGCAGAGGAAAGAATGGGAAGAGATACTATTTCCTGTAATATCTAGAATTAAAATATTGGTTTGGCCACTATATGATGAAGAAGCTGTACTACATCATGAAAAATGCCTCTTTCTTTGGCAAAGCTGTGGGAGTTTTTGTAATTTTGGATTGCTATCAAAATTAATTATACAACCTTCATTTTTAAAGTAAGATTCTTTGTTCCTTGATTGTACTGAGACACCTTTTTCCTTCCCTTATACCAGGTAAAAATGTCCGTTAGAGATATCAATGTCACTTAATTTTTCATTTTTTAAAAATCCTAAATTAGCACAGATAAGGATGAGACAATATTCTGAACTGATATTTAGAGGTGCGACTTTCACTCTAATACATGGTGAATTAAAGACAACATGTTTTAGTTAGTTTTGATAGTGGTTTTTTATGTAAATTAAAAAAATAGTGCATTTGTTTATCTAACAGTTTCCAGGTTTACTTCACCAGTTTGTTGCTTATTCTCTTCCAATTTAAGTTAGCTTAAATTCTATGTACTCCCAAGTGAATATTCTATTGTATTCTTTTTTGACCTCCTCCCCAAGCTAAATTAAAATGAAAATGCAAAACTGAAAAATGTGTTAAGTTTTTATTTCACAGAGTAATTGAGGTTGGAAGGGGCTTCTGAAAGTCATCTTGTCCAATTCCCCCTGGTTCCAGCAGAGTCACCTAGAGCCAATTGACCAGGACTGTGATGCTCAGGTCACAGACACTCAGGGAATGACCTAGAGCTCTTTAACAGTGGTTGGAAATAGTTTTGGATAATAATTCATGCAGGTTTTAGCCAGATTTCTATCAATGCCTAAAAGTAAAGGCTGTGTGGGCAGAGTAAGTTTGAGGAACCTAATAATTAGCCTCCATGTCATGAGATTCTCTGTCTTTGGTTTAAAACTCACTCTTTGCTCAGTTGAAATGTTTGTTGCATTTAATTCCCACCCCCCCAAGAAGTTCTAATTGCAGAAGAGCATTCTTTAGGGTTATTTGTACTTACTTTAACACCACTCAAGCTATTAAACTGTGCCATGACTTTTTTATAGGGTAGAACTGTAGCCCTTCTGACATGTTAGTTATTGCTGTAGTGCTGGTGAAGATTTCACTCAGTTTGATGCAAGTTGAAAAATGGAACCCAATTGCTGTACATACCAAACAGAATTAAAATGTAAGATGATCTCATTCTTAAATCATTTGGCTTATGATTAGTCTTTTTTTATGTTATCTTGAGGACCTGGAAGTTGTGCTCTTTTTTGTTTCAAAGTTGAAAGCCTTTCACAAATTTTAGAAGCTCTTATATGCAGTTGAACCTTTTACCCTACTGAAGCATCCATTCTGAGTTGGTAAACAAGAAGTTGCACAGTGTATTGTGAATTAGTTTTGCAGCATATAATTTACATTTTTGTTAAATACCTTTTGGCATTACCATGGCAGGTATTGTAAAAGGAAGTGCAGAAAGAATATACAAGTTCTGGAAGTCACTTCGCATGCTGAGAAATTCATGGCATTGTAGTGTCTGTATTGGTGAACTAGGATGAGAAAAGTTGAATTAGCACATTCCTTTTGTATATCTATCTGCTTAGAGGTTACTAGTGTTTATATGAGATTAACATTTAAAATGTAATTTCGTTAGATAAAAATGGAATAAAACAGGTGTATACAGTCTTCAGGGGTTTTTTTAAATTCATTTCAGTTTTCCTTAATATTTCTATTTAAGTAAAAATATCCAGAGGTGAGGTCCTAATACTTTTGTCATCATGAAAAACACTCTTTACTTATCATTAATATGTGTTTAGGGAATGAAACATTAAAACCAAAAGATCATGCCTACTGAAAAAATCTCTTAATCCATATTTTAAACCACTATTATGGTGATCAGCAAAATCTTTTTCAGAAACAGTAATAGAGTGCAAAGGACCCAATGATCCAGTGGACACTGGTATTTTATATTTTTCAGGAACGCAGTGGAGCTTGAGCTGATCCTGCCAACTTCCTCTACATTTTCTGGGACCATGAAAGAACTGGCAACTCTGCCTTTTAACACTGGCTTTTTTTTAGCTCATTTTTGTAAACTATTCGTCAAATCCCAAGATTAGAGAATAATTTGTAAGGCACTTCTAAGAAGGAGTTAAAATTAGTAGCATTTCAGGCACTGAGAATTTTCTTTTGCTATTGTACTTGCATCAGTTGCACACATTTTTAATATTTGAATGCCAGCTCAAGATTGAAAAAGTAGTTAACTAACATATCCCCCTTTGAAAAAGGCTGTTTGCTTAAGGCAATTAATATATGTTTCTGTACAAATAATGGCCTGACATTGAAAAAAAAATGAAGTTATTTTTATTTTATGCATTTAGTATTAATTTAATTTAAATACTTACCACAGATAAGGGCCATTTAAAATGCCTTGGCATTTTTTATTACTACATAACTCCCCTTATTTTGTAAGGTTCATGCAATTAAAATTTTCTCACTTTTTACCTAACAGTTTTGTTTCCATTGAGATAACTGATTTTGCACAACTGCATTTATAATCCATTCTTGTTTGACTAAGAAGAACCTGTCGTGTCCTTTCAGGAGGATCTAGAATCTTCTGTTTATGGCACTGAATTATTACCCTGCACAGAGCATGGACTGCAACATTAATAAAGCAATGACAGCTGTAAAGCTGTTGATGCTTTGGGATTTTACCGGGCAATAATGGTAATTTTTTTGCAATTGAGATAAAAAGATATTGAAACAAATGCACTAAAAACTCCAAACCAAAAAAAATATACATAAACTAATTAATGTTGGGGGGTTTTTGAGATAATTACTTGCATGTGTGAATACACAGGAGTAAGAACAGTAGTCTCTCCCCTCATACTTTCCCCCACACCAGTGTTCAAAATCATGACCTCATGAAGGGAGACAGTGGCATATTAGAGAGCCTGATTTTATAGAAACAATACAGTATAGAGGATCTTGGTATTTTCCTGATTACTTCAAGAAATAAGTCGCAAATCAGAAGACATCTAATATATATGAAAACTCATTTGAATGGTATCTTGGACCTAATTAATTTGTTTTTATTTCTGAGTTTGGTTTTTAATTTGTGCAGTGTTACTAAGCTCATCTGTTTAGGTCCCATATTAATTAAATGTTTTCTGTATAAGCAGCATGGGGAAAAATGCTTATACAAAGTCAGTGAGAAATGCTGGTGTTTTTCTTTGGTTTCACAGAGGGCATTAATATAACTTGTGTAGTTTGAAGTGAAAGCATGCAGTGTTTAAAATTTTGCACTTTCAATAGTTATTGATAATACACCTTTTCCTTCACACTTACCTAACTTTTTCCAGTAAGCAGCCCTCCATAGTCTCCCTCTTAGATGCAGATGCATGTACTCTGTCTTACATTCTCTTTCATACACACAAGGATGTATGCACAGGATGGGATGCAGTTTAGATTTAGAGTTAGATTTATTATATTGATCAGATATGTTCATATCTTTTGTTTAATACATAAACATTTTCTGCTTAAATGGCTCATTTTACGAACTTCTATTAATTTTTTCTCAAGTAGTTAAACAATTTTTCAGAATTAAAGACAATAACATGCATTCACATATTTACAATGTTCAAGTCCAATATAAAAGTAATAGCTATACTGTATTTTCCTTTTTTAAAATTATACACATAGGAAGAGATGGTGAATCTTTAAATTCTCAGATGGTATTTTCTTGTACATTTGCTTTATATTTTTAGGTAAATGATGTGGTTTTTGTAGGCACTTGTTTACAAAAGCATATGTTAGTGTTTTTTCTTCATGTGTAATTTTGATCCCCATTAACTGACTTGTAGTCCTCTCTATATATGCTTCTAAAGGTAGTCTTCAGTAATTACAAAACCAAAAAAGATACTGGTTTATGCTTTCAAGGTAATAGATAATTTTACTTGACAGTGAGGACACAACTATTGTATCAGTTTCCATTCTGAAAAATAATTTACAAAAGCAAGATATTGCAGGACAAATCATAAAATTCAAGTAACATTTTAATTAAAAGTGTGTAGAAAAAACATAGTTTGAATAGGATTTATTCTGCTGAATAACTTGTAACCGATCCAGTCCACCAATTAAATGATGTAAAGCCCTCTTACTGTCTGCATAGTCTCAGGTCACTTGAAAACTTAGGTTAAAAGTTTTAATCCTCAAGGGTATATGCTGTATGCTTATTTATAAAGTGAATGGACTATAGGTCTAAAACCACTTGAAGAAATTTGCTATTGAGTCCCACTGGAGACTTTCAGAAGTTGTTACACTGGTTAAAAAAGAAAAAAAAAACCCAAAACATATATTTCCTTTAGAGGCAGAGACTTAAATACAAAAGTAATTCTGAAAATATTAATATTGTATTATTACCCTATTTTTTATAACATCCTACTGCTTTATTACATGACTGAAAGAAAATGTAGAAAATCTAAGTGTAAAGGTAGTGATGAAATATTCCTATAGCTGAGGTCACATAGTAGCAGTAGAACTGCTATTCTGTAGAAGAGGGAGAACAAATATAGAAGACCTGTGCAATAAAGTTTCTACTTATCTCTGAGGGAAGAGGAAGATACAACAATGATCATTTTGTGGAGTGGGTGTCTTCAGTTTCCTCCCTGTGCACTTGCACTCCTCTGTCTGTCCTTCTGAACCAATCTGTATTTTCTGTGTAGATTCTTTAATGTCCCTTAAGAACTTTTTGAATTCTAGCAACAAACAAGAGATTGAAGTATTTAAAGACAATAATTTGTCATTTCAGGAACTCTTATGTGGAAATTTTAAATAAATCTCTGTTGCTATTAAGGCTGCCTGGACATGATAAAACTTGCCAGAAGCCTCTGTTTTGGAAGACTTTGGAATCATAGAGTATCCTGAGTTGGAAGGAGACCCCCAGGGATCACTGAAGTCCAACTCCTGACCCTGCACAGGACAACCTGAAGTATCACACCATGTGCCTGAGAGTATTGTCCAAACACTTCTTGTACTCTCGGTCAGTCTTGGTGCTTGTGACCACTTCCCTGGGGAGCCTGTTCCAATGCCCAACCACCCTCTGGGTGGAGAACCTTTTTCTAATATCCAACCTAAACCTCCCCTGATACAACTTCAGGCCATTCCCTTGTGTCCTGTCACTGGTCATCACAGAGAAGAGATCAGTTCCTGCCCCTCCTCTTCCCCTAACAAGACAATTTTAACTGCAGTGAGGTCTCCCCTCGCTCTCCTTCAGGCTGAACAGACCAAGTGACCTCAGACACCCCTCATATGGCTTCTGCTCAAGGCCCTTCACCATTTTCATTTCCCTCCCTTGAAAGCTTTCTAATGGCTTAATGTCTTTCTTATACTGCAGTGCCCCAAACTGCACACAGTACTCAAGATGAGGCTGCCCCAGTGCAGAGCAGAGTGGTACAATCCCCCTACTTGACCAGGCTTTGCCTGATGCCCCCAAGACAAGGTTGGCCCTCCTGGCTCCCAGGGCACTGCTGACTTGTATTCAACTTTCCTCAACGAGGACCCCCAGGTCCCTTTCCATGACACTACTTTCCAGCATCTCATTCTCCAGTCTGTATGAACATCCAGGGTTGCGCTATCCCAGATGCAGAATCCAGCACTTGTTTTTGTTCAGCTTCATGTGGTTGGTGATTGTGCAGCCCTCTGCTTTGTTGAGATACCTCTGCAGGACCTCCCTGCCTTTGAGAGAACCAACAGGCTCCTCTCTATTTAGTATCATCAGCAAAGAAACTTGTATACCTCTGAGTCCTGCATCCAAGTTGTTTACAAAGATGTTGGAGCACACTGGGCCTAAGATGGAGCCCTGTGGAATCCCACTAGTGACAGGTCACCAGTCTGATGTCACCACATTCACTATTATCCTCTGTGTCCCAATTGCTCCCCCATCATATGGTGTGTTTATTTTGCTGTGGGCTGGACATTGTCTGGAATGATGTTAGAGTGATTTACTGAAATCTAAAATGATTGCATCAACTGTGCTCCCTTGATACACCTGATGGATTCTTTTGTCATGAAAGGAAACTGTATTTAACAAGCAGGATTTTTCCCCTCATGAAGCCATTGTGGATGTGACTGATGACTGCATTGTCCTTCAGGTGCTTTGCAGTATCTCCCAGAATAATCTTCATAATTTTACCAGTCAGTGAAGTGGGACTGATAGGCCTGCAGTTTTCAGGGTCATCCTTTCTTGCCCTTTTTGAAAACTTGGACAATGTTTTCTAGCTTCCAGTCAACTGAGACCTCTCCAGATTTACAAGACTGTTCAAAAGTCATTAAAAGAGGTCTCACGATGACATAAACCAGCTTTTTGAGTATTGGATGAATTTCATCAGGCCATTTACGCTTATAGGGATCCAGCTGGAACAGCAAATCCTGCACAAGTTCAGGGTTGACTGGGAGTCTATCATTCTCACAGCCATGGAGGCAAAGAAAGCATTAAACACTCTGTGTTTTGTCTGTCCTTGTTTGTGAGGTGACCATCTCCATCCTGTAATGGGCCAATGTTACTTCTGCACTGCCTTTTGCTGTTACTGTATTTGAAAAATCTCTTTATATTGTCTCCCCCAGTACTGGCTACTTTGATTTGGCTGTGCTGTTATCTTGATTCATTATTTTTATGGTACTGTATGGCTCAGTAACTCACTTTAAAATCATCATTGTATGGTTGCTATGGTATTTGTTTTCTATTGATTCCATAGTATATTGTGAAGAAGGCTTTGGCCTGTAGTTATTGATAGCTTGACAATTACTTGCATCCATTTTCTTTTTATGATGGTTGTTAAAAGTCATAGGCACTTGATAAGCAACAGGAGAGAAAATCAATGCAACTGTAGTGATAAATTCTACGAAGATAAATAAATTCAGCAAAGTCAAAAGTTTAACTTGTGAGCCCATTGCATTGTTTTTGCATTTCTGTAATTGATAGAAACAACACCAAAATATTTGGTATGTGGTCTCTGAGTAATGAATCCAATTTTCATTAATTGTACCTGAGATTAAAATTATAATGTTAGAAATATTCCGTATGTGTTTCACTGGAAAGAAGTTTATGCTAATTTGGTGTTCTGGAGTGGTGACAGGGGGTGGAAAGTGTCCTACCTTCTTTCGCTGACTCTGTGCTTTCATCAGTTAAAACTTTGGCATGTTGAAGTTATAGTTCCCCTTACCCTGGCCAGTGAAAATTACCGAGAATGTATTTTGACTTTATAGCAATATGCTAATGGCCTTTGTTTAGAAGCTCTGTGATTAGCTAGTGTAGTAAAGCCGTGTTAAAAATGCATTTTAATACTAGAGGCCTAATTAATAAACACATTATTTCTCATTTTTTTGAAAGTTACCTGATAAGTTGAATGTTAGCTTTTTATCTAGGTATATCATTCTGTCTTACCTTTCTACCTTTGGCCTTCCAGGGAAAATACTTAGTTTAGATGTTTGAATCATCACATTTTTCAGCTAAATTACTTCAACGTCTGGCTCTGATATCTGCAGAAATGAAGATGTGAGTTGAAACAACCTTGTCTTAATCACAGCAATTTAACATGGAAGTGGTAGTCAGATAAAGGAAACAAGAATAGATAGGATTTCTGTCACTTAATTTTAAAATTTTATCTAAGTTTGTTTGGGATAAACCATGAGAGTTGCACTTGATCCGTTCCCTCTGAATTCTCGTGTATGAACTACAATACATTTACTCTTTACCCACTGGTTGTTACTATTTTCTTGGATCTTGTTGTAGTAATTTAATCCTATGTAAAAGCAAGACTGAAATTACCACGTGGTAGCCTAAATACCTTCTGCTTCAGGAGTTACTGCAGAGGTAACGTAGGATCACTGTTATAAAGTGAACTATCTTAGGTTTTTAAAAAGTAAAATATTGTTACTTTGCCATTTGCTTTTTGTTTGTTGCTATCTGAACTAGTGACAAGAGTTACAGCTCTTCTCTGTTGAGTTGTTGTGGGCCTTTTGCTTAACTCTTGGAAGAAAAAGGAAAGCAAATCAACAAAACTAAGCTTTCCTGCACTTCTTTTCATCCAGATAACGACTATACAACTCAAATCTATTTTATTTTTGTTTTGAGTCTTTGATGTGTAGTTAGGAAAAGTGAATTATGTGTGGCTTTTTTTTCAGAAAGCTCTATTTTGTCTGCTGCACTTGGTTAGCTGCTTGACACTTGTGAGGAGAAAATATTACTAGAGAGATAAGGAGCTTAAAACCAGTTCAAAAAGCTTGGATGCTAGGCCAGTGACCTTAAATTTGGCTCTTTATATGGTGTAAAGACTTTTGTCATCAGGGTACATATGCTTACTGCTACTTACATTTGTGAAAAGATAGACTTCTGCATGTCATAGTAAAGAATCTATTGGTACTTAGATTTAGTAAATTGCAGTAACAAGTACGATGGTTTTAAGTGTGTGAAATGCTATGAGTTAGTTTGCAGTGTGACCTTACAGGTTATAGTAAGAATCCTTTTATTATATTTGCTTTTAAATCTGCCCAAGTGTAAATGCTCTTGTCCTTCCAGCTAGGGTGTCCATGGGTGTGTTACTTGCACCACAAGTTTACATTTAGTTTGTTAAAACTAGTGATGGCTTCTATATAGCACAGGATGCCTTTTCTCTAATTAAGTTTCATTATCTTAAGAGAATGAAATTATTTTGTTTTCTTGTTTTGGAAGAGCTACTGTGTTTATATTTCACAGTTTGAAGCATTGGGTGAGCAGTAACACTAGATGGCCAGGTAATAATAATATTTAGCCAAATTTTCACAGTACAATTAACTTCTGAGTGTCTTTAGAACAATCTAAATAAGAGATATTCCAATGTTTTTTCATAAGAATTGTTTTCCTACTGAACTATCAGTAGACTTGATAAAAGTTATCTGCAGTATGCATTCATGTTTCGAATTGTGCATATGTTACGTATTACATAACAAGGGAAGATTTCAGGCATGATTTCAGGTTTCACAGAACAGTTTATGTTAAACAAAAAGCCAGTTTTGATTATGTCTCTCTAGTACGTAAATAAAGGTGTCTTGAGGTACCTTTGTGGCTTTTATACATCGGAAGTATGTCAATTAATACCATATTTGTACCTTCAAAATCTTGTGTGATTAAAATTTAGTTTTCTTCTTACCTCAAAAAGTAGTTCAGTGTTGAAAAAACAATCTGTTTTGCATGTATATTTTTTCCTAAGGTTTTAAAAAAAATTGTTTTCAAAGTCAGAAGTTATTGTTGCTCACAAATGAAAAGGCTCATTCAAAATGCTATATTTTTATTTCTTGAATTAACTAATATTGAAAAGGTTGTCCTTCAGAGGGTTGTAATACAGTATTTAATTATCAAATCTACTTTCCTTTAAGAGCCTCTGTAACAACATCATAATTATCTTACATATAATCATTGGCTGATACACTTAGCAGCCCATCTATGAGTCATTCTTTGCAATTACTCACACTTTGTAGCGTCAAGACATAAAGAACTCCATGCTTTTCTTGACAATTAAGTGTTGTTAATGGTTAAAGGTATTCTACATTTTCCCTTTCTACATTGACAATGCCCTTAAATATAGGCAGAAATGGCATCTTCTAGGCTGTGTGAGTGTTCAGTCTCAAATAACCAAATGGTTGTTTGGTACTTGAGCTTTCCCTTGACTGTCCAAATTAATAACAAGAAGTTGGATGTAGTACATGGGTCCCAAATTGTATGACTGCTGTGTTGCAATAGAAGATAAGAACAACTTTTGTTTTAGTTTCAGTCTCCAGCTGAATGTTTCATTTGCCAGCATTTGGAATGCATTATTGTGGAGGCAAATAAGAGTGTTAGTGTTTGCTTTCCTCCAGAGCTTCAGTACACAGTGTAGTGATAAAGGGCTTAAAAATATACAATCACTAGTCTTTCCAACTCAATACAGAAGGCTACCATGCAGTGTAATAACACAGGGAAAATTGCTATGAATATATCTTTAAGAACATATTTTAGCAATACTGTTATAAATCTAGTTTTGCAAAATGCCGTATCTTAATTAAGATGTCATGTTATACAGTGTGGCAAAATAAAACTGCCTTTTAAATAAAGTATTGTCAGGTCATAGGTTTTGTTTTCTAGAGGTGGATTGCAAATGAACGTACTAGTTACGTGTCTTGGGTGCTGGAAGAATAGGGTAGTTCTTTTTCATAGAACATTTTACTTTCAAAACACTGAGCACATATTTGAAGACTCCCTTCTACTGCAGGAGTTTCTGCTTTTAGCTAGAGATGATAGCTAAATTGTTTAATTTAGTTTTAGTTAATTGTACAGTTTAGGCAATTTAATTTTGTAATTAAACTTAATTGTTTAACCTAGACAATTTAGTTTAAAAGGTTCACTGAGCTGCCCTTCCAAAAGCATGTGAAATTGCACCCGTATGTTCATGTTTATGTATATAGAAGTAGGAGTTCCTTTGCAAGCTTTCAGTATTTTCACACTTACATCTATAGAATTTTGGGTGACTATTCAGAGAGTGAAGCATTTTCTGTTTGGTTGCATTTTAGTTTTGAAGAATTTATGTGCTGCAAATAAATCCACAATAGTTTTTCTCATTTTCTATTCACTTGTGTAAAAGCCATCATACTAAATGATTTGTAATATATGTAGACCTTGCTTTCTAAAAATTGTTTTCTTCTGTTTCTCTTTTATTAGTTGAGAAATGGGAAATAGTGCGCAACTGTTCTTTATTACTGAAGTATAAAGCAAACATAGGAAGAAAATCAACATGATAAAAAAAAAGTTTGAAATATATTTTTCTCTTTTATTTAACTGTACTTTCTTTTAAAAAAAGTAAGTGAAGGCACTTGAACTGCCACTACAGCGTGACTGAATATTTGAATCCTATTATTTACTAAATTTCAGTTCATCAGTCTTACTCTTGGGGACAATAGTTTGGACATGAAGTCGTTAGTGCAATACTGTTGTTGAGAAATTCATCTGAAATATGTCTTCAGGAATACCAATGTATAGGGTGACAGTTCTGTTTTGATAGGTTGATTAACCTAAGTTTGTGAGTTTGAGAAAGCTCATTGAGCACAGTTCTAACAGAACAGCAGTTACACACAGCCTCCTGTTACTTTCTTCATTTTGAGCTCTTGATCTGATTCTTTCTTCTCTTCTTCATGACCTATGAACAATTTATGCTCATGTCTCCTGTCTTATGTTAATTTTTCCAGGTGAAACAGATTCTTAGTGGGAATTTTAGAATTAAACAAACAAAAAACCCTCCAACAACTCACATTACATTGTAGATATGGACCCTTTGTAGAGGCTTTAAGTATGCTGCTGTGAAGGTGGCTTAAAATTTAGAATTTCTGTTGATTGTTTTGTTAAAAATCTTTTTTTAATGTTTAAAAGCACCTTGCCCTCCACTGCACTGAAATACCATATATTGGAGTACAAACAACACTAGTGTCTGTCTTAGAATGAAAATTTTAGGAGCAAAATAATAAATAGGACTCTAGACTGCATATTTCTTCCACTCTTCCATTTTTTTGTCCATTGTAGGTAAATATTTACAAAGAAATGAGCAGTCATATATTTCCAAATATCTGATGTCAATTAAAAAGATAAAGATATGTTCACTTCTGCAAAACCATGCTTAGTACATAAAAAATTAAATCAAAGCAAATCACCTCTTTTAAATATTTTCAGATTTGATATATGCTGTGATATAGTCTAAAGTATTATTTCATACTGTGAAAGTATATGGTAAAATACAGGCAATGTAATCAAACAAAAAACCACATCCACTCCTTCGTATAACAGTGGGAAATTTGAGACTCTACCAAAATTGTTAGAGTATATAGTAATTCTGATTATATATATGTATCTTTTTTCCTATGTATTCTTTTTAAGATATAAGAAAGATTATTTTTAATTTTTTGCCAAAAATGTCTTCTAATAAAAAGAAAGCCATCAATCTCTGTAAAATGATGGAATGGATATATAACCTGACAACACTTAGGAGGAAATTCTCTTATGTAGCTGTGTGTAGAAGAAATATTTTTCCTGTTATCTGTTAGATCATATTAATTTTATTGGGAATAAATGAATGAATGAGTACCCAAATGTTTTAATTCCTCTCTGCAAAATGGAATAGCTGTAACACAGTAGTGCTTATTTGTTAAAATGTGTATTTTGCATGCACTGAAAGATTTTCATTCCTTGGTACTTTTACCTCAAATTTATATCCATTTCAGTATTGAAGAAAATATGTGAAAAGATTGGTGCAACCCCAAACACTGTTATCTTTCCTAACTATTTTGTCATCAAATTTCTCCAAAACTACTATATTAAATGGGGTCTGAAACAAATTATTTTTTTTTATATTTTCTTCAAAGCAATTGTATTATCTTTATAATGAGTAACCATTTTTGACATAGTACATCATTTTCATGCATTTAGTAAAATATTGGACACTGGATAGTCAGTGTGCCATAGACATCCATCTCAATCAACTCCATCAAGTAATTTTAAATTAAAAATAAATCTGAATTTTAAATATTAGGAATATATTTTAAATTTTCTGCTGAGGAAGTGAGGATAATGAGAATTTCTGCATTAAGCTTGATTACTATATATTGGGTTAACAGAAGACCTGATGTAAAAGGTGAAGAAATATATGGAAGTTGTGATCATAGTAATGATTTTTAATTTTTTTTTGCTGAATATAGAGACGGCACTGGTAGTAATACTAAACTATTATTATATACCCTAAATACATATATAATATATACCCTTACACCTAACCAAACTGCTTCTGGAAGTGTAGAAATTGCCAGCCTTAGAAATTGATCTGTTCCTTTAAATGCAGCAATCTACATGTTTTCACTTTAGCTACATGCTTTGATAGAAAAAAAATAGATATAGCCACACATTTTATCTGTTTTCTCGATGCACAAATTATGATTTTTCTGAATGTTTTCCTTGTCTCATGACTAGCTCAAATTGTATTGCAGTTACAGCAGTAGCTTTTTGCTTTTGTATTTTTTAATTTTTTTTTATTTACCACTTGAACAGTTTCCATCTTGTGCAATGTTTTGAAGTTTGAAGATGCATCTAATGAAGTTACTGATTGCATATTTGAAAAGATTTGCAGAACCAGAACGTGTACACATATATGTGTAAAAAGTTTGTCGCTCACTTTTGAATGTGATTATTTTCTGCTTTTTGATTCTTGGGTTCCTTTAATGAGGACTATTTGGATTTGTTTCTTCTCTAAAATACAGCCTATGCTTTCATTTGTAAATCTAGTTGGAACATAACTAGAGAAGAAAATTCTTTTTTGTAGCATTCTACAGCTCTTGTATTATTCCTCTTAAAGATTTGATTGTCCATACAGTAACCAATAGTATACAGTAGTTTTCTTCATTAACCAAAAAACTTAACTTTGTAACAGTAAAATATCTGTATTTTGCTTTTCTGCAAAATTGTATTAAAATTACGTTTAACAACTAAACTTTTTTTGTGCTTATGGATTACAAAAATAAACTAAAATCAAAAGTCCTTGAACCAAATCTGTGGTTCCAAAGCACATAAACCCTATGAGCTTTGTCGTATAAGTATTCTTTAGAATAAGTCTAGTGTTTAATTGTTGCATAAGATTCAAGATCAAAAGTACAATTCTATTTCTATTTCTATTTCCCAGTTTTTTTCAGGGATATTTTGGACAACTTCTGTTACTAAAGGATCATCTTCCATTGTGAAATTAATTTTACCTTGAAATCCCCCCATGGCAGCTCTGTCTAAACTCGTTTTAATTTCTCTTCATTTACTTTGATATAAATCTTCTACATAATTTTTTCAGTGGATGAACAATTAATAAGATGAACAAATGAAATGCCTTTGGTGGCATTCATCCAGTGCAAGAATGCATAGGACATTAAAAAAGTGTCCATTTCTTTGCAGCAGTAATATTGTAGGTATACTGCTTAAAAACTAAGGTGACATGTTTTTTCCTAACAACTGAAGACAGCATTAGAGTTTTTCTGGTATTCATTAGTTTTCAAAATGAGTTGCAGAGCATATAAGTGCATACATTCCTGAAGACCTTAGCTCTTTTAGATTTGAGACAACTACTGCAAATCAGATATGCTTGTTAGAAAAGAGACAGCATATGAGATCTTGTAGTCATTACGTAGGCAAAAAAAGCAGATACTTCCAGTTTCAGAAATCTGCAGAGCAGTGACATGGCCTTCCATTCAATTTTTTACCAGATATCACAGACTGGAAATGTGAGCTTTGGCTGATGCTGCTGGGAAGGAGAGTGCGGCAGGCAGCTGTAATTCCCATCCTGTGAAGGTACTGATACTTAAAGTCTCTGTAGTCCAAATTGGTACACAAAAATACTAAAATGTTGAATTTGGACCTTAGATCTATTTTTCAAAGTTCATTTTCTGCCAGCTATTCCTAGGTGTTTTGTGGATACATTCACAGTTTTTTTGCTTTTTAGATATAAGTAAGGAAAACTTACTCCTTATTTTGGAGTTGCTTGCAGATTGCTTCCTGAAACACTGTCTGTGGAATGCAATTCTAGTGTTTTCCTAGGGTTTGACTTGAAAAAGAGGTTTCTAAGGGCAATGATATCCACTTGTTTTAAATTAGGCCAAAATTTTATTACATTTACTTATAAATTTGGTTGCTCTAAAATTAACTGCTGGAGCATGGGCTTTTCTGCCCCAGAAATGTAGCTGAATTTTGAGTCTCACTGACTTTAAAAAAAAAATCAAGAAAAAAAGGTTTTACTGTGATTCTTAAAAGTGCAATATTTCTGAAAGGTATTTCAGTGCAGGGTGAGCTGCAGACAGTTGTTCCAGTGTACCTCATTGACCCTATCTTGCCAGCATCAGGTTTGTCTGCAGTACAAAACCAAAATTCATTTGTGGAATAAGATTTTTTTTTTGTGGTGTGTCCTTAAGGAATCATAAAGCCTAGAGAGTAACTGACATTAACATGACTCCATGTACTGTAAAACCCATTCCGTTTTATATATTTTCAGGGAGTATGGAGTGGCACAGGAAGGAAATGGCATATCGCTGGAAAGTTGCTCTAATTCAGCACAGGATTCTTGTGAGAAATTACTTCTAATATTACATCATCCTATTCTGTTTTTCACAGTTGACAGTCTAATTTCTTCATTTTTTATGCCACTTTTGTTCATATCAGTAACCACATTAAAATACATTTAGCAGATTAAATAGGCTCTCATGAGTGTTAGCAGTGCACATCTGATAGTGTGGCAGTTTAGGCCTATGTATTTTGCCATATTGCATTATGAAGGCTTATGGGTTTGTTAATGAAATTATTTTTCGTATTTAATACGGCTTGCTATTTTTTAAAATTAAATTTCAGTGGCTAACATGAAATTCAACAAATATCTCAGCTGTGTCCACTGTAATGAATGTTTCTAACAATAATACAATCAACACTTTAGTTGGGAAAAAACAGTGCCCTTGCAAAAAACCCTAAACCAGCCAACCAAAAAAAACCCCACAAAAACAACAACAACAAAAAGGAATGAAAAAAAGCAATTGAATAGTTACTTGAATTACATAACAAGATTTTTTAATTTATATTTGGTTTCCTTTTGTTTGATCTTGCCACCTTTATCTAATTTATGGCTGCTTTTCAAACATTGTTTGTAGCTCAAAGGAAAATACCTTTATTTCTTTCTATTTTGTAATGTCAAAAAGCCCAAAAGATTTTTTTTTTTTCATTTTTATAGGTATTGACTCAAGATCAGGAGTGACACTAGAAAGTTCATATTTCCAGTTATAATAGTAATAGCAATCTCATTCTGTAAAACTACCCAAAGTGTGAAAAATTATTATTAGGTTTTCATCATAGATTTGGAAAAATATATATATAACAAAAACATTTTCTTCCAATTAGGGAACTGTTTTATGCTCCTGTTTTTGGGATTTTTTAGGTAGTTAGCATTTGTAGATGATTCATTAAGATAGGCATGAAAAACTGTGGCCAGCTTTATAACGTTATATCAAACTCTCTCTGCCAAATCATAAATGCAATGTCAAATGGAACGTATCAATGTATTTTTTACTCCTACCTGCAATCCCCACAAATAGTCTTTTTATATGTTATTTTGTGTTTGGCAAGCATAAGCCTGTAGTTTTTCTGCATTTTTAATGCATTTTGTACAAAGCGATCCCATATACCTGGCTTGGTATATGGTGTATAACAATATCGGGTTAGTTGTATCTTCCTTTTATTTGAAGCTCATTCATTCCAGCTTTTGTTCTTTTAGTTAGTGACTTCCTCTTGTTAAAACTGTATGACTACTATTTTGCTCCCTTCCTCTGTTCTTCCTGAACCACACATGTATGCAACTTTTTCACACTCATTTCAGTTACTGAGTATGGCTCTGTAGTCATGATCAACTACAAGAAACTCATCCATTTGTAACTGTCTTCATATATCTCATTATTTGGTAGGTTGCCTGCCATTGTCTCACTTTAGTCTGTGTGCCAGACATTTGCTTCCTAATATTCTTCATTGATATACATGGTCTTACAAAAAGATTTGGTCAGGAGTGTATTTTTTGTTACTTGCAATGATGCACATATCGAGTTTTCATGTCTGTGAATCCAAGGACATCTTGTCTTGACTGTGCTCATCTTATAGATACTCTACTTAGAACTTGATTAAGTTAATTTGAAAACTGATCTAGTTCTCTTAACAGACACTTCCTTCTTATTCATTTTTTGATTACTGTGGACAACATACCCTTTCTTTCCAAGGCTATAATTTGTATGTCAAATTGAACAGACAATCTATAGCATTCCAGATTGCATGCATCTAAATTTTGCTCTTTGTTTGTAAAAACCCTCAAATGCTTGTTCTTCTTTACAGGTTACCAAAGTCTTATCTAGGTTCTTAACTTTCATTTCTTCAAAAAGCCACTTTCAAAGTCATTTGACTAAGAACTCTCTCTGATCATACCACTTGAATTTAATTGCTTTCTAATTCTATATCTTGTCTAATGCGAAATATTGTCCCTGCTCATCAGTTTTCTATACTTGAACTCCTTTTCCTGGAAGGAATTTTACTGTATTGAACTTACAGCCTTTATTAATGACTATAATTGCCTGAAATTAGGTGTGTTCCTTTGCATGAAGAAAGCTCTTCTTAAAAACATTTGAGCTTTTATATTCCTTTCTGATCCTGTTCATAGACTGTCTTGATTGTGAAGTTATAAATGCTGAAGATTGTAGCTGGACAGATGCTGTACCTTATGGATTAAGAGTTAGCACTTCCCCTTTCCCAATTCTCAAGAGTAATCTGCACAAGAATAAGAAAAAAAGGAAATTGAAATATTTGGGTAGTTTCTGTCATTATGTATATGTATTCACTTTTGCTTTAAACACTGATACTTTTCTCCTATTGCTCTAAACATTTTGTTCCATCTCTTTTTCTTCTAGAGTATAGGTCAACATCTTTCCGTTAGTATCTGCTGCCATGATGTTCAGTTGTGAGGGAAGAGGAAAGAATCTTGATATGAATATCAGCAGCTATTTATAAAATCAACATTAAGCTAGAATAAACTTCTTAAAACTGAAGGATGAAATTATTAATTGAAAAAGATACTTTTTTTACTGTTTGCAGAATTATGTATAAGATTTAATAATAAGGATTACTTGATGTATGTATATTAAATATTGTTGTGTGTTATTGTGTAATAGAATATTTAAGTGCACAGAAACACATGATACTTTACATTACTTTTTTAAGATGTTCCTGATCATGTACAAGAAGTATGCTACTCTTCTGAAAGCTATGCTTTGTGGACTTGGAGTTTTGTGCATTAATAACTGCCATGTAATTAAATTGCAAAAATAGCTGTTCAGCACATAGCATGAGATGCTTACTCTTCTCTATAATAGATGAAAATTCTCACATTAAACTGTTTTGGTTTTAGTTTTGTTTAGCGTGTAAGTCATATTGATCATGAAGGTCTTTTTTACCTTTGTAAGTAAAATACTTCACATTTAGTGCAGAGACAAATCCGTATCTGAATATCAAGTATATACATATAGTTGCTGTTTTGTATTTTCATACATTAATATTTATTTTGCAAAATATTTTTATTTTAGTTTTTATTATTATATATTCTTTAATATATTTCTAGAAATGGAAAAACTTGGAGTTTTCATGGTGTTAAGTGTTTCAATATACAGTAACCTCTTTTTCCTTCTGCTGTGTGACTTTATAATAGTTATTTTATGCTGATTTAATGTCTTCCTTGAGAATGCATTCAAGGACATCTTTGATTAGATTGATCAGACTTAATGAATATGTATATGTATTGGACTAAATTGTAGGCTGCATTTAAAAATAAACTGTCCTGTGTGTATCACATTGTAATAGATTGCACGGAAAGAATAGGGCCATCTATTCTAAATGTGAGATCAAGTAACTTAAGTTTATGTAAAAATGCTGTAAAAATAAACACTATAATTCAGAAATTAAATATTTTTTTTCTGAAATATAAAATTAACTTGTGTTATTTGCAGAGATTTTGTTTCATTGCCTTTTTGCCTTTTTTTTTTTTCTCCAGCGCTGGTTAAAATTTGGCAGCTCTGTATGATGAAAAGTTGAACTTTTAGAAGAAAAGCCTGGATGTTAGGGGACTGATGATTTTAATAGGAGTTAAGTGAAATGTGTTTTTCTGTTCTGTGAACTTGTTGCTAGTTAATACTAGTTAATATTTTTGTTGAAAGTACAGGATGGTGCCCATGGAAATTTCTTAGAGGGAACAATCAGCTTTTAGATAGCATCTTAGTAGCTTAAGAACTTTTCTAACAATCCATCTAGTGTGGTGTATAAGATGCTAATCATATATGTTTAACTGAAAATCATTTTACTGTAACTGAAAGAGCTTGTCTTCTTTTCTAATACCTTTGTTCATCCTACTTCAAAATATTTGAAGTACTGAGGGAGCACTATGCTGACAGGTGGCATTGTGAAATGACTTTGTCAGATTTCCATAGAGGCTCCGTTTTTTGAAGTTGGTTTTCTACCTGTCATTCCTGAAAACCAAGTATAACTTTAAAGATTCAATTTTTAGAAGGAATGAAAGTGAGAAAGAGAGAAAGAGAGAAAGAAAGAAAGAATCCTGGCTAAATGAAGGCTCATACACAAATTATGAATTAACTAATTATAAATTATACTTTTTTTTTTTAACTGATTCGGCTCTGAACAATATTTCTGCCACTTTCAAGAAAATTTAATTTGTTGATATTTATTGAGCAAGTCTCTTCACGACCGGGCTACAATGGTTTCTCAGCTTCCTATTTTGTCAGGACTGACAGAAATAAGAGATAGCAATTTTTTTTTTTTAAATTTAATCGCTTGATAAAGAATGCAGAACAAAGAAATCCTACTGGCTTTGTGGTCACAAGATTTTACTCCAGTGTGAAGTCTTGCTGTGCAAATAGTTTAAGCAGATATTAAAGCTTAAAATGGAAAATGAAGATGCCAGTTGATCAAGAACAATTCCATAGTTGTGAAATGCTGCAATATATTAAAATTATAAACATTTTGTATTGATAAATCTCCTAGTAGTTTATTATTATGTCATTAATAGAACGTTATTGAATTACTTTTAATTAAGGTATTTTTAGTGAATGCCATTTTTGAAGTTGTCTTCATTTCTATTTCAGATCACTACAAGATTGGTAACATAAATTCAGAAGATAAGTTTCACCCAAAAATTATTGAACTGAGATTTTTACAATAAACATTCATGAAATACCAGAAATATTAATAATAATTTTTAGTTTCAGTTAATCAGCCCATACAAAACTACATAACAAAAAATTAAAAGTTAAAAATTATGTTGTATTTATTTTATAAAAATCACATCCTAAGGATAATGCCTTAGATTATGTTTCATAGGAGTTTTAACAGGAATTAATATCTCTGTTAAGATTATGGAATTTATAGGTTCTTTATTATAGCTAATCAATTAAGCTAAGCTTAATTAATGCAATGGGACGGTAGAAAATGAACCAATATGACCTAAAGAAACTTAGGGAGGTTTGTGTGAGAAGAAAAAGTTTTATTCATAGATAAGAATGTTAACTACAGGAAAATGCTTTTGAAGGAGTTGGCAACATGAGCTTTATTGTTTTCAGCAAATTATTTAAACTTAAAATAAACTGCCTGATAATAAACATACAACAATTGCTAATATAAACCAGACTAATGTTTTTATCATTATGTAACACTGGACGGATATATTTTGTAAAGATGACAAAATCTGATAATAAAAGGTTCATAAGCTATTAGATATAGAAAATATAGAATCTACTAATTTTCTACAAGCTATTGTGAATTATCTCAAAGATTTAACTAGAAATTCCACTAGCAATGGGTATTTCCATGAAAAAGTTGGTAAACTTTCTCAACTTTAAAATGGAAATGTTGTTTTAGAGTGTTCTGTAATTGATGTAAAAATTGGGGGTTTAATTCTTGGGGTTGTTTTTTTTGGTTGTTTTTTCCTATTTTTGTAAACTAGTAGCTGTAAATAGAATAGAATATTTTAAATGTTGTGGTCAGCAGTGCATTTATACAATTTAATTTTGTGCAGGCTTGTTTTGTTATGACATTCAAATTTTCTTTCAAAGACAGCATACTTGATATAAGCATGATTGAAAAATTAATTCTAAGTGTGTATAAATAGCTGTCATTTATGGATTTCACATCTTTACTGTACCTTTTTTACAGAACGTTGCTTTTACATTCCAGTATTTAACTTTGTAGTCATTAAACTGGATATTTAATATATTTTAAAGCCTTTTTACGTGTTTGCTTTTAGTTGACTCCAAGCAGTTATAGAATATTATGTTTTGTGTACTTGTCTTTTGTGGTATAGTTATGTTAGCTTGTCTGCTATCATAACATTGATTTTTAAAACTTTTCATTATTTCACTAACAATTGAAGCCTTTTTTTGTTTTCTTGGTGTATTAAAAGGATTTATATTCTATATTACATTGCTATAGCGAGAACTTTCTTCAAGTTCGTAGTAGCTTCAAAAATTCTTGGTAGACAACTGAAACAAATCTGTATGTACTGTGTAAATGGAATAACACTTGGGTTCTCTGTATGCATAGTCTGTGCTCTCTGTCATCTGTTACAGAGTTACATCTTGATTCCTCAATTCTATCTTCTTGTTCAATGACTTAGAAGACATAATGTCTGTCCTGATCAATTTTGCAGTGATCTTGTACTGATTAATGAAATCTGATGTTCAGAATAATTATTGCTTAAATTACACTTCATATGTTGAGTAATGTTTTTAATACAAAGTGTGACAATGTGTAAAATACAAATTGTATTTCAATAATAGCTTGCTCAGACTGAATGATTGCTACTTTCCTAAGCCATAGAGAGTAAAGACCTTCATGTTCAGGAAGGACAGTGTCATTTATTGAGCTTGAATGTCTGTGTTGCATGTGTCAATAAAGGTGAATATATATATGCAGATTGTGTTCTGCTGAAATCTCTGATTAAGGTCTTTGTATTAGTATGAGCTTTTGAAGATTTTAATCTTGAGAAATTACAAGCCTGTTTGTGACAAAGTGAAATGTATACCAAGTTGACAGAAATTCTATTTAGTAATGAGCACAAGCAAAAGGGACACCACATCCTTTAATATATTTTTAGACCTTACTCTATGAAACTTCTTGTTCATGTATTAGAAGAGAGGATTAATCAGTCTGTTTCCTGTGCCTTCATGATTTTGCAGGTATCTGACATTTAGCTCAAGAAATTTACAGACTTTGAGGAGTGTAAGCTTACATTAATTCTTGTATTAGAAGCCAGCCTGTAGCTTTACTCCTTTACAGTTCTAATGCTTCATTCAAATGTAAAGGGACCACAGCTGAATACAGTTGTATACAGTTGAAACATGCAAACCTTGTATGTCATCATATGCTGTGTCACACTCTTTTCTGGTTTATAGTCCTTTCTTAGAAATTCCTAACATTAATTTTTCTCTTAAGGCTGAGTCAACATTTTTATGGATATCATAATCCAAATTCCACACTTCAGTGGGTGAAATAATGGACATTTCTGAGTCTGTTATTCTTGTGTGGGAAGTTAGAATTGTTTTGTCTCCTTTGTACATCACATTTGTGTACATGGAATGTCATTGGCTATTCTATTACACAGTCACTTCTTTCTGAGACCATTCTGTGGTTCTTCACGATAACACATATCCTTATTGCCTAACAATCATCATCTTAATGACAGAAGCCTGAGCACTGATGTCTTCTCCCATTTTCAGATCCCTCACTGCATATCCCTGTGTAACACTATATGTGATCTCTCTACATTGTGAAAATGGATAGTTTATTCTTTCCATCTTTAATTCATTAATTTTTCCATGTGAGGGTATTTCTTCATATTCTGTAGCAGTTTCTGTTTGCTAATAAACTTTTGGAAAGGACATTTTCAAAAATTGTTTAAAAGGAGACATTAATCTACTATTACATCACTGAATCTTGAAATTTTAGAAAATAATTTAGAGTATGTATCCAGACCTGTGTGATATATTCTTCATATATCTATCTTGTGGTGCAACATTGTTTTCTAATCTGTGACCAGTGTGTTATTACTACATAGTATAAAAGTCCGTAGTCAGAAATGGTTCATGATTTTATATATCTTGTATGATTCTTACCTTGTTACTACAGTACATATCATGTTCAAATTAACAAAATTTCCTCAGAGTTTCTACACAGTAATCTTGCAGTCTTTCCTAGAATTGTTCCTATAAGTATTGTATTTCTTTTTATGATCTCATTTTTCCCGGTAATTATTCTACAAAAGATACTTAAGAGGCAATATAGAAAACAGTTCCATATAATATCAAATAAAACGTACATTAAAATGTTTAACTTTTCTATCTCAATATTGAAGGAAAGCACAGAAATGTTTCTAGATTTTATCATAAAGCCTGTAAAATGAAAGCATTCTTTTATGCGTAAGGGTAAATATTCTTTTCCACATTGAGGAAATAGTTCATTGACACTGGCAACTGGGTTTGTTAACAGAGAAGTTACAGTTTATAATCTGTAGTTGCCTTAAAAGTAGCTTAGATTCTATGTATTAGTTTGCACTTTTTTACACTGGGTTTTGTCTTTATTATCTAATTAAATGCCTTTGTACTGCTATGTATGTCCTTCACAGCGCTCTACTAAAACCCAGGAGATGTCAAAACATTAAATATTACTCCTGGATAACTTTCAACATTATATTTGCACACCTTAAAAAAAGAAGATTGATAGCCTAAGCTCCTAGTAATAATCAGTTTTACTTTAACAGATTACATTTGTGTGATCTATTATAATCTAAAAGAATCTGTTATGTTCTTTCAAAAAAATCTTTGCGTTGTAGGTGAGTGAGAGGTTGTATTACAATATGGTGAGAAAGACTGCTGCAGTACATTGATTTTCCTTTAGACAAAGTGTGGATGGTGACACAACAAAAACTAGATCCATGTAAGGATAACATTAAAAAATAAGTAAGTTAAAAAACCCTGTGGGCCAGAACTATAGAGTAATTTGGTTTTGGAGAGGTATCAGAAGATCTCTAGTCCAAATTTCTTCTTCAGGCAGGGTCAGTGGTACAGGCAGACCAGACTATTGGTGGCTTTGTCTTACTGTGCAGCTTCTCTGCAACCTGTTACAGTGCAAGACAGTCTTCAGGATGAAAAGGTTTTTTCTTAAGTCTAATTTGAACCTCTCATTTGAATGATGTCCGTGATCTGCTGTTCTCTCACCATGCATCGCTGGAAAGAGTATAAGTTAATCTTCTTGGTGGCTGTATAGGTATTGTGGAGCTGCTTTGAGGTCCTTTTGAAGCTGTCTGTTCTCCAGTCTTGATGAAAGAAGCCAAGTTGCCTCAACTTC
>JAOXXN010000065.1:34851503-34862470 GCA_026770055.1 Myrmophylax atrothorax | reverse complement strand
ACACCTAACAGAAGATACAGAAGCAATACTCATTGGAGGGTACTTCTTAATTCAGGTGGGCAGCATGAAAGTTGAAATATTTTAAAATTTTACAGATGCAGCAGAATGATTGAGCCCATAAGGTGCAAAACTTGCAGTTGGAAGCCTGAATTCACACATTTTGCAGCTGTGCATAGGTAGTGCAGTGCCCTGTGTTCTATTAGGAGATAAAAGGGAGTGGGGCTAGAATAAGGAAAATTGTGCATTTGTTAGTGGGAGTCAGTTAAAATTTAGTGCATGATATTTCAGAAATTTTGGAAAGTCCAACTTTTTGTATCAGGGGTTGACTTCCGGTTTTGAATTCTGTTATTTAATTAGTGTAACAAACATTTGCTATTGCAGCCAGTGATTAAAATAGCCTGCTACATGAGCTTATAAAAACTACTGTAAGAAATTCCAACTTGTATTTTAATTGCATAAATGAATGTTGTATTAAAATATTTTTTGCAACAGCTAATTATTTAAAAATAAAATTAGAGCTTATGGAATAAATCCATAGATGTGAGAGTTAATGGCAGTATTTACGATTTTGTTTTTGCTTTAATTTTCCTCTTCCTTTATAATCACCTAGGATTAATTCAAGTAGGAGTTCACTGTATATAGTCAGGAAAGCACACAATTACCTTGTTTACCAGTATGTAACAAAACTGTGTGGTAACATCTGCTTCTGAAGTTTATTTCTGGTCATCCTGACTTTAGCTGCTTGGCTTCTTTGGCACAGGAAAAGGGGAAATCTAGGCAGGAAACCAGAACAAAGAACCTTAGAGTGACCAAAAATAAAATTGCATCTGAGTATGTGTTGGAGGAGGGAGTTAATTTGCTGTGGGGGGGTTTTTTTGCAGTTATTGGTGTTTTGAATGAATTAGTCTGTTTTACTCTTGAGTTAGATTGCCCAGAGTATTTGTGTTGAGTATTTTTTCATCTGTGGTATTGTATCCTTGCCATTTGGATTAAATATCCCCTTTTACAAAATATGCTTGTGTAGGTTAGCATACTAACCACTTTAAAAAAAAAATGTCCTAAAGGAAGATATGTCAGAAGCTGAATCCATTTAGACCTGCTGCATTGTCAATAGTGTAGTAGGGCACTTGTCTGCTGTGGGAATCCTCTTGAGGAGCAGCAGAATTACTGTGCAGGTGGTGGGAAAAGATTAGTGCTTCATGTGCACAAACAGGAAACAGGGTATCAAAAGCGGGAAACAAGTCCTGAGCTGTGATAAACATAATTGCTGCTTCTCCTTGAACTGCTGAGCTCCCACTTAAATGAGTTACTATTAGCATGATGTCTGTCTGTGGGCTGTGTGCTCAAAGAAAATGTGACAAAACAACTGTGTTCATGAAGCTGGTTGCACAGTTTCCTGATTCATGGAAGACTAGACAGTTTATTCATGAAAAATTGCATTTGTATTTTTGCAATACAAAACAAAATAATGGAAGCATCTTGAAAGTACTGAGTACTTAGGGACTTCTTGCACTTGTTACACTGGGAGGTGTAGGTTCTGCCTCACTGGCTTATACAAAAATCATCCTATCCTCATACAGTTCTGAAGGTACTGTGTTCCTTTTTCTTTGGAAAAAATAATCTTTTATGCTTTTGAGTGAAACATATTTCTATATTGAATTTTTTTTTTCATTTTTTTCAGTGTAAAAATCTAGGAATATGAAATTTCAATTCTGTTCTGCATCACAAAATTGTTGCCATAATCCATTACACTGTTTTTTATGGGCCTCAGTCTAAGATAATTTTAACCAACTCCTACTTCTGCTAAAAAATTTCCATGCAGTACTGGAATGGGAAGGGGTGTTGGCCAGTACTGAGGATATAGCTGTGAGGAAAAGCCAGGGCCTTCTGGGAGAAGGTAATTGATTCATTCTTTTCCTTTTCCTGTGTAATCAACAGAAGTGTTAGGAGAGCAGTTGAGAATTTTGACAAAAAGGCTTTTAGAAATTGAGTTCTGAATTGAGCTGCTCACTACTTGTTAAAACCTTCACATATTTGGTAGATTTTAACTTATTGGCTACATATTTTGGTTTTTATTGTCAAGAAAGATACTAACCTATCTATGCAGAGATGGTTACATATTTGTGATGTCTCAAATTTAGATGCAGTTTGGTAATTATGATCATGGAAGTCAGTTCTCAATTAGTAGGCATCTGATAAATTGTAAGAAATGAACAGAAAGTTCATCAGTTGAGGACATTTTTCACATTTGGTGAAGCTGCATGGAGAAGTATGAGTAGCTGTAAAATCTGAGTGTTGGAATCTAAAATGTCAGATTAGGCATTCATTGGTTTTATACTTTCATATAACTTTGCCTTAAGTTTGTCATGAAAATTCAACTATGTAATTGTAAGATTGTGTCTATTGCCTGAAAAATACTGATTCTCTTATAGCAGAATCTTTAAATACTTTAAGTAGATAAATGCATCTCTAAATTAAGTTTTAATCTATGAAAATAGAAAAGTAGTGTGAGGATTGTTAGGACTCTTAAATCATGAACAGTGATGTTGTCGGATCTTGAATGCTTTACAAGGCAGGCCTACTCTTCAGTACACATGGATGGGAGCAACTTGGAATGCAATTCTTGCTCCTAAAAAAGAGGCTGTGTTTAATGCAATTTCAGGAAATCTACTTGGTATGATAGTGGTAAGCATTCAGTTTTACTTTGCTGGCAGCTACTAATGACTACAATTTCAGCAGACTCTAAGACGGAGCAATAATTTTTTAATTATGAATGGAGCAATTTCTTGCAGTAAGACAGCACTGCCTGTTTAAAGATGCTGCTTTTAGTTACTTACAGTTTTTTTCTGAATGACCATAAGTAACTTTCAGAAATGGCTGCCCCCTCTGCCTAGAGGGAAAGCCATACGAGGAGTGGCTGAGGTTACTTGGCTTGTTCAGCCTGGAGAAGAGGAGGTTGAGGGGAGACCTCATTGCAGTTACAACTTCCTTACAAGGGGAAGTGGAAGGGCAGAGGTCCTCATCTCTTCTCTCTGGTCACCAGTGACAGGACCCAAGGGAATGGCATGAAACTGTGTCAGGGGAGATTTAGGTTAGATATCAGGAAAGGGTTCCTCATCCAGAGAGGGAGTGGGCACTGGAACTGGGTCCCCAGGGAAAAGTGGTCGCAGCCTGACAGAGTTCAAGGCGCATTTGGACAATGCTCTCAGGCACATAGTGTGACTCTTGGAGTGACCCTTTGCAGGGTCAGGAGTTGGTCTTTGATGGTTGCTTCCAGGATATTCTATGATTCTTTATTTGGTCTTATGTTTATCAGTAGTGATTAGAAAATTGTAAGTCTAATAAACACTTATACAACCTTTCTTCTGAGTGTCTAACATGAACAAATCTAATTGAATTCTAGGCACCTGCATTTCCTCCCTAAGAATGACTGTTGATATTGATTAAAAACATTCTTGCAACTTAGTATGTTTATTTGACAGGGGGAATGAGCCTGCTTGAGTTGATATATTAATGGAAGCACATTGCTAGTTGGACTCAAGTTACGCCTAAGTGACCTAATTCAGGTCCATGCCAATGTACAACATTCCAGTGTAGTGACTGTATACTGGTAAAAGAATCCTGTAAGTGTCTCATTGAACTCTTAAATGATCTTCCCAAATTATGTAATACCAATCATCAAGACTTCATGCACAGAAGATTTTCTTTGCATAGCTTCAGTGGTGAAGAATGTATTTTCTTCATGCTGTTAACTCCTATATTTATGTAGTTAAACCTTTGCTTTGGCTGCTTGACAATCTTAATGATGTTTAGTTGTTCTTTATGCAAACCATCAAGTTATATGTTTGTTACTTTATCTTAAGAATATTCACCTTCAGAAAAATATTTCTCAATTATCTTCAAAAACTGTATAATTAACACCTTAATTGGACCCTTAGGAGGAATTTTCCCTTCCCCATACAGAGAGTATACAGTGTATCTTTTGAAAAGTGCCTTTACTTTGTTGCAGCCATTTTATAGAGAAGATGAAAAAACAATATAGCTCTTGAGTAAGACACATTTGCATTTCCATTACATTTTTAGGAGCAGGAACTTTTGTTTTCCTTGTTAAAATTTGTCTACTATCAATTTTGTAAAAGGCTAAGTTAACATATGGTTGGCAACAAATTTATTGCATCTTTCTGTGATCAGACGATCATGGAATAGTTGACGTTGGAAAGGACATCTAGAGATTATTTAAACTAAGGCTGCTACTCAAAAAGAGTTTTTCTCAGCTATACTAATGTTGTGTTGAGTTTTAAATATATCTATTCATGAAGCCTTCAAAACCTTTACAAGCAGCCAGTTCCTGACAATATCACCCTTACATTGTAAAAGCTTTTTCTTGTGTTTGAATAGAATTTCCTGTTTCAATTTGTGCCCATTGCCTCTTGTCCCTTCAGTGGATACAACTGGAAGAGTCTGGGTTCATTTTCTTTGTTCCTCCTGCCAGTTAGTTACACACAGCTCAAGGTGCCATGGGGCTTTTTTGCTGCAAGGGTGTATTGCTAGCTCGAGGGCAGTTTTGTGTCCACCAGAGCTGTTCTAGAAAGCAGCTTTCCAATTTAATGGTTCCCAACCTGTACCAATGCATGGGTTTATTTCTCCCCAGGTGCATGGCTTTGCAACACATTTTGTTGAACTTCGTAAAACTTCTGTTTCCTTGTTTCTTTGTTAGTGAAGGTGGAACAATCCTTTGTTGATCTTTGGATGCATGCACCGTGATTTACTGCCCTCTGGCGGGACTTGAACCTGGCAGTTCAGCTACTTTTTTCTAGTTCAGATGTTCTGTCCTAAAACCACCTGAACCAAAGACCATTCACTCGAAGCAGCTTTATTTTAGCCTAGCTTTCTCTTGCCCCCTTCACCCACCCTCTGCACCAATTGATGCAATGATACAAAAAAATTCTTCCCTTAGCCTACCTATAGCTACAGTAAAATAGAGTTTCCCCTTTAGTGTCCGTTCATGGCTGGCAGGAGGCTGTTTGGCTACAGAACTAAGGATTCAGGAGATTATTTGTCTCCCCCTGACTTTAGATCCTCACCATTACATCAAGGTGTTAATAGGGAAGGAAGAAACTGAATGCATGAAGCTTATCTGGAGAAGGTGATGCTGAGAATAAGCTGGAGATCCTGAGTCTGTTGTGGGAGATGCAAGATTGCAGGGGATGAAAGAATTCTGTTCCATGAGAGGAGCAGAGAAAGTGCTCAGGATGTGAGGACAAGACAGTGTAAAACTACACTGTGCATTTCCCACATTCCACTGCTAAAATACTAAGTTACTACAATGGCAGCAAAGGACTATGAAGTTCATGGACAAAATGTGTATTTTACATACCCATAGATATTAACAAATAATAGTCTGCTACCTCTATTAGTAGTGGCTATTTGAGCTCAAACAATTGATAACTATTCTGTGAAGCTAAAAAAAGGAATTATCTTGATGGTAATCTCTTTGAGACAAGATGATGTGAATGACATAACTGGAACAGAAATCTGAAAAGAAATATTATTATGGAAACTAACATATTTCCATTTTTAACTAAGATTTAAAATTATCCTCTCATGTTTGCAAACCAAAATATTTTCACTGAAGTAGCATTAACTGTGTTTGTGTTACCATTCTAAAGGAAGATGTTACTTTGTTAATAAAAGGGATTTACATCCTCTTAATAGTACATGCATTGAAAATTCAGTAACTAACTTGAATTTTTTGAGGAAAATAGACAAGAATAATACCACCTGTTATGTCTGTTTAAAAGTTGTGTATGTACTGACAAAAAAAAACCCAAACCTTTAACTAAGTTGCCCTCAGTGAACAATTATAAGCCATTTAACAAGAACAGTGAGCTTTCTATTATCTCACTGAAGAATTTATAGTTAGTTATATAATTATCCAGCAACTCCCACTTAGTTATGTGGTGACCTGTTTATTGAATGAAGACACCAAAATATTAGAGAACTAGTTTTCATATATTGTATTAATATAATTTCACTGTTTTGTTTTCATGGCAGTTAATCCTATTTTTAATATGCTAATTTTGAAGTCTTTTCATTGCATCTTGAAAATAATTCAAAACATAGTAATCATATAAAATAACATGAATATTGTATTTTTTGGAAACTCAAACTTAAGTAGGCTCTGGACTCATAATGAAAAATATGAGAAAGTCAAATACAGTAACCTGTTCTTGTTCTTACCAGTTGCAGAAACAAAACAGAAGCAGATGAGAGTGTCACATGTTGCACATAATTAAAATCTTTAACATAGCTGATTAGATAAGGTTTCTTTTAATCTACATTTGAATATATATGACTAACAAACAAAATTTCTAAATATTGGAAAACCAATTGGTTGGGATTTTTTTCTTTTTGAGGCTCCTTCTGCATTACTAAAATTACTTCTTGAAATTTTTAATTTCATCATGCCTTTACTCATTTTGCAGCATGATAGCATGGTATTATGACCCTTCACTATATTGAAAAGTGGTTGATAAACTGAAGCAAGTGAAATGGAATCAGTGAAATACTTTTCTACTGAGGGAACATGATTTTTGCTTTTTATAACTGGCTTTGTAGTTGCTGGTTGGAGCTATCAGAGAAGTCATTCACCTGACATGGTTTTGCCACATGCTCAGCATCAATCAAGGAAAAGCAGCTTTTACAACTTGATGTATTTTCAGATAACTTTCATATTGTCTTGGAGAATTTAACTCTTCTTTTTTTTTTCTTTTCCCCCGGATGACTGCTTTGAAGAACTTTAAACTTACTGGTAGCTACTTGGGGCTGAGAGGGACATTTTCCATGTAGCCCAACTAAGTGAGCTCCATTTAATTTTAAACCTCAGTGCACCTTTAAACTGAATTACAACTTTCAGTTTTTGTATTCAAATACTAAATTTCAGATTTAAAATAAGGTTGGGAAATTTTTAAGTTCTTTTTATCTTAAACAAGTATTTATTGGTTTAGAAACATATATTAATACTCTTATCTGTCTGATAAAAGTTTCAGAAAGTTAAAGTTGTCCAATGTGATATTCCCTTTTTTTTTTCACAACTCCCATGCATTAATCTCCATCATACAGTGACAGATAGATGCAAATTGTTTATTAGATAATAGTGTCTCTGCTCCTATTCTCTGCCACATGTATTACCAAGTACATCCAATTTAATATGACTGAATTCCTATCACTTACAAAGTGTTCATGTGGACTATGCACTTAAGGAACTCTAGAGCCAAATGATACCAGCTTTATGATTTTGAGCATGTTTTACTTACATTTTCAGTGGGACATCTCTTTTGAACATGAAGAAAAAGGCTGTTGGCCAGGCTGATAAACAGAGCCTGCTTTTGACCACCCCTAAAGGAACTGTGAATAATTGCACTCTAATCATAAATTCAGGGCAGAAAAATCCTTTACCAGAACACTAAAATTTGAATGGATGTTAAATCAAACCAGCAAGTGATAATTAATCCTCTGTTGATGTAGAAAAGAGTTCTAGTTTATATAGAAAGTAAATAAATTTCAACATGTGAATTATGTATTGTTGGCAAAAATTGAGTATGTTTGAGTTCAATATATATTTTTAGAATGCTGGTATGACTCACTCTACAGTGTAGTGTGATGTTGAACCTTAAAGGTCAGAAACAATTCAGAAGCCCACTGTTTAAAACCTAAGTCTTATTAATCCACAGTTATCATGAGTGTGCCCTGTTTTCAAAAACAATTTAAAGGTTGTCATCTCAGTTCCCCTGAGACTCCTGAAAATAATACTGATTTGAATACAACCATTTCTGTTAAAAACTAAACAAACAAAACAAAACCCCACATCTCTAAGAGAGCAGTAAGAAAATGCAATTTTCTGTTTGTTGCCACTTTTTACTATTGCTTTTTTTTATTATTTTAAAATTTAATTTCTGGAAATAAAAATATCACTGTTCCTTTAAAAAGAAATTAATACCATGATCCATTCAAGAAAACTAGGGCATGTATGAAATCTATGTTCATTGTGAATCACTTGAGCATACTGCACTAATCAGATTGCATTTCTTTAATTTAGTGATGTGATTTAAAACTACCTGATTGTCTGAATGCCAGTAGATTGAGAAATATAGAATCATACTTCTGTGAAAATGAAGCTATTTTTAGGTGTTTTTAGCTATTTTGTTTTGTTTTGTATCAGAACTGCTCAGATACATTTGTGAGAGATCAAAAATAACAATTACCATAAACCAGGACAAAGACATTGCCATAAAATATAGGCTTTTATCTGTTGTTTTGAAACTAAATACAATTTAAAATAATAAATAAAGTTGTGGGGGTTGGGTGCGGTTTTTTGATTTTTTTTTTTTGATAAATGGATGAATGGTTTGTATGCTATAGATAATGTACAAAGTGAACAAAAGGCAGCACAACCAGAAGCATATGCTATAGTAGTTAGTTCACACCTGCTAACTCCTTTTAATAGGCTTGGAGATAATATCACACAGAGAATGAATACATTGTTTAGACCATTGAAACTCTTTTCTACAGAACCTGACCCCTGACAGTCCTTTCTTTGTCCAGGCATACTTAAATTCAATGTGCTTTGAAAAATGACTGTTCCTACGGGCATACTTCTGCTCGCTGTACAAGTGTAAGCATAATCTATGTTCACTGGTCCTGATGTTGATTTCACAGGAACACTTCTGTGGTTCAGAGATTTAAAGACATTCCTCAACCTACTGAAATTCCAGTTTCAGATGTATTTCTCAGTGTTAGCTGAACAAATTAAGATACTAGAGTTAGTGCTTTCCAAAGGTAAAGTAGGAATAAAATATAGTAATATAAAATTGATTAACATTCATGTATGCCTCTCATAGGGTTTCTTTACCTTTTTAATGTTTGTCACTAACCACCTCTGGGAACAGGGTAAAGGTTTTGTAGACCCGTAATTTTAGTTGCTATGGTAATTATTTTATCTCTAGTGTTTACTCTGATTGCATATACATTTATAATGTTTCTTGTGCGTGAATGATTTGACAGAGATCTGGCCCAGGGGTTACAAATCAGACCTCTGAAGGTGTTGCTGCCTACAGCCCTGGCAATGGACTTTTCTGCCATCAAGACATATGATCCACTCACAAAGCGACTTCTGAACTGCCACAGTTTTCAGCCCATCATATTACAGCAAACCACTTCCAATTTTGGTTTATCCTGATATGTCAGGCTGAAAACTGAAGGTTCAGGAGTTCATTTCTAATCTGATCAGATGCTGCTGTTTCAGGGGCAGCAGCATCTGTCAGAAGGGGGTTGTGTGCAACTGGGGCAGTAACTGATTTAGTTGTTTGTCCATTTTAGTCTCCTTCCACATGTCTGTCAGGACCTTCAATGTCTGCACCTGCACACAAAATTACTGGATTTTTGCATTTTGTTATTAATAGTGCTCTGATTTTTTCAGTAATCTGCAAAATGTAAAGCTCTCTTCAGTGTCTGTTTTCATTCACTGCAATACTTTAAGTAGGAAATACAGATTATCACATTCCACAGCATAACAACCCACTGCTAAAAAAAAACCCAAACCAAACCAAACAAAAAAAAAAGAAGAAAAACCCCCACAAAAACAAAGACAAAAACAAACCAAACCAAACAAACAAAAAAATACAAACAAAAACCCCACAAAAATACCACAAACCCCCAATTGTTCTATAATGTTATATAAGATCTGGTTTTATTCTATTTTTTAAATGTGGTTATTTCTAACTTTAAGGGTTCATTTTGTATTATGACAATCTAGTGAAATCTTCATTCAAAACCAAATTTCTAGTCTTAATTACTTTAGTGAAGTGGTTTTGGTCTTTTAATCTAGAAATGTTTTTGTTTCTTTGGAGAGACTAGTACATAGAGATTAAGTTAGAACATTATGAATAGGTATGGCAAATAAACTGAAAAACTAGCAATGTGTAATTTAATATAGACACATATTGTGTATCATGGCTGAGAACAACAAACAGAATTTAAATAAAATTAGTAGTATTGAATCTGAATAAGAGGGCTGTGAAAGTGATCCTAGAGTAATAGTCTATGTATTTCATGAAAGTACACTTATGAAAAGACAATTACCCAAAGTGAATGATTTTAAAACTAATTGTAACATAATCTGTTTTTAAATGTATTTTGGTAAGAATTATACTCAAATATGTACAATATTTCTTAGCATAAATTGTACTGTTTTTCAAAAACAAAAGTTAAAATAGATAAGACTAATTAGTTCTGGGTTAATTCTTATTGTGACTCTGCTTATTATGTATGCAGCAGACAATGTGATTGTCTCTTTAAAAGGTAGTGTTATTGTAGGAACACCTTTAGAAATAGTTTTGTAAAAAAAGAATTGTGGTTTGTTAAAAAAACAAGCAAACAACTTAACAAACAAACAAATAAAAGCTTTGTTTAATGATGTGTAAAAGTATTAGTAACATCATGTAGTGAGGGTATAAATTTACAGTAAGACTTGGTATGTGGATTTTGTTCACAGTCTATTAAATTATAAATCTTGGGCTTCACATGGATGCTTACATCTCCTGGCAAAGTCAGTTGAATTTGAGGACTGCCAGTAACTGCTGGAATCAGATTTTGTATAGTTTTTAATTTTTTTAAGTAATGTCATAGGATAGAAAAAGCCAGAAGTTTGTAAGCCAGCTTGCTTAATCCTCAATGATTAACTACAGTCAGCATGACAATTCTTTCTCTGAGCCATTTAAATCACTGTTGTGAGGAAAACTGAACACATCAGTTACTGTATTAATGTAACTGCTCTTAAAATCCTGTCCCTCGAGTTTGAGGCTCTGGAAGGACTAGAATAGTATAAATTGATAATACTTATTTAGTTGTTGCTTTGTTGTAATATTGTTGCTTTGTTGTAATATTGCACCCCCCCCCCCCCCACCCCC
>JAOXXN010000065.1:34827765-34841777 GCA_026770055.1 Myrmophylax atrothorax | reverse complement strand
ATATATATACAGACATTACTGCCATTCATTGACTTGCTAATGAATATGAAAAATTACACTTTATTGGGATAGATGATGCCATCTGATCCTGTCACTATAATATTAAAAAAGCATATCAGAGGACTACCACCCACTCTGATGCTGTTATTTCTGGAGATAAGAGATCATAAGTTTTTGTAAGCATAAATGCTCTTTAGTAATCCAACTCTTGCTGGCCAGTGTGATCCTGCTGTAGGAGTGCCTATCTGTAGGCTTCTAAATCCTTGGATGAAAGCGTAGTACCAAGTGCTACAGGAGGTTTAAAACAGTGTCAGTATTTGTCTCTGCCCTCAGGAGAATTACTGGGCTTCCTTTCCTGAAACAAGGAAGAAGTTATACAGTTAGAGGAGTAGGGAGGAGCAGATCAATAGTGACTGCATCCTCCCTGTTGCCAGCACATGTTACCTGCACTGCTCCCCTGCTGCTGAAGTAGAGAAGCTCTATGAGTATCTCTGGTATAGTGTTAGGGTAGAAAACAGCCTTAAAAAAGATTGCTTAGAGCTGGGCCATTCCTCATTCAGGATTTGTACAAGTAGTTAGCACTGAATAGATATTGTTCTTGAACTTCACATTCTTCATATATGAATCTACTGAGATCCTGTAAAAATGAGCTCTTGGAAAAATAGAGAAAGGAAACAATTTCACATATATTTGTATCAGAGAGGGATTTTTAGAGGGGAACTTGTCTTTTCTTGCCTGTTCCAGAAAAGAACTAATCAGGTTCTTAATTCTGTGAAGTTTGTCTTGTGTCACTGCACAGAAGGGCCGTGGAGGAGTATCTGAGCATTAGCAACTTACTCAGATTCATTAGAAATTCCTGCCCACGAGGTGACTATCTTGAAGAGTAGCAGGGGAAAAACTCTGCTGCCTTAGAGTCATCTCAGATGCAGATTCCTCTTTCCCACTGATTTCTAGGGAGTTTTCTTTAGTATGATGTTCAGAGTATAGTTTAACTTGGGGGGAGAGTTACTCTTTAGGCAATTACACAGTACTTTTATTTCAAGTGGGTTTATTTTTCATGGTGGTTTACATAGGTTGCTTGTGTATTTGGGTACACATTACATTAATTCAGAATGTTTTAATTTTCTCTTTGCAAACTGAAGGTAAATGTTTACTCTGCCCTCCAGGAAAGGTATACTAATCATAATGCCAGTGTGTGATTAGATTTGATTTTACTATTTTAATGTGACATCTTTTATGATTTTTCATTAGCAGCTGCTAAATAACCTGACAGTTTCCATCAGAGATGGTGCTTTGTGTGGATTTGTAATAGAAATCATTATTATTCTTTTTAGGTTATCGAATTCCATCTGATTTCAGATATTGGAAGTTTAACAGATGTCTGCTAGATATTTAATAAGCACATTTAAGGATATTAAAGAATTTCTATGTTAGAAGATATGCAAAAGCTTAAACCAGGACCTGTTGGAAAAGTTTTTCTGTCTTTTTTTTTGGTTTGGTTTGGTTTGGTTTGGTTTTTTTAAGGAAGCTTCTGGATTTCCATCTTAAGAAAGAAAAAAAATAAAAAGGAGGGGAGTGGGCATGATGGAATGCAAAAGAACAAAAACTCAGATATTCCTAAAGTAGTTGCATGAGCTTGATATAATACAAGAAGAGGTATGACTTTAAAGTCTAGCTAGACTTTAAAGAATCTGGTAATTTGTTGGCTTAAACTTACCAGCTTAATATAGAACAGAGCTGTGGAGAGTGAAACCCAATAGTATATTCAGTAGGTTGGTAGCGTATTCAGTCCAGGTTTTTATCCCACAGTCTGATTTATGTTGGAGACTTATTGTCTATGAAATTTCAATTATTTCATTGGCAATATAGATAGATTTAAGGATCAGATATTGACATTGTGGCTGATAACGTTTTGATTGCGTGTATTCCAGGTGAATTCTGACACCATTTAGTTTATAAACTGGAATGCTTGACCCACTCCTCAAAAGCAGGTTAAAAAACCTGTTCTTGATCAGTAAAGTTGCACAGGATAGCTATAGTCAGGTTTTTTCAAATCATGGAATTACACAGTATGCTGAGTTGGAAGGGACCCACAAGGATCATCAAGTCCAACTTGTAGCCATGCATAAGACCATCCCCAAGAGTCATACCATGTGCCTGAGAGTATCATCCAGATGCTTCTTGATCTCTTAATTAATATTATTAAAATTATAAAAACTGATATTAATGAAATATAATATTATGAATAATAAACACCATGAAATTTACTATTTGCATAAACATTAAATTGTTACTTTAGTCTTTCAAATAGTTGAAAAATACTCTCAACATGACTGGCCCATAAAAAAGGCCCCTGTCTGGCTTAGTCATAGTACTGTAAGGTGATCTTTTCTTCACTTCAGCTGATTCTCATTGGTACTGAGCTTCCCAAGGCCATTATATCTACCTTGAGTATTTTAAAAGTAATTTTGTACAAGAATAAAAATAGTTTAGCAAATACTTTTGAAGCAGGAATTTTTGAGGGCTTAGGAGAAAAGAACATGTAGCTATGAAAATAGAGAAAGAACAACTCTCATCCAGTGCAAAAAGTTGTGAAAAGGTTTTATTTAGAACAAGTTCTGCCTGCATAACATTTTCTACTCCTTTTTGTTGTAGAGATATTATATGACAAAATATGAATTTATATAAATCTTCTGGTGGGCAGAAATGAATATTACATTTGCTTTTGAGGAAAATAAGTTTATTATACTTCACTTTACCTCTTACTGCATCAAAATAATTTTATGTAATGCTTTATTCCTACACCCAGACAACGTTTTAATGTTGCTATAGTAATTATTGTAGCTTTAGTATTAAGAGTAGTTCAATATTTATGCGGTAGCTGTCTCTGGAAAACAGTATCCTATTATGTGTGTCTATAGCACCTAATCTAAGCTAGTTCTCACAGGTCTTGTATAGGTAAGGGAGAGAGCTTATCTTTGTGTGATCATTCCCTCTGAAGGTAGGTGGGGGTGCATTGTTCATGGATGTCCACGTCTTTCATAATCAGCTACCTTGGACTCAGTGCATAAATTCTAGAAAACTAAATTCAGAGGGAGACAAATGACATTCATAGAAAAATCAACACGGTTGCTATAAAAGTGTTACAATCTGACAATCAAGAAGGAGCCTGGAAGACAAACAAATATAAGAGTGACATACTGAATGGTAGAGCAGTAGTCACAAACTCTTTCTACCTTCCTGCTTACCGTATAACCTCTGTACTAGAAATCTGCTGCTGGGGGGCAATAGATTTGATTAAACATACAGCAAATAAAATCTGCTGTGGGCAGAACATGGATTTAGACTCACATTTAGAGACGAAAAAGGAAGGAGCTAGATAAGAAGAAATGTGTCTTTGGGCACTTGCGTTTGTATGCGCCTATTCTGCATATGTGCTGTAACGCCTGCATTAAAATGGGAGCTCATTCTGGTTTTGACATCCCAACATTCTGCTTAGTCAGAAAGCAAAAGATGATGTATGGATCTTTTTCTCATTCGTTCCTGCACTGTTATGTAGAGTATTTCAAATGGTATAGTTGCTGTAGCATGTCTCTCTACATTTTATCCCTACATGGAATTATTTTTGTCTCTAATGTTTGTCTTGAACACTATAGATGAAGGTGATTTCTTGCGCGATCATGACTTAATTTAAAAAACTTTCTGTAATAATAAGCATGCTCTTCAAAAATCATGTTTCCATGATCACTGTCAATGTTACTTGCAATATATGGAAAAATATACATGTAATTACAAATATTTAAATAGAATCTCTAATCTAGACCTTGAGTACAGTGCATTTTCCTGAAGCTTGGTATTTGCTGCCTCCAAACAAATAAATAGTAATGACTGTGTTATGTGATTTGATTTCTTGAGCAGCTCAGCTTATCCAGGAGTATTTTCCAAAGCTTTTCACAGGCTTTTAAACTATGGAACTTGAGAAATATTTTTGAAGAAAGCTTCCTTGGTGATTTTGACTGTTATCACTCTAAATAATAAGATGTATCAGTTCCTACAATTTCTCAAAGTATATATTTTACTGTTTAAATGAGTGGGGTTTTTCCTTTGGTAATTGTACATGTAGGAGGCATCATGATCAGGGGTTAATATTCCTATAGCATAGCATAAAAGCAGTAATTGCCAACTGAGCATTACTTAGCATAAAACATATTCTCAAGTTCTTTTGTTAATATGAAAATTAATTCCAGATATCTTGAAAACACATCATTTTTTTCTTTCTATTCTATTGTCCTTTTCTAAATATAAGGTCAGTATTTTTTTTTTCTCCAGCAGATAGTCTTGTGGTAGTACCATGTGTGCTTGTTTTTTAATGATTTTGAAAGCTTTACTTCTCAGAGACTTTCACATTTTCACCAAACTTCAGTATGGGATTCTTCCTAAATTTATTTTGATGCTTACTGTTCACTGGTAGGGGAAAAGTAGTAACTGTGCAATATTTCAGGCACTGGTAATCCTAAAAATATATGAATAACAAATTGTTGTATTCCATTCTTAGAAAAGATGTATAAGTACCATAGTGGTGAGCTCATTTCCTTTTGAAAAAGTATTTATGAGTCAGAAGCATATTGATGTCCATCAACCATGTTGCCACTGTTAAGAATAAAAATTGAAGCAGATTCTTCTATGTTAGTAAAAAACATGTGCTTCTTTCCATGGTTTGAGATCTTTCTTACTTCCAGAAATTTTATTTTCCAGAAACATACTTTCTTAAATCATAATTAGACTGTGTTCACTTTCATTGTAGCCCTTTGGCATTGGTTTGCACACACCCTCTCTGAGTGTTTCTCATATGAGTAACACTCCTTCATAAAACCATAACAAGGCAAAATCTCTGGCCTTTTCCTTAGGTTTTGGAGAAATTTACCAGCTTTTGCAGTGGAATATATATATAAATATAAATATATCTATATAAATAAATGAATAATTCTTAAACAAAGAGTAATAGTTGTAATCCTGTCTTACACAAGACAGTATAATAATAATCAGCAATTCTTCATCTCTCTTTATATAACTAAATTTCTGGGAAATCATCATCAAATCCTTAGCTGATACATAGCAAAATGGTTTATATTCAAGGGATTGTTTGCTTTGTGAGATGATTCATGATCTCTTCTAAGCCTTTCATAATTATGAGGTTTGAATTTTTTTATTTTCCATGGTTTCTCTCCCACATGAGAATAATCTGTTTCTTCAGGCTCGTAACTATAGTAAAACTGGATTTGCATAATTCAGTCTTGTGACCAAACTTGAAGTTTTCATGTGTCTGATGATTCACATAGTTCATAAATGTAACAATATTTTTAAACTTGATCCATTTCAATATCTGAATTCTAGTGAAGGGGTCACTTACCTAATTCAAGCAAAACAAATTGGTGTATATGTGTGTATGAGTATGTATGTGCACGTATGTCTGCATTGCCACCCAAATGTCAGACCTAAAAGATGTGTTACTAACATCAATTCAGCAATCAGGTTCTTCTGCTAAAGGTAGTAAGGCTTCCTGTAACACCTCCCTGTTTGTGTGTGTTCTGTGCAAGCAGTTCCAAAATTATTTTGTCTGAATGAAAACAAGTGCAGAACATCAATGCCCTAGAATTTTTACCAGGCCTTGTTTCCCCTTTCAGTTTGGGAAGTCTATGAGATCATCAAGCTTTGCTTTGAGAGAGAGACATCTTCCTGCCTGTGAAGAATATGAGTGCATATTAAGACCAATACAATGCTCTGTCAAGAAGCATCATAAGACCAATATGAGAATATGAGTGCATATTAAGACCAATATAATGCTCTGTCAAGAAACAAAGATAAAAAACACAGGAGATAGAGAAAACTGTCTTGTTGAGATTTCTATGACAATTCACACATATGTATAGGATGTTCTTATGTGTTGCATTTAAGAATGTATACATTTTATCATTTATATGGCAAAGTTTTTTCATATCTGTTTAAAGCATCATGAAATACTGCTAATACATTTGAGTAAAAAACATTTTTAGTGTCTGCCTTTCACCCCTGAGGCTTTATGCAAATGTACAGTAGAAATGTTATATGCAAGGAAGAGTTTATCAGAATTTCATGTTAAGCAAGTTAATGACAGTTTTTAGTTTGCTTGAGAGTGGTGTCAAAGGACAGTCCTTCTTTTACCAAGAGCTTTTGCAAGATCAGGGGTTTTTTGCTGAAGCAGTTTGTGTGGTGTTATATAGAATCCCACTCCACCAGACAGTTGATCATGGATCATAGAAATACATCTATCGGAAGCTGGGGTTAGCAGATTACTGTACTGGGAGTTGTCAAATACAAAACTTAATGGAAATCAGCTGATGAGAGACTGTAGTGCAGCCTTTCATTTAGTTAAGGCTTTAGCTTTGGCTCCTCTCTCAGGTTCTCACTTTTAGTGTCAAAGAAATTGGCATGGTAGACTAGAAAAAACCAAGGAAATTGAATTAGTGGATGTATTGAGATTACCCTGGGCTGGTATTGCATTGTACTTTGTAGGTTTTCAAATTCTCTAAGATTGATGTAAAGGCCGAATGAAAATTTGTGGTCATTTAAACATCAGACTTTTCTGAAAGGTACAGTGCGTTTCCCAAAATATTTCAGCTAAAGCTCCTAAAATGCAGAAGCACATTTACATTTAGCGAAGAACTCTTATACATTGAACCAGAGTCTTCGAGTAAACATTTAAAAGTTTAGTGGCAGCCATATATAGATGAATGCTGGTTAAGTACAGAAATACAAACATCAAAACCATCAGCATCGTTCATCCTTTTGCATCTCCTGCATTTATTGTAATGGTTGCTCTAAAAGCTGTATCAGTTGTCTAATAAGTAAATAGCAACCTTCTCAGAGAAAAACCTCGTGGTCTCTTGTTTTGAGGTTCTTGACAACATTACTGTGAATGATTTCAAAGTACATTTACCAGAAGTAAAATTTTAAGTAGTTAAATGAAGTGGAAGGAAAAATGAATAATTAAAAAGAAGTTACTGCAAGCTGTTTAGGTTTTAGGTCTAATTTATTAGATTTCAAAACAAGTTTTTATTTACTTACTTGTAAATTATGTGATGCCTACTAATGGTTTCATCTTTCCCTCTCCCGTGGAACTACAGAGGTAAAAACCCCACTATTTTATATAATGCCATGTCTATTTGTGTATTTACAAAAAAAAAAATGCCCCCCAAATTTCCCCCTAAACCAAAAGCACTGATTAAGATTTCTTTCTTTTTACTCTTTTGATTTCAAATGTCCATTTTTAGTGAGTAATACAGACAAGATTTTTTGTGCAATTACATTCTCTCTCTTTTATTTGATGAAAAAAAAGTTAAAATCCGCACGTGCAAATTGAGTTTTAATTTTGATATAAAGGGAAAGAAATGGAATTGCACTTTCTGAAAAGTAGAGCACATACAAGTACTGAGTAATTTACTTGGGTTCCTTAGAAAAAAAAAATTAATCATTTAATGAATGTAGCAACATCAGCAGCATGTATTTATATAGGGGTTTTTTTGTATTTTGTAACCACATGTAAACTTCTGTCATGGACATTGTTATTTTTGAATATACATAAAATTATTTTTCTGGGTTTATCTGGATTACAAGGGTGATGGTCACTTACTCTACATTTGGCCATTTTCTGTGTCAAAATTATTCTTTTCTTGTGTATGTTTTATACCTTCATATGTAAAAGGTAGCATACAACACATGACCCTAACACCTATTTGAATTGTAGATAACTTAAAAAAATTACGATAAATTTATATTGGCTATGTTTGCACTACATAAATAAAGGCACTGATTATTTGGTAATTTGATTTTCTTTAAGACAGCTATTTCAAAAATGAGGTCCATATTTTAAATACATACTTTGAAAATCATATGATAAAAAGTATGTCTGTGGATGGATGGCTGAGCTTTTGTGTACAGAAATGTGGAAAACAGAGTGGATATGAACTGAAAATTATAAGCAAATCTGACAGTTTAATTTGTACACTAATGAAACCTAAAAGCTTTTAAAATGACAAAAATTTCACCAGCTTTAGTGATTCACCCGCCTATTTTTGTTATACAGGTTGGTCATGTAGCTGGCACTTTTCCTCTTGCATGACTCTTGAAATTATTGTCTTCCACTATCTGAGTGAAAAACTATTACAGTTATGTGAAGGAATATGACAACATTAGAAGATTAAAGCAATTCCAAACTATACTTGTGTACAATTTCCCCATGTTTTTTTAGTTGTGGGTTTTTGGGGGTTTTTTTCCCTGTAGATGTAACCAAAGCAAATGTGTTACTGGTGTGATGTAATTTAAATGCACTGTTGTCATGGAATTTAAAACTTTAACTCTGTGTAAAGTGAAATATGCTTTTGCACAATTGTATTTTCTCATGGAACAGTGATTTCCAGTCACTACATCCTGGTTTATACATACTAAAATGTAGCATGTTTGGTCTGGAGTATGATGTAAAGCATATTTTTATTATGCTATACCTTTTAAAATAACACAGATTGTGGAATACCCTTCAGTCACTTTATGTCAAGTCTAACAAAATTCCTATTTAGCATCGACTGCTTTCCTTTCAAGTGTTTTGACAAAAGTCATCCCTGTTAAGTGCTTTCTGAAGTAGGCTCCGGTATCTTGCCAGTAACCTGATCTGTGTTTTGTTTCAGTGTGTTGTCTGCTGACCTAGAGAACACATGCATTAGCTGCATTGATCAGTGCACCTCACATCTCATCATTTAGGAGACAATTAATACTGCGTTGTAAATACTCCCCAGAGCATATTCTTAGAGCTGGATTGCTTTACGCAGAAACCACAGGAGCTGTTTGCAAAAGGGAGAGGGAGCCAAGTAGGATAAAGAAAAAAAGGCATTAAGAAAGCTTTGTTAGGAACCAAGTGCCGTTTGCTATGCTGGTGGGGTATTTGGAAAAGAAAATTAGCTGTATTTTTGAAGTTGATTTGTTGAAAAGACACTGTAAGTGGTCACAAATATTCTAAAAACATTCCTCTTGAGAAATATGCATTTGATTGTGAAACGTATAACTTGCTGTGAAGAGTGTAATCTTTTTAATTTTGTATTTTATCTCAAAGATTATTAACATATTATGGAATATTAGTTGACATATTTTAAACCTAATATTAATTATTTTTAAATAACATGTTTTGGAGAAAAAAATGTGTTTCTTATTGTCATTTTTGCTGTAGTACTTCTTCCACAGTGTTGAATTTCAGTGTTGTCTAACACTTAAGATAAAAGTCAGATTTTTAAGTATATATGAATATGATAACAACCAGGCAAGGCTCCTAATGTGGTCCTTCATCTTTTGGTAAAAAAATATTTAATATTAGCGATCAGCCACAGAAGCAGGTGAGAAACATTTAGTAGTAACTGCCAATATTTTCTTGTAGATTACTAAGGTTACCATACTATTCTCTGTTGAAGAGTATGCTACACTGTTGAAAAAAGTGAATCTTAAGATGAGTTGACAACATTTGATTATATAGACATAAAATTAATTGGAGGGGAATTTTATGGAGAAAGATGCTTACCACCCTGGCACGTCCGTCTAATCTGTGTGTTGCCTGTGATTCTGTGCAGCTTGTACAATGGTAATGAGGCCAACTAACATGTTAGGAACTTCAGAAATCGTTGCAAACTTGTGTACTTACCACATCATTATGTTGTCATTTTCATCTTTTTAGGTAGAGTAAATGAATTTTACATGAGAAAAGATTCATTTGAGGTCTTGGCAGTAGTATTTACCAGGAGCATGTCAATGACAAAAATTACTATATGCATTTTTGTGGTAATTCCATGGCTCAGATTTGTTATTTTTCTCCCTCTTATGATAGTCTTCAAGCAAAATGTGCACTGACATGGAATAGAGATATGTATCTGGCATACCTTTGCAACACAGTCAGTATTACAGTGTTATTATCTTTTCAGGTATACACTAATATCTTGATAGTTCATGTTATAATTTTCATCTGCTAGTAGAACTGTTTACTGGTATTTGAAGGCAACAATGCAGCAATAAAAATCGTTAAATTATGTATGTTGTAAGTGTTAAAAATATGTTTGTGGAAGTATGTATTATATGAAATTTCAAAGCAGTTTTACTTGAACATCTAGGCTGTCTTGTGTTGGTATTCCTGCAAAATAAAGTGGAAGCTACAATATTCCCTTTTAAGTATTTTTTGGTGGTAGTTTGGTTTTTTGAAGGTTTTTTGTTGATGTTTGTTGGGTTTTATCCTTAGGATCAATACTGGAGGGGTTTATATTCTTTCTCTAGAGGGTGTATCAAGCTGTAACTCAATATGTAAAAAAATTTTTTTTTCTGTACAGAAAAGCCATACAAAAAAGTCTAAACCCAGCCTCATCACAAAAAAATCAAGGGAGTATTTTTCCACAGTTCTGCATCCATCTTTAGCCATCCTGTAGATGTCTTTAATTAAGAAATCAATAAATAAGAAGTGGTGTGGGCTTTTTTTTTGTAGCGTAAACTGAACAATTTTAGTTTGGAAAAGGTTGTGCATGTTCTAACTTGTTATCCAGGTTGACTTGGAAAGTAAGAGTTGGTAGGATCTACACAAATAGGAGTTGTTTAAAACATCTTCATATCATCAGTATATCATCTTTTGGAATTCTCTCATTTCATTTGTATGTTGATGGAGGTATTGCTAGTTGATTTTTCAGGGTTGCTTTTGGGTGCCATCTTTGTGCCCTAATTGAAGCAGTTAGTGGGATATTGAAGAATCCATGTCATTCAGATGAACTTCTGTATTTGCAGGTACTACAGAGCGGGTGTGTCTGATCCAGGGAACAGTCGAAGCACTAAATGCAGTTCATGGCTTCATTGCAGAGAAGATTCGAGAAATGCCTCAGAATGTGGCCAAGACAGAGCCTGTCAGCATTCTACAGCCTCAGACCACTGTTAATCCAGATCGCATCAAACAAGTGAGTTTCTGGTTGGGAATAGAGTCACAGCAGCTCCTTAGAAGTCTTAAAACTTTAGGGCTGCAAGGGGTCAGCATAACATATTCTTTAAGAAGATGTTATTTTACAATTTAGTAACCTGCTGGTACTCTTTTTCCTTGTACTTATGTGTTCCGTGTTTCTCAGCAGTTCTTTTAGACAGTATTTTATGAGTTTCAATGCCATTCCCTAATGTGTTTCTTTCATAAACTTTTCCTTACTGTATAAGGTGATAACACACTTAGAGGTTTTAGTTAAGGATTTCGAATTTTTATCTTAAATGGTGAACCTCTGTAAATCTTTAGTGTTACTAAAAACTCGCAGATTAACTGAATGTTTCCTACTTTTGTGTATATAAATAAAACCAAAAATGTAATGTTTTTTCAGACCCTAAACTAGATACTTAGAAATCTTACTTGTAATAACTTGTGATGTTTTCTACAATTCCATTTTATGTTATTTTTGATATTTTTTTACCTATTTCACACTGATTTCTTTCAAAATTTTTGGACAATGCAAGATGTATTTGCAAGGTATTATTGGCCTAGTATTACTTATTTTTTTTTAATTTTCCATACAATTTTTTTATAAAAAAGTGTTCTGTAAGGAGAATGAAAAATATGCATCATCCAGGATTTTAAATTATTTTCTAATGTTTTGAATAAGAAAAAAGTGAAGAAAGAAATGTGTGAACATTAGTAAAATTTTGTCTTGTGTCTCTGTCCTGTATAGGATAGATTTTAGTTTCTCACCTGTCTAATGTGGGAAAAGATTGTTTCATCCTTTTGCACTAGTAAGACTCAGTTTCCTTTAATTTGGTAACTGTGTGCATTTACTTTACCTTATATATAGTAACATATACAGAATGCTTATATGAAGATGTGTTTGAACAGGATGAGTTTGGAACAGGCTGCTTAGTTGGATGAAACTGTGCATAAGCTGTTTGTATTATTTCTAATATTTACTATTATATTATTTTTTCTGTATATAGTAATTTTACATAAAAATGCCTAGATAGTTTATAAGAAAATACCGAAAAGAAAGTCCCAGTCTTGAAGGATTAGTTTCTCAATTATTAGAGATGAAAATGATTATGCCTGAAAGAGAGAGAAAAAGCTGAAGTGATCTATATTTTAAGTAGCTTTTCTGCTCATAAAATATTAGATTTTATGCCAATACTTCTTAACCGAGTAGGGAAATGAGTACTCCCTATTACAACAAAAAGTTCTTTTCCCCTTTGCAGTGAAATAAAGCTAATTTTTAAGGAAGTCAGTAAGATCCTGAGAAACTAGGTTACAGAGCTGTTTAGTGACATGCCTAAATACTTCCTCTCTTTAGATCTGAAGATCTTGTCCTCCACAGTACTTCTTCAGAAAATGTAGTTGCAAAGTTGTTGAGGGTTTTTTTGGGTTTTATTTTTTGTTTTTTTTTGTTTTGTTTTTCCTTGGTGAGGGAGAGTTTGTTGTTGGTTGGTTGGTTGTTTTGATTTGGTGGTTTGGTTGTTTGTTTAGTTGTTTCTGGGGTTTTGCTCTTTTTATTTTTTTTTTTTTTCTTTTTGGGGAGATGGGGGTTTGGTTGATTTGGGTTTTTTTTAATTTTGTCTGTTTGGGTTTTTTTTAAGTTTGGTTGGTTTGGAGTTTTTTGGTTTGTAATGTCAAGTTCAATTAAATTCTGGAGGGATGGATTAGTGAACACAGCCATTGCTAGTGAAATTGAGACAGAGACTAAAGTACAATATGTACTAGCTCTACATCTTAAAATTTATTACTTGTATACATATAAGTGCATAATAATATAACTGCAAATATTTGGGGACATGCATATGCATATGTTAAACAGTTTTAACCACACTGAAGTGTTTAACTTCTCTTTTATTGAAACAACATCTATTCCTGATAAATTCACTATAAATATTGACTCAATAAATCTAAAATTCCTTATTTTTACCAAGAAAGGAAATTGGTAGCTTAGTTCTTAGGTGAAGTTTGCAGTGAATTCAACTGTCCTCCATTGTCAGAGTATACTGCATCTTAATGAAAAATATAATACTTCAATTGAAGAATTTAAAAGGATAATATTTTTTAAAGGTTATCATGATTTATAACTCCAGTGTTGTTAATTTTTTAAATAGCAGAAAGATCACAATTTTATTGAAATGATCAGTATAATGTCTAATATAAATAACTTATTTTTTTTTAAATAAGCCTTATTAATTGCAGTTTCTTGTTTTACACAAACTTCTACATGGTTCTTCCTATCTTAGAGTGTTAAGCAAGAACACTGGCACACAAAGTCTTACATTGCAGATTGAAGAAAGATTTGAGATGGAGAATTAATCTGAAATAATAAATTTTATCTTCATTTAGGGACTCCAAAATGTTCCTACCAAACACCAAAGGTAGTTTTCTCCCGATGAATGAAGATACCAGTAGCTGAAATCTAGCAATGCCACCCATGTCTATATGAGCATGCAGCTTTCATGTCTCTATTGATATTTCTTTGTCTTGGGCTGCTTTACCAACACTCACCCTAGAGAAGAGAGTTAAGAAAGAAAATATCTTCTGGCTGTAGATTCAATGAAGAAAGGCAGGAGATAAAACCTTTGCTGACTGCTTGAATTTTAGCACTTTCTGTCTTCAAGAAAGGCAAGGGACACACAGAAGCTGAGTCTGGCCTGGCAATTCTCATTACTAGTAGAAGTCACTATCTGAATATTCTGTCTCTTTAACTGCAGCTCTTTCAGCTTCAGAAGGTTTGCAAGCAAGTCTATGTGGTTCCATTTGTGCCTTCTCAAATGCATTTTTCTGTATCTCCTAATCCTGTGGACTTACCAGTAGATACCAAGTAGTTCTCTCCTTCAAGAAGGTCTGATAGATATTTAACAAATGTTTGCATCTTTTACCTCTACACAACATAGAAAATCTCTTCATAGGTGTCAGCCATCTGCTATTTCTAAGTATCATGCAACAATAAACCATTCCTCTT
>JAOXXN010000065.1:34811583-34827665 GCA_026770055.1 Myrmophylax atrothorax | reverse complement strand
TTATTAATTGCAGTGTCATACCAACTCTTTCAAACTCAGGGGAATAGAATATTGTTTTCATAAAGTGATTGTGAGCCTGAGTTGCTTTGTCTTTGTAATTAGTGTGCCAAGCTTTACATTTCACCTCTAAATTAGTAGCAGCTCTTATGAATAGTGGAAAAGGCTGCTTAAATCTGCGTTATCACATCACCTTCAGAAACTATTACAGCTTCTTTTTAGGCTAGTTGAATTTTCCTACCAGCTTTCACTTGTTTCACAGGTAGCAAGTGTTATAGCAGCCTGTCCAGGAAGCACGTGGAAGTAGAGGTGGCCATTGCAGAAATGTGCATTATAGGGAAGGAAAGGTAGTTTATCTTAAAGATAACTCTGCTTCAAACACGAGTTTGCACTGTTTGACCTTCTGAGATCCCTTCAAGCCTGAATCATTCTTTGATTCTATGAAATGTTTAACTATCCAAGCATAGAAAAGGATTTAGAATTTCTTCTTTGAAAATCTAGAGTAAAACTTTCACATACAGAACTTCCAATTAATGTTTTCATTGCAGTCAGTTTCACTTCAGCTTTTTCAGTAGATAATTAGCGTCTCAGGAGTTAAATTTCTTTTTAGGAATCATGGTCTCAGACGTTTGATTCAAAATGTGCAAAAGTGAATGTCTGAACTCAGATTTGTAATTTCATGTTCTTCTATTGAAAATAACTGCTTTTACTTCAGAAGTGTTTATAACAACAAAAAAGAAACATTCATAATTTTTAAATAAAAAGTTTTACTTTCAAGTACTTAAATAGAACCTGACATTAAGAATATGCATCTAAAAATATTGGCTTAAAGGGAGGGTTTTTTTTTTCCTAGGTTTGTTTCTTGGTGTTGTTTTTTTTTTTTAGTATGGGTTATGAGTTCTTCAGACTATAAAGACTTATTAGACTTCATAGAATCATGAAATGGTTTTAGTTGGAAGGCGACTTGAAGATCATCTAGGTCCAGCCACTGTACCATGCACAGGGACACCTTCCACTAGACAAAGTTGCTCAAAGCCTCATCTATCCTTACCTCAAGCACTTCCAGGGATGAAGCTTCCACAACTTTTCTGGGCAACCTGTTTCAGTGCCTCATCACTCTCACAGTAAAGAGTTTCTCCCTAATATCTAATCTAAATCTACCTGCTTTCAGTTTAAAACCATTATCCCTTGTCCAGTCACTACTCTCCCTGATAGAGAGTCCATCCCTATATTTTCTATAGGCCCTCTTTAAGTATTGAAAGGCTGCTATAAGGTCTCCCTGAAGCCTTCCCATCTCCAGGCTGAGCAATGTCTTCATAGGAGAGGTGCTCCAGCTGCTGATCATCTTTGTCATTCTACTCTGTATCTTCTCAAGCAGGTTCATGTCTTTATCATGCTGGGGCTCCAGTGCTGGATGCAGTTGAATTTTCCTTCCAGCTTTCAGTTGTTTTACAGGTAGCACGTGTTGTAACAGCCTGTCCAGGAAGCACATGGAAGCAGAGATGGCCATTGCCATCTCTCCAGGTAGAGTCTCACCAGAGCAGAGTAGAGGGATAAAACCACCTCTCACCCTCCTGAACATCCTTCTTTTGATGCAGCTCAGGATGCAGTTGGCTTTCTGGCCTGCAGGTGCACATTGCTGGATTATACACCAATACTTGCAAGTTCTTCCTCCTTAAGAAACCTTCATTAGTTTCTTAAAATGTCTCTCCCTTCTGGTAAGCCACCTTCTTTTTATCACCCATTTAAGACAACAGTCTGTCACATAGATGAAACTTTTTAAACTGCAATTTTCATTTGAAGTAAAAAATAATAAGTAGCTTCATAGATTACAGTGTCTTTTCATCCAGTCAACAGTTTCTCATAAACTTCTGTCACTTTCAAACAGGCGATAAATTGCACAGTTACCATTCTGAAATGTATAGTAAGATATGCAGGTGTCTTTATAAGTTGCAAGAATAAAACAAACAAACAAAAAGAACAAAAAACAAAAAGTGCCATTATTTACTAGAGAGACAGTTCTGTACATTGGATCCAATGGCAAAAGTTTAACATTCCATAAAATCCTATATCCTGTCCCTCATGTGCCCTTGACTTCATTCTGGTGACAGATCACTGGTTTTATTTTCTGTTTCATTTCAGTGGTGTTGGATATAATCTCAATATGTATGCAAAACTGTTTATGAATGCAGTTAACTCTGTATCTTATTATTAACTCTTCTGTATTTCAAAAGGTGAATGAGAATACTGTATTTTGTTGGGGGATGAACAGCAGTATTCCACATTGCAGAAATCTCAGTAGGGTTTTGTTTCTTAAAAAAATTATGAAGTTCTCATACCTTTGGATGGTTTTGTAGTTTTGGTGGTATCTTTCTGAATTCCAAAGTAGCCCAGAATGAAAAAATGACCTTTTCTTCTAGGATGAATCTTAGACTCATATCTTACATGACTTTTTTATCCCTATGCCTTGCTACATACTTCAGATTTCTGGTATTTCTGTGTTACAGCACCAGATCCTGTAGCAGTTCTATGTTACTGTGACAATTTTTGAAGAAAGAGAAGGTACTGATTCTCTTTTGTCTCATTTGCTGTAACATTAATCCTAAATCATTCCTTTCATCCTGAGTTTCTCTGATGATCCAAATGGCACCTGCTGGTTTGCTTTAAGATTCTTACAGAATCATACAATCATGGAATCATCCAGATTGGAAAAGACCTCTGAGATCATAAAGTCCAACCCTTGATCCACTACCACCATGGTTACTAGACCATGGCACTAAGTGTCTCATCCAGTCAGATCTTAAAAACCTCCAGGGATGGAGAATCCACCAGCTACCTGGGCAGCCTATTCCAATGCCTGATCACCCTCTCTGTAAAAAATACCTTCCTAATACACAGCCTGGGCCTGCCCTGGCAGAGCTTAAGACCATGCCCTCTTGTCATACTGATAGTTACCTGGGTGAAGAGACCAATACCCCTCCTTGTCCTTAATAAAACATGAGATAATATTTCTTTGACATCACACTTAACCCTGCCTTTTTAGTTTCTCAAAGTCAGGTTCCCAAGAGTTCATATATGCAGATAAGTTACCTCTTAGCCTTTTTGCATTTCCCTATACCCTTGTCTCTTTTTCTATACAAAACGAAATGCAAAGAGAATAAAATATCATCAAAATTTATTGTACTTGTTCTTTACAAAAATGAAAAAGTAGCAAGAAAATATAGATCACTATAGTCATCAAAGTAGTCTTTTTACAATCTGGATTGTAAACAAAATATTAATCCTTGATTATTTCTTTTTCCAAATTTTATGTTTTGAAATGTGTTATATATTTATACAGTCATCACCAAGATGAGAATCATTTGCCAAAGTTATGGATTAAAGGAGATCACAGCATATAAAGAGTACTCTCTGTTTAGCAAAGCAAGTGGTCTGTTTAGACAGGCTTATCCCTGACACTCTTGAAGGTCTAGTCATAATAAGTCTTTTAGGTTGCTCAGCACAGAGAGGTCTTGCAGTGCTCTCTGTTTCTTATTTTAGCTGCATTAGGTATTCAAGTGTTTAATACAATTTTTAAAAGATAACACCTTTTCTTAAACTGCATTAAAATATTGATTTAAGCGGATTAGTTTTGTCATCATGTTAATTTTATTCATTTAAAAGCACCAATATTAATATATGCAAGACTGAAACTCAGTATTAGACTAGTATTAATAGTAATTTAATGCAGGTAATGTTATTACCAAGATTAACTTTGCTGGCAAGCCCTGTAGTGAGAAAATAGAAATTGATACACTATAAATAGAGTCTCACTTTAACATTTAAATTATGTTCTTTCTATACTTTCACATCTCTAACCCTGTTTCAAATAGTATTTCCTTTACGCTTTTTCTTTCTACTCTTATATATATAGGAATATACTATTAAGTACTGAGAATTAGGTTAATTGTCTCAGTACAGTTTTATTATTTATTACCTACAAGTAAGTATTAAAATTTTTTTTAGTGTATATATATATATTTACATATATAAGGGTGTCATTGTCATTGAAAGAGGACTCATAGACCTTTTGGAACACCATGTAGATGGACTGTATGTGATCTATACTGCCATGATAAAGCTGTATCTTCACTCTTAATCAAAAATATGAAGTATGGATGTGTTATGCTTTGGCCACATTTCTACACCCTTTAGTGTGTCATGTAACCCAAGACCAGTCTCTAACTGTGCAATCAATGTTTGTGAGCAACAAAAACATTTTTTTTTACTTTCAGAAAGTACTACAATTCAAATGTGACTCAAACAAAATTTTATTTCTGAAGTTAAGCTTCTTTTTAAATACTTAAAATCTGCTTTCTCAAGAATCTCTTCTAGAAGTGTAAAGTTAAAACAAACACACTCTAACCTGTAAATATAGTCTTTCATTAATTGTCACATAAATAATGGGAAAGGAAATAATATTTAAGTAAACAGAGAAGATTAATTACATCATGACTTGGACTATACTATTCAAGATACAGCTTAAGAAAACCCCGAAGTCTTAGAAGTGGTGTGTGGTAGAAATTCTGACTTTTAAGCTTCAATTACACTATGTGTGTAGCAGTCCCAAAAACTGAAACTCTGTAATGTAAATTCATCTTAAGATTTCTAATCACTTTATACATCCCATTGTCAGAAACCTAACTACTAAATTCAAGTGCTTGCCTAATGCAAAAGACTTGCCAATTTTTTTTTTATATCATCCTTTGCTGCATAATAAATCAAAATATTGAGTTCTGTTCATCTTCCTTTAAGAAGCAATTTTGCTGAAAAGTTTTTGCAAAGCAATTGGAAGTTTATAAGTACATTACTTTTCAGCCAGTGGAAATCCAATACAAAATCCAAATGTCTGCTTCTTTTCTTTTTCTTTTTTTTTAATGTTTAAGAAATCACTTTGAGTTATTTTGATATCAAAGAGATAAATAGATGTATCTCCAGAATTATACAGAAACATGAAAAATGATTAATTTTTAAGAGTATCAATTCCTTTACATATGTATAGATATATATGAAAAAATAAAAGCAGTTGTGTCAGTAAAGAAGGTAAGAGATTAAGCCTCAATTACAAACAACCTGATATAAAACCATAAAAAAGCACCAAATACGCAAACTAATAAACCTTATTTTCAAGATTTTGCCATTGATATGTGTATATTTCAAAAAAAGGTATATGCCCCTATTTGATTCTTGTTCATTAGTACAGTCTTGCTTTTATATTTATGAATATCTTTTTTTTTGCATTTTATTTTAAACAGGCATCTGCTAAAATAAATTATGAATTGCTTCTTCTTAATAGATGTTATAGTTCAACAGTCACCTGGAAAGATTGTCATCACTCCTTTTTTCATTGCAGCCATATATATCTCTGCTTTAGGAACATTGATATGAAATGAAATCTGGGGTGTTTCCAGGTTCTTAAGTCATTTGCAGTATCAATGATTAAGTCATTATTCAGTGTTGCAGTGTTTTTCATATTTCCCTATAAAGCCAGTAGTTAGATTTAATAACTGTGAAGAAAAACTATTCTTCCTTTTAATAAGTAGCCTATCATGCCAAAACAGTATACAGTACCATTTGCCTTAGATAGCAGTGGTGTTGATAACAGAATCAGTTTTCTGAATTATTTTTGTTCAAAATATATATAAAAACTATTTTTGTTTGGTAATTAGGAATGGGAGTTTAATATTAAGTTATAACAAAGAACACCTATTAGGGTAATATACAGTTCTCCCTTTCTTTGGTTTTGTTTTGGGTTGTTTTTGTTCTGTTTTTTATCACTTTTAAGATTAAATTATGATAATCTGTTCATTGCAATTTCAGACTTTGATAAGAGAAATAATGCATCTCACTAAAATCAGAAGTATAAATTCTATAGTTGAATGAGGTTAGCCATGTACTATTGTGGAATCAGAACATCTTTTGCTAAATAATTCAAGCCCCTCCCAAATGGACCCCTTTTGTATGGACCCATATTTGGTACAGAAAGACATGGGAGATGCTTTATAATTGCCTTGATTTTTACAACGCGTAGTGCCTGCTGACCGAGAGCATTTTGCCAAGCTACCTATTTTTGCTTAATGGTCTTGAAAGAGTCCCAGTTGATGCTTAAGCTGTGTATGTTTTCTTTTGATTGTTTTACAGTGAGACAAAAAATAGGGATCTGTTTCTTAAGATTTTATTTTTTTTCTGTTTTGACCGCTTGTTTGTGTACAAACTCTGAAAAAATGAATCTTTATACTGTTTAACATACCTCTAAAATATTTGTGTGTGCATATGTACAAGCACGTGTTTTGCTAATACGCAACTTTATGCATTCACAGTGTCCCAGCTTTCTCATATGCATTAAGAATTTTAGTGCAAAAGTATGTATACCTATTTTTGAGGGACTGTCAATGATTGTAAGTAACAGAACTGCTGGAAGTGTGGAATTTCGCTTTATCTATTTCTACATAGTTTTGGTTAGTAACTATATGAACATATAATAAATTCCATTGTATAGCACTTTAACATCTTATTTCTTGACATAAAAATAGTGTAATTTGGGGTATTTTATAATATTTATATATTGCAAAGATGTCAAAAACATGCTTTGAATAAGTATTGTATGTTATGTTTTGAAAATTGAAATTTTACTTTTTCACTACATTTATAAAAAGAAGAGTTTTCTGTCAAAATCTAATACTTTTAAAGGAGAAATGTGTATACAAAACTTTTAAACAGAGCAGTGCTTTTTTAATATGTTCAAGAATTAATGTTAAGCATATGTATATTATTTAGAAAACATTACCAATAAATATGACTCTTAATTCTTTTTTTGTGTTTATTTTGAACACAGGACTATAATAAGCTATTAACCTTCACTCAACTAAATGAACATTTTTAATGCTAATCATAAATATGTCGTAGTTATTTGTTGTGGAGGTATTAGTTGCATGTTCATCCATCATGAGATTGATGCTTACATTTTTTCACCTGCTTCTAAATTAAAAAAAAAAACAAATGAATATTTTATCAGTTAGTATATTGCCAAAAACTCAGTAGCTTCAGTGTAACTGTTGTAAGGTATGGAACACAGTTTGCTGGCATAATGCCTTGCTGTGGAATGGTACATTTTAAAGTGCCAAAGTAAATGTCTCTTAACTTCTTTCAGACATTGGCCCTGTTTGTTCCTAGACTAATAACTGTTTCTAGTGTGCTCATTGAACTTGCTGGAATTTTTGTTTACTTATAGTCTTCATTTTCCCCAAGAGGAGGAGAGAGGAAAGAATATATTCCTCATGTGGTCAGCATATTTTTGAGTATTTATGTGAGTTCACCATCTTGATTTCAAGTCATGAATTTGTTTTTACATGCATAAGCATGCATATTTACATGCATTATTTATCCAATTGACTTTAAATTCCATTAAGTTCCAATGAGTAGGAGAAAGATTTTGTCTTAGGCATTTTTTATTTATTTTAATTTTCTAGTTATGTTATTTTGTTGGTTTATTTATTTTTTTAACTGTTCAGTCTAAGGCTTGTAAAGGTTGATTTGCTCCTGAACTGCTTTGTTCCCAGACATTGCCATCTTCCCCAACTACCACCAAGTCCTCTCCATCTGATCCCATGACCACCTCCAGAGCCAATCAGGTACAGTATCATCCTACCATCTACACCATACTTTTCACGGGTGACAGCTTGCAAACTGGAGAAAAAGATATGGTGGGTTAAGGATTTATTCGTTCATTCACATATATACACCCATAACCATAGATATCTAACTCTTGTTAGAAATTGGTAAATTAAATTGAAAAAGTTTTGCTTCTTTTAATTTATTTTGTTTGGGCTTCTTTAAAATCTATGATGAAAGCAAAGTATCTTTCAAAATAGTTGGGGTTTATTTTGCATTTGATTTGATTAATAAATTGTAAGGATAAAAATCTGGTGCGTTTGTAGATAGAGGAACTCTTGGTTTGTATATGTTTATGTATATATGCACACACTTACGGATCATTTCCTGGATCATTTATAAATTATAATAGAATTACCACTGAACCCATGCTTAAATAGCTGGAATTCAACCCAGGAATGGCAAACAGATTTCTTTATTTACTTTGAAAATTTTGAAATGTGTTTGTGGACAGTAACAAAGGGGTATTATTTAAATATGAAATGAAAATTTATTTATGAAGAATGAAGTAAAATTAAACATCTCTAAAAATATGCATAAACCATCCTTTTAGAAGTATTTTAATTATACTAATTTATTTCTATTTTGACTGGAAAAAATACATCCAGTTCATTTTGTCCACAAATTATCATAATGCATATTTTTTTCTTCCCCATGAAAATTGTTAAAATACTACATACCATGATTTTTAGGACTTATTTATGTTTAATAAATACCTTATTTATTTTTAATGTTCTGTTAATATACTCTGTGTTCAAATAATGGAAATATTCAGTATGTGTTAGCAGTGCACACAGTCTGCTTCAGTTAGCTGAATGTTGCTTCAGATCTTGCACAAGTAACATCAAATACCAGAAAAGTTTTCTTCAAAAGCTAATTTCCCATGAAAGTTAGCATTGCTATTAATTACTAATCCTCTGATATTTTATTAACTGCTTAGAACTTGCTGATGCATGAACAAACAATTTAACATGAACAGAAGCATATTAAAGCATTATATCTTTGACCAACACATGACTATCTGTTGAAAGGGATATCTAATACAGAAAGTAATGAAATTTAGAAAGAAATTGTACAGATAGAAGAGCTACTGAGAAAAAAATAAATTGTGATATCCTTCACTTCAATTTGAAAGCCTTCTTCATCAGCCTGCTTCCATTCCAGCAACAGTTACTTGGCTTCATCATCATTAAATGACAAAGATAAAATCTTTGCCAACAGCTAGGGATATTTTATGAACTCTCTGTTAAGCTTTTATTCTCTCTCTGTTAATTTTAGTACTTTATTTGAATTAGGTTTTGAAAATGTTGAGTGCACAGATTGTTTTTAAAAGGGTTCTTACTGTTTTCTTTCTTTCCCACTTCTTTTTTTTTTAATTATAAGTATATCCTGATGATCATTATTTGGAGGAAAAGGAAGAAATGCTTTTCTTTACAGGAAATACTATTTGAGTTTGCTGTTTAATTAGCATAAGAGAAGTACCTACTTTGCATCTGTTCTATGAATTTTAAATTATCAAAATTATAGTGTAGCGTATAAACTTTAAATGACTCTTCAATAGCTGAAAATGCTTATGTTTATATAAAGTTGTTCTAAGAATATTGTCAAGTAATATAGCTGAATATACACAAACTAAGTGAAATGTATGCTTTGTGTCCTGTCTATATCCCACATTACATATTTTAGGGCATTTTATTCATAACCTGTGTTCAATTCAGTGTTCATAAAAATAATCAAGACCCTTTTTGAACAGCATCAAAATTGTATATATGAGGAAGGGTAATGAGTTCCTTTTGGAACTGCTTTTATTGTTAACCATTAAAATCCCTATCGTTTATGATTATTTTATCCCTTCTAGTATTTTCTAGTGATTTCTAGCCATTCTAGCAGGAAGCACAAAGCACATGATAAGGCAGTTAAGGCTTTTCTAGTGATAAGTGACGTAGCTGGCAATTGTTCCCAGACTGTAGTAGTGATTAGCATTCAACAGCAGTCTATCGACAAGCATCTGCACTGCGGCTGTCACACAGAAAGAGGTTCCAACACAATAATCTCAAACCTGTCGGTAGTCATGTAAGCACCCAATAGGAGACTATTAGAGAACAAAAATGTTAGTTTCAATATACGGCTGAGTAAGGTGACTCTCAATAGAAAATAACCATTCAGATACAGGTTTTCTGACAAGATGTTATATTATGATAACAGTTAACTGAATGGATGTCAGGAAATCCAGTGTTAAGGTGTAAGATAAATTCACAGCACATTCTGTTGTGTGGATATAGTAGCATATCAGGCTTAAGATCAATCAATTTTCTGTAATATTTTAAACATGAGAAGATGATATTTTGTATTATAGATTAGTAAGATGATTAAGCAAGCTTTAAGCAATACCTAATGATGGGTTGCTGTTGGAGATTTTTAAACTGGGTTGGAGGATTCTTCATTAGTTATTGCAATTAGAGAATTGTTACAGAACCATAGAATATGTTGAGTTGGAAGGAACTCACAAGGATCATTGATCCCAACTCCTGGCCCTGCACAGGTCCATCCCCAAAAGTCACACCATGTACCTGAGAGTGTCATCCAAATGTTTCTTGAACTCTGTCAGGCTTGTTGTTGTGACCACTTCCCTGGGAGCCTGTTCCTGTGCCCAACCACCCTCTGGGGGAAGAACCTTTTTCTAATATCCAACCTAAACCTCCCCAGACACAACTTCAGGCAATCATTGCCTCAGGTCCTGTCGCTGGTCACCACAGAGAAGAGATCAGTGCCTGGCCCTGCTCTTCCCCTCACGAGGAAGTTGTACATTTCCATAAGGTCTCCTCTCAGTCTCCTCTCCTCTAGGCTGAACAGACCAAGTGACCTCAGCCACTCTTCATATGGCTTCCCCTCAAGGCCCTTCACCATCTTTGTTTCCCTCCTTTGGATCCTCTATAAGAGCTTAATATCTTTCTTGTACTGCGGTGCCCAAAACTGCACACAATATTCAAGATGAGGCTGCCCCAGTGCAGAGCAGAGACAATCCCCTCCCTTGACTGGCTGGAAATGCTTTGCCTGATGCCCCCCAGGACATGGTTAGCCCTCCTGGCTGCCAGGGCACTGCTGACTTGAGTCTGTGTTGAACATAACTGACAAGAACCTTCCCCCTGTACCAACATGTCAGTTGTGCTCCCCTAAAAGAGCTTGAAAAATTTCTAGGCACTCTTTTTATTATAAGAGGAAAATAGGTCTGCCAACAGAGGTCAGAGGAAGCTAGGCAGGAAATCTGGCTTGTATTAGGTCTTCCTTTTAATGACTCACTTTGCCTCCATTCAGATGAGATCATAACTCCTTGGTATGGCAGTTTCAGCTTCTGATGAATTGTTTTTGGAAAAATCCAGTGTTGATGAACTACTTGTTTTATGATAGAAGAGGATAGTCTCTAAAAATGTCTTATCTAGTGGAAGAAAACAGTTTCTTCAGAACTGTCATGTGTTGCATTATACTGAGTTGCCATGGATGCAACAGAAACCTCTGCACTGGAAGTGCTTTTCTCTTTAGTTCTTTGTTCCCAGAAGTTATACACTTGTCAATATTATTCTTGTAAATCTCTTGGGGTTTTTTTCAGTATAACTTCCTTGGACCTTTGCACTCGAAATCCATATTCTGCAAACTTCCCAAGGAAATAAGAACCAAAGAGGCAATAGAATTAAGGCCATTTCCAGTAACTTTTGTTTTTTCCCCTTCTGTCTGCCCATCACTGAGAAAAACTCAATCTTTCTATACTTTTAGACTACAAGTTTCTGTGTTACCTCCTCATGAACATTGTCAGCTTTGTTTATAGCCATACAGCTTCAGTGGTGAAACTATTCTGCTGATGCCCCTGGAGATGACAGAATATAGCTTTACTTTTCTTTTCCAGAAGGAGGAAGTCAATTTGACTTGTCCACAGTACACTTCAAGAGGGAATTTCATCTCAAAAGTGATAAATAACGCAATAAAGATCATATAAAGCATGCTTGCTTTTCTTCTGTAGTACTTTGTAAAGGTACAAGTTTTATACTTATTTTAACAGTTAAGTGACGTTGCATAGACTAGTCTTTCTATAATTAAACTATTTACGTATTTTTATTTATTTGCACGATTATTTTTTCTTTTATCAACCTGCTTTATTGATGTTACTGTAATTTCAGAAGGAGAAAAACAAGTGACATAATGCTAAGCTTTCTATTTCCCCTTTGCCTATTTGATGTATGCCTGTAAATGCAACTGTGAACCCTTCCACATTTCCTTCTCCAATCCTCTCTTTTTCCATGAGATTTCTACCACTGCTGACCTTTGCTACTGACTTAAGAGAATAAAAGACCAAAACACACATTCCCACTCATGAGTGAGTCAGGAGAGTGATGGGTAGGAGTTCTTTCCCTTTGCTTTTAATTAGACAGGTTTAAGCTTAGTAATATAATGGGATTTTTCATAGTAAACTTTGTCACAATTACTTACTATATAAGCCTTTTATTTTCACTTTTTTAAATCCACTGGGTTGTTTTTCCCATGGCATTTGTAGCTTTGTAAAAAGATACCTTCTATTTTGCTGCATTGTTGTTGCACCTGAAACTCTTATTTTACCATTTAGTATAGTGTAATATTAATTTTCTGGCATGCAGATAGGTGTAGATTTTGTTCATTAAGTCCTCTAGGTTTGCATTTTTTGAAGCATACCTATGTCATATGATTACTGCAAAATCTGTAATAAATAATACTTTCACATGATGGGACTGAGCCAGTTTTCTTGGTACTGCCTCTACCCAGAAGGTACAGCAGAAGCATATGGCTGTTACAATCTTGGTATTAGGAATTTTTACTTTTGACTTACATCTCTTAACTCCTCATTTTATGCAAAATCTATAGGTTGCAATGCAATATAATAGTAAAGCTATAACTAGAGACTGGGACATCAATTGATTGATACCACTAAATTGTAATGATTGATGTCCATGATCTCTCTGTCTGACTTTGAAGAACTGTCCTATCCCTGTAAAATTACTTGCAGAAGTATAATATTTTCATTCCTCAGAGAAAGGTAGAATCTGAAAGTAGAGGTTGTCTGACAGCTTTTAAAAGGTTGATGAACTCATATTTGATATATAATTTGTTGTGGGAGACAGAAGAAAAAATAAGAAAGCAAGCTTTGTTTCAGTCTTCTGTTATCATTAGGACATAGATTTTTAAAATATACATAATATCTAGCTTCAAATGATTTTTTTATATCAGTACTTAAATCTTAATATATAAATAGTGAGTTTTAGTGATGAACCCAGGATACCAGACAGCCATTGTAGGCCAGTGAGATATTATCTCTATTTGCTTTTGACAATCTGATGTGAGGCTTATTTAAGATATTGTGTCTTGGATATTTTAGCTGCAATATTCCTCTATTTTTATTCCCTAATTTTAATATCAGTTGTTACATTGCTCTTGAGGAAATCTGTTTTCTTTTAAGGTCTGTCACAGATTGACTGATGCTGGATGTATCAGTTGATCTTTCCAAATCTCAGTGCCATGTATTTCAAATCAAAGTCAATATAAAGTTTAGCATTCTGATAAAATGTGCTATAGAATTAAAAATATCTTATTACTTTAATTTAGTTGTTAAGAATATTTGCCATGGTCATTCCCTGAGATAACAATTTGACCTTTTGTCAACCTATCTGATTGGTCACTGACAAATACAACCATCTTATTTACATCCAGAAGCTGCTGTCCAAGTTCCACACACAAAACTAATATGGTGTTTGAAAGAGACTTTATCTAGTAGGCAGTGTTTCCTATGGACCCATCACTGAAGTATTTAGTACACTGGATTGTAAAATCTTAAATATATGAAGACCAGACATATGTGGGGAAAAAAAGTGCATTAAACAAATACATTTTTCTAATTATAGAATCAAACTAATTTTTTGTTCACATAAGTATAGATGCATGAGAAGGAAATTAGTTGTGTTGTAGCAGTGATGTTCAGAACTATATGGTAACTGTAAGAACCTTATCATGATGTTTAGGGGAATAAAGTTGAAGAGATAGGTCCTGTATTTTGCTAACTTTTTTTTCTGGCAGGTCCCCAAACTTAGGATATACTTTTTCTTCATAAAGAAAAATTCTTAACAAAGCATATGATTTAGGTTAAGTCTCAGCAATGACTTTCATCTTCAGTTAATAATTATTCAATTTCACATTTAGAGTTCTTTTCTGTTTAGGCATTGCTATTTCTTTTGTAGTCTTACCCAGTAATAATTTTGACTCCTCATTGAACCTGTATCAAGGTTGAATGAAAGTACCTATTACTTGTTAGAAAAACACTTCTCTTTCTAGAAGGGTGAAAAACCCTTTGCATTTCACATTTGTAAATAATTTTATCAATATTTTATCTCTATAAAAGGACCTTTTTGTTTCATTCTAACAAGTCAGATTTCCTTGTTTGATTACAAGTTGCCTATGGCAAATTATGAATGGCACATAATAAATAATGTTTGAGATAATATACCTAGGAAAGGCCACGTTCATGGGAGAGGATTCCACTAAAGGTTCCAGTGCTTCTTTTCAGCTGAAATGCTTAATGTCATGGCTAACTCTAAGCAGAATTAACCTCTACTCCAAAGACTTACTGGAGATTTTTTTCTGGTTTTCATATTAATACACTACTTTTAATTTATTTCTCTTGCTCTTTGACTACTTTTTTCCCAGTATTAAGCAGTATGTGAGCTCAGTGCTCTTATTTGCATTGTCTCCTTAAACTGTATATACTTTTTAGATACTATAAAGATGTTTAAATAACAATTTTAAAAAAATCTTACTTGAAAGTCAGTTTGGGGTTTTTTACTCTTGCTATTGCCAGTTCCAGGTTTTCTCCTTTGGACAACTATGTAGGTAATTGTTCGTGTTCATATTCCTTACATCTCCTCTCCCACTACACAACAATGTTAGTGTCACTGTATACTTTTTCCTTTCTTAAAGGCAGGGGAAATGGCAGGAACATTCATGAGACATGGGGAAAAACGTAGATCCTCAATGCTAAGTCTCTGAATACTGCTGATAGCATTGATAGGATGTCATGAATGATCTGCCAGTTGCAGTCCTGTAAGTAAAAACATGACAATGTGGAAAGAAACACTGAGCTTTCAGAGCTTATTGTCATACTAGGACAGATCCTGGACAGACTCTCTTCAGGTGGAAAAGGCAGTACCATGTTTTTGTGACATGTCAGATGTAAATTGAGTGAGGCGTGATTAGGCCTGGCCCTAGAAGACCCTTAGTGCCTGTGTTAGCTAATGTTTCCCTTGTGCCATCTGAAACATTTTCAATTTCACAAGTCATTGTAGGAAGAGTACAGCACTGCACTTTGCTGCAGGGTGAATGCTGGATGCATCATCTGCTGTCTGCTTGCTTTGGGAATTCCCTAATGGGGAGAACTCATAGATAGATATGAGACAAACCAACATATTCAAGTAGGTGTCTGCCTGATTTGAGTGAAAAAGAAGTGTTCTTTGTATACAAATTAGAGAGGCAAATACAAATTAATTTGACTTATTGCACTACAGGGAATAAGAGGTGGGAGGTTTTTCCTCTTCCAGAGGTGAAGTACATCTATTGGGGTCCTTGCCTATTGTACTGCATCCTAGATTTCAGATAATGTGTATTATTTACCCTGCAGTCAAAACAATATGCCCCCGCATCTTACTCAGCTGTAGTAATATTCCCTAGTTTTGTGCCTGCAGTTATTATTCCATTTATTGTGTTTGGGTTTGTGGGGTTGATTTTTGGGGGTGAAGGGTTTTTTGGGTTTTTTTTGTTGTTTTGTTGAGTTGTTTGGTTTTTTCCTGAAAGCAAATCAAAACCACTACTAGTAGTAATAGTTATTAAGAGGCACAGTTTGCAAATAGTGGATCAATGGGAGTATTGTGACTGTAGACTCTAACAAGTGTCCTTAGAAATACCCAAGGTTCACTGGTCTGTTACCTCCCAGTGATTTACATTTGAATCTTTGCAGTTTGTAGCCTTGAATAGTATTTTTCTGAGGATGCAGAGGGTCTGTTGCCTGTTTGACCTTCTGTTTTCCCCTGCTTCTAAAATAGCACCTCAGCAAATAAGTTGGATCTCTCAGCCTGAGAGACCAGTCTTTGTAGATTTTTCTAATTTTCTATTTCTTTTCCATTCTGTTTCTTTAAAGTTTCTGAAACCCTGCAGTTCCACTGTAGTCTAAATTCTTCTTTCATGTTTCTAGTAACCTAATACATAATCTCCATGCTTCTCAGCTTTTTATGGTTATTTTTGCTGTTCACTTAACCAAACCATAAATGCAGTAAGAATATTTTGATCCACTTTATTCTCTTAATAGT